>OY282502.1:20054314-20211814 GCA_958295605.1 Ajuga chamaepitys
ATGCCAATAGATGAATTAGATATCATATCCATGAATTAATAGATAATATTTGATCTATATAGTGATCTTACCAAATAAATAAAACTTTGAAGATATAGCCCCTGTTTGTTTAGGATTGGGTCAATCGATTGTGTATTGAGCCAAATCCATTATGTTTGTTCACCGGTTGTGGGCAATAAATTGCCAACAATTTCCACACATCATTAAATAATTAACTAACTCTTACACACGTCACCAATCAAATATCATTCTCAATACACACTTTAATCAATAATCAATTATTCACTAACTTACTCTTACACACATCAAATCAACTTTAACACCTTTTATATTATAATCACCTCCACAACTCAATCTCCAACCAACATAAACAAACACTCACTTATTTACTCCAACCTCCATATTCCACTATATTCCCCACAGCCTACAGCACTCCAGCCACCCACAGTCATAAACAAACAGGGCCATAGTTATTTAACTAACCTTAAAATTTAAAATTCATTAAGGATATAATAGACGAATCAAATTTTGTAAGAAACAACTCAGAGTTTTATAATAGAAGTAAATTTTAAATGATGTGGTGTGCTGCATCAACAATTTTTGCCAAGTCAGCGACAATTGATTGGAAAGTCTCAAAATTTGTGGACACGTACAATGCACGTGACAAATTCCGACCAATTTTATTATTTCCGCAAATTTTATCCTCAAACTGGACCTGATGCTCATATACAGGCCTAAAATTAAACTCGATTCTAACATATAAGACTAAAATTGATATTTCAAAACATACAGGAACCCTAAATTACAGGACCAAAAACAAATCTTCCCCTTTTTATGTTAAATTACAGCATAAAAACATGTTAATTTGCTATATATATAATTTTTCTAAATAAATCATTACATATGAATTAAACGTTCCAACATTTAACATGAATATGATATTATAAATTTGAGTAATTATTAAGGGAAGTCAGCCATTGGTACGTTATTCTAATAAAATATGATGTCTGATAGTGTGTGCCAGCAGCACCACTTCCCCTAATCTAATTCTATACAACAAATTTTGAGTAAAGTGAGATCCAAAATCCAATAGTAATATTATAGAAAATGAAGATGAATTTATTTTTTGTTACTGAAAACTGGAAATTAGGAGTGAAAATAAAAGCAAGGCGGGGTGGTGATTCATGGTGCCACTGCCCGAGGTGGTCGTCCTATCGACAATGCGGTTTCCACCTCCATAGCCACCACCTGAGGTTCATCTCTAGCTATTAATTCATACCAAAGGAGAGATATGAAGAAACTGTGGTAATAATTAAATAGAATGAGTTTAACTAATTAATTAATCAATCGCACCTGTTTCTTTAATTCTGCGTTGGCTCTCATCAGTTTCTTCTCCTACAAACAAGGAGCTGGCTGTTCAATCAAAATCGATAAAACATAGATTGTCAACACAAGTACTAAAACATTTTACCCGTTCCTTCAGCTCATCAATCTGCTCTCGCAATAATGTATTCTGGAAAAGGGAAAAATTAATATGCCTACATATATACAATTACTGAAGTATACAGATCTAGTGAATGCACGCACCTTCCTGGCTGTAATGTTGCTTAAACTACGTTCCAATTGCTGTTCGATGTTTTCCAACTCATCTGTGGAACAACCATCTAAATTCTCTCCCAACAGCCTCCTGAACCAAATTAATTATACATAATCACACTGCATATATCTACTGTTTTCATAATTTATAACATAATCCTTGCATGCTACCTTTTAGATTCTTCAAGGAACTCAATCTTCAATTGCAGTTCACTACTTTCATCTTTCATATGCTGCCTCACATCCAATTATACATAAACTTATCATGTATGCACATTAGCAAACAACAAAACAACTTACCCTATATAACAACTAACTGAATATACTGTCAAATTTTATCTATAATTTTTATTAATGGGATTATTTATTTCTTGTAAGCTCTCTTTAGGCAATAAAATATCAACAAGATATTACTTATCAATAATTTGTACAGCTTAATATGTGTGAATTTTGATAATTGTAAATCTACAAATGAAGACTAAAGTAACTAACGAATGAATTCACTCATCAAGAGGGTGTTTGGCGAAACTTATAAACTTCTCAAAACATCTCATAAGATGTCTGGAGCTTATAAGCTCTTAAAATGTGTTTGACAAACTATAGGTGTGTTTGTTTTAGGTGGCCTCAGTAGATTTTGATGACCAAATCCCAATAAATCACATTTATTAACTCCCTCAGCAAGTTTGACTTAGCACTCCAGCCTTAAACAAAACACACCCTATGACAACTTATAAGATATAAAAATAAGTTTAGAGCTTATAAGCTCTAAAAACAAGTATCTCTATCCCATATTATTTTTTTAAGATTTTACAAGTTAGACTCAAAGTACAAATTACATAAACTTCACACACAATGAGTGTTTGATGGTAAGAGAAACATGGACTTTTTATAACAATTAAAAGCTCATAAGCTTCATTACCCCAACACTTCATTAACTTATAAGTTCTTAAAAAATACATCTTATAACCTCTTAAAAAGATTATATGATGTTCGAGCTTATAAAATATATAAGAAATAATTTAGCGAAACATCCTCTCTTTCTGCTGTTAGTGCTTCAGTTCATCGGGTAGTGACAGGTTTACTTTGTCTTCAAAACAATTCTTACTCCTGCAATAACCAACCTAAGGCTTGACGCTCATAAGATGCAACACCAACAAATAAGTTTTTTGCTAGGAATGAGAATATAAGGCCAACATTCTCTTTTACACCTAACTACAACAAAAATGGTCTTTTAAGACAATAAAAAGTGATCTCAAATAATGAGTATTGTCATAATTTTATTATTAAAGACAAATTGTCGTAAAAAATTAGTCATCTCAATAATTTGAACGGAAATAATATATTTGAGATGACAAAAGTCGTCTTAAATATTACTTTCAACAACTATTTGTCTTTTAACGTAATTTTAAAATGATCTCAGATAATTTATAAAGTTTTGTGACAATAAATTATCGTAAGTAAGTACAATTGCAATCTTAAAAAATATAGTGTTTATGAAACAATAAGTTTTAAGAAGTGATTAAGGCACTCCTTATTCAAAGTGGGGTCCCAAATATATGACCATAAGGTAGGCCTACTTGCACTGAAATTTTTTGGCTTTATAGTTGAGATGCCTCAATATAAAATTGAGATGAAAAGATCCGACCTTTTTGCTAAGTGGACCAAAAATACTAAAACTCCGAATTAACATTGAAAAGTGCCTCATATATGAATGCCGCAATAGATAATTCTATCACACATGTATGGGTAGGGTTATTAGCAACCATATTTCCTTAAATGCATTCTAAAACAAGTGTTCTATGTTTAAACAAATATAATCATATATGGTACATCAATTAAATATATTTAAACGTGTTCAACTGATGTATCTGAACATCTTATTTTTATATTTTTTAAGTGTTCGATTGATACCAGAGGTTACCAATAGCCCCCCACCCAATTTTTTTAAACACTGCAATTTTAATGTTATTTAATAAGTATCGTTGCTTTCAACAAATGGTGGAGCCATAAATTTTTAGTTTTTTGGAAGGTGGGCGGGGGAGTTCATTTTTTCTCGATAACTTAATTACTATTGGAACAATTATATATTGCAGGTGTTTATTACATTTAGGTTGTCCAAACTCATTTGTTTTAAGCATTAGAACAAAATGTACATGAATAATTTGATCTATAGAGAATGCAGAAATAGTGATTTATATAGAGGCTGACAGTTATGTCGAAGAGAGGAAAAAAAAATTTGATAAAAGGAAATAAAATAAATGTATAACTGATGAACATGCGGAGTGAAGAAAAAATATTTAAGAAAGCACAAAGAAAATAATTAAATGGAGGGAGAGATGGCCCCTACTCCCTCTCCCCCCTCTCCTCTAGCTCCATCTCTGTTCAACAACAACAACAATAATAATAATAATTGTACCTATATCTATTTTTGCCTGAAGTTGAGGATTTTACAGCATGGTCAATTCTTCTAGTTTCACAGTATCTTGCACAAGTTTATGCATGGAATTCATCCCTTCAAAGATTTTTTTGTGCAACACTTTTGCAACTTCTTAGTTATTATTGATTTATGAGATGATTATCGCATGTACTATATATATGACAGATGTTTTATACTTCCTCAGTCCTATAAAGTGTCATGTTTAAAAAAATATGTTGTCCGAAAAAAAAAAAAAGTCATGGTTATATGTTAATGTCTTTTTTTCTTAGTCTAAATAAGAATTGATAATTTTTTAAAATAATTCATTAAATTGATAAAAATATAAAAATCGTACATTTTTAAACTAAAGTTTTATTATGAAATGGAAGGAGTACTAAATACTACATATGCTATGTTAGTCAGCCTAGGTCTGGCTCGCTATTTCTTTTCTTAACCAGTCCATCATAAAAAATAAAACATGAGTGTTTCAGATAGACCCAAAAATAGGACTATTTGGTCCTTGGGACCAGCCCAGCCCGGCCCGGCTCATCCGTTTTCTCGGGCTGTTTGCTGACTGCTAGCTAGTCCTAATTGAATTTCTGTGTGGTGAGCTTTATAGAATTCAATTAAGCAATTCCCCCTCAACTGTTTGTTTGTTAGTTAGGACCAGCAGAATTCAATGTTTCTAGAATTCAATTAGGACCATGTATATCAAATTAAAGCAATTTTATTAGAACTTCAGCCCACTATGCATATTAGATTAAAGCAATTTTATACATGTGGTGACCTTTATAGGATTAAATTAAGACTAGCTGAATTCAATTTGCCAGTTTTAAATGGCAAGAGTCTTTTTAGGTTAATGGCATCACTCTTAATATAAAAACTAAGAAGTCAAGAGTTTTAATTTTATCCCCGTCTCAATATCTCATTGTACTAAAAAAAGTTGCCTGTCCTTAAAAAAAAAAAAAAAACCACCTCCTTATTTAACCAAACGAGGAAAATTACGGTTTTGGTCCCACAGGACACAAGACAGTTGCATTTTGGTCCCAAAGGTTTCACATTTGATCTCACAAATACAAAACCGAGCACATTTAGTCTAATGAGAAATTTCACAAGAATTTATAGTCCCAACATTTTGCATTTTCTGTCCCACAATATTTATCATTAACGTTTTTTGTCACATGCATAGCACATGTCCGTTAAATGACGTAATAAATACGAAAAAATTGCACTTTTAGTCCCACAGGACACGGGACAATTGCATTTTGGTCCCAAAGTTTCACTTTGATCCCACAAATTCAAAATCAAGCATTTTTAGTCCCATAAAAAATTTCACAAGCATTTATAGTCCCAAGTGTTTTCATTTTCAATCTATCTTCTCTTTTTTGTCGCATATTGGTCCGACACTATTTTTTCAGGTATGTTTAAATGGAATAAGACATGTTACTTCAACACAGAGGTGATGGTGATGGATCTGGAGAGATGGAGAAGGAAAGATTACACAAAACAAATTGAAAAATAAATGGAGATACAGAGGGAGAGGAGGATATATGAGTTGGGGTCTTTGCCCCCCTTCATGTTAGTTTTTGGAGAGGAGGTAGAAGGGATTGATCATAGGTAGAAATCAACATGGTCTAGGTGAGTATAATATAGAGAATAGTTGTCATGGTCTGCAAGCTGGTCAGGTCAGTTTGATGCATTGGAGCGGGAAGGGGAAGCCATGGGTGAGGCTTGATGAAGGGCAGCCTTGCCCCGTGGATCATTTTTGGGCCCCTCATGATCCAGACAAATTAATTTGCGAAGTATAGTAGATTAAAATAGAGAAGACCGTTGATGATCCCATGTACGAGGTATTTGGTTGGAATTCAAATGAATTTGGATTTGAGAATGTGGAGACATGAAATGTTACAGACCATTTTTCATGCAATTATACAAGTATAAATTACTAATAATGAAGGGGAAATTTTCATTTTTAGTCTTGTATATTAGGTTTTGTCTAGTAAAAGCCTGTATGTTAGAAAATTTCGATTTTAGTCTTGTATGTTACAAAAGTTGTTCAAATTAAGGATACTGACCATCACCGAAGATCAATTTAGCCGGAATTAGAGACTAATAAATTTAGGACTTTCGAGTGCTAATGCTTATGTGTCAAGTATTTTTTTCAAATAATATGTCAAATCATTAAATTACTTTAGTAGTTCACCCAAAAAAGGAAAGAAAAAATTAAACCCTAATTCCCGTATGAGATGCATTTCATTTTATTTTTTATTTTATTTTTCTTTCTTTCTTCATCTTTCTCAAATTTATTAGTCACGTGCGTCGCACGTGATTAATTGCGGCCAAATTGGCCGTTGGTGATGGTCAGTATCCTTAAATTTTGGACAACTTTTGAAACATACAGGACTAAAATTAATATTTTTCTAACATACAAGATTTTTATTAGACAAGGCATAATATACAAAACTAAAATTGACTTTTTCCCAATAATGAAAATATTTTCAGATTCTACAGCTTGTAATCAGTTTTTCTAGATTCTCAAAAACTAATTAGAATGTTCTCATTTAAATGAAATTCATAGAGTAACAAATTTCTTGTTGTTTTTATGTTCATGGATTTGAAAACCGTTAATTTTTTTTTAACTACGTACGTTCCAATGTTCAGTTTGGTTGGGATAAAAAAAGAACTTTGCTTACTGACATTTCTCATTTATATATGCTATATGTTCAATATAAGGTTCATGATCCATTATTTTGCATTCATAATATCCACAAAAAGGGTTGTGGAGTATTGTACTATTATTCAGCTTTCACATAATTTTCATGATATGTGTGTTTAAATTATTAAAATGTTGGTTGTAGAGGTGGAAGAAAAATAACAAAAGTATTCCTGTTTTCCTATTACATCTGCAAAGCTTACTCACGGAGAATCAGTTTATATTTATACGATTTTTTTGGTTATCGGATGAATTGGTATAGCAAAATTGAATATCAAGCAAAAACTGAGAGGAGAGATCCAATTACTTTATATTGATAATTTATATATTTGATCATATTCCTAAGTGTGTCATATATTATCAAAAGCTCCAAATATTTAAGATATTGATAGCAAAGTCTGGAGACGAAAATGCAAGTCGATGTAAAGAGGAGCATGAAAGGAGAGGAATAGAGATTCAATCAGCTATCAATCGAAAAATTGATTTCTGGAGGGAAAAAATGGTTGTTTGGTTTGGAACGAAAAATGCAAAAAATCTTAGGACTAAAAGTGCTTGTTTGGTTGGGACCAAAACTGCACAAAAACTTTGGGACTAATACTGCTTGTTTTATTGGGACCAAAACTGAACAAAAAATTTGGGACTAAAAGTACTAGCAAAGTTAATAAAAAACGTGACAGTGTGACTAAATATGCTCGATTTTGTATTTGTGGAATCAAAGGTGAAAACTTTAGAACCAAAATACAACTGCTTTGTGTCCAGTGGGACCGAAACCGCAGGTTCCTCTTAACAAAACCCCCCTCAAGAGTTCTTATTTAAGCAATTCCCTAATTTAAAGAAAATGACCATCCAAACAAAAGTTTATGAATAAGGATTTTTTAAAAGTTTATAACTTAAGTCGTTTTGATAAATGTGTTATTTCAAACGTTGATAGTGAGGTATCACTATGAGGTTGTATTTTTGGGTTATTCTACTGTGCAACCGTTGCACTCGTACAACCTTGGGGTAATATTGTCATTTAAAGTGTTCATAGTGGGACCTATTATTTTATTTTATTATTTGAATCCACCCCTGTTAAATTATATCATAATTTCAAGAGAGAAATTGTAGGGGACACTGTTTCTCAGAAATTAAGTTTGGCGAAGGGATTTAATTGAGTTGGGGATGAAATTTGTATGCCCAGGTAATGGGAAAAAAGAGAATTGAAGTGCCCCTTTTATTTGGAAGAGCTTGAGTTGTCAGTGAACGGGACCGTAATGAACCCCTTTCTTATTCGATTTGGCATTGCCGGTGTTACAATATTTGTCGATATCAGTCCAAAATTATCATCCATTCTCACATATAAGTTTTTTTCCTAGTTTTCTTGTTGAAGCATTGTTGGAGGATTCACTATTGAGGGGGTGAAGAGGGAATGATGTATCACATTAATATATGGCGCAGAAGCTTAGGGAGAAAGTTGTTTGCAAAACTTGGGATAATGGAGGATTATTTTCAAATAGGGGGAGATACGGTGTTGAACTGATGATTCATAAAGATTTTTGGAACTTTTAACAACTTATCGATAGAAGGGGAGAAAGTTTTGACATTTCGGGCCTTTATCTCTTTTTAAATTACTGGAATTAAATGGATGACCAAGATCACAATAGAATTTATCTTACGGTGAAAAACTGAGGGTTGTACGGATGCAACGATTGCGTAGAAGTTAGACTCTGTATTTTTATATAAACTTGACCTGAAAGCTTATATAAAATTTCATAAGAACACATAAAATCAAAATATACAAGAATTATTAATCTCATAAAAAGTAATATATTATCTTATATAAAACTCGATAAGAACACATAAAAGTTTAAACAACACAAGAATTATTAAGCTTTATAAAAAATACTCCATCTGTTCCATATTAATTGACGTTTTAGGATGAAAGAGAAGAATTAAGAAAGAAATATTTTGACAGACATACCCTCAAGAAAAGATTTCACAAAATCAAATATCTCTTATAGACTGAAAAATAGAGATATTTTAGAATTCAACTAGGGAGAAAATTGGTAGAATTAGTAAAAAATATGTAAAACGTCAATTAATTGAAAAATGAAAGAACATCCTAAAACGTCAATTAATATGGAACGGAGGGAGTATTACATTTACTGGAAAAGTATTACTATTGAACATAAAAGCAACAAATACTGTTTCCAAATAAAGGTAATATTTTTTCCATAAAACATATTATATTTTCCGAAGGTAATATTTTAAAAGTAATCCAACTATAATATGTGGGTACAATTGTGGATTATAGATGAAGAAATTATATTAATCTTATTATTGAAAACTTAATAAACTTGATAAAAACACATAATCTATTCATAAAACACATGAATGGTTAAATTTTCTAACAATAGGTGAATAAGTATCATTTCGTCTACTTGTTGTGGATGAGTAAATTTTGTATTTTCTCATTAAGCAAAGTTTGAAGTCCGATTGAATTGGATCGACCGTGGTATGTATCTAAGATCCATGCAATTATAACACACAAGTGTGTGTATGTGTATTATATATAAATTATATATATATTTCAAAATATTATAATAAATATTGTTCCAATTTTAGTATAATTTAAATTCTAGAGATCCAAATCACCAATCTTAAGCCTACGAACTAACATATGATCTGGAAATATTTATAGGGTTAATTACTAAAAAATCACGATGTTTAATTCAATTTTCAATTACAATATGGCATTTAAATTTTTACAAATTAATCACCAACTATATATATATTTCAATTACAACATTGACCGTATTTTTGACACGTAATTGTGTCACAACCACTACCATTAGATTCGTCGTGGCGGGGTTGTCCTGTATCTATGACCTATTTTATCATCATTTGCTACAATTGTAGTAAATTAGTGATTGAATTTATTATGTACGTTTTCCATTGCTCATTAACAACATTGAAAGTAACGAATTATGAAATTGGTAGAAGATAAATGAAAATCTCATCAAAGTGCATCTAATGATGGTGGAGGCGACACACTCAATTGTCAAATATATGTAGTTATCAATATTTGACACACCCAAGTCTAATGGAGTTAATCAAGAACCAAATATTTAAAAAATGCCTCTTCACTTAATAATAAAATAAGTAGCAATTTAATTAACTGTTCCTTAAAAATGTATGTTCATAGGAGCTAAATAACTCAGAGAAGCCACGTTGGATAACTAAGCATAACAAATTAGCAACCCATGAATCTTTCAGTTAATAATGGAGAAGGAGCCAGTTGTCTATTTCAAAAAACAAAAAACCTAAGACAAATATTATTAATACGTTCTTGAGGATTAACTTGGAACTCTTTTAGAGCAAAATCGCAAAGTGGATTGAAAACTGTATCATTATACGAAAAAAATCAAAGCTGCTAAGTTAAGAATAGAGTGGTTATCCAGGCTAGTAATTAAAATAACTCCATAAAATAAGATATATATTATTATCCATTTTCAGTGTCAACTCTAACATGTTATCTTTGAACAAGAATATTAACTATCATTATTCACTCTTTACTATATGATATATGGAACTTTGGATAACAATATTGTTACCTAGCGACCCTTCCAATATGTAAATTTGTAAAAATAGGGTAGAAATGAAATTTCTTTGATGTTATCCCAAGTTCTGTTCATTTATTCTAGGATGAAAGGTAGGAGTATTATCTAGTTTTTGTCATTTTATCTCCAAGTTAATTGGATAACGGTAAAACTTTTCAAAATGTGTAATAAAAGTAGTGAATCCTATGCTATCTAACATCGTACCTTTACAGTTTGTTGGACAGCATTTGGCCCAAATTGTAAGGCCTTGGAATTTGATAGATACCGTTGTATTGTCTTCTTTATTGCACTGTCAAAACAAACATACAAATCAGCATGCTTACATTTACAACTAAAACTACAAAAAGGATATTCAAATAACCTATCACTTTAAATAAGTAATCGGAAATCATTTGTTTCATGCACTGTTGTTTATTAATTTTATTTTATTGTAGGCTGGCTACGTTAATCAAAGACGAACTTGTTGGGCTTGCATTGCAAATTACCAAGGATGAACATATATCGGTATTTCAATTTTACAGAAATTTCAGAGAAATATTGATATCAATGCAGTTTTAAAGAAAGTTGAAAAATGTAATAAAAATTTAAAAATTTTAGATGATATTTTATAAATTCTTATAACTTAAATGCACATGTTTTGAGAAAAAATTGATAAAAATAAAAATGTTACCAAATATTAAAGAACATAAACGATGTCTGACAATATAATACATATTAAAAATGTCGACAAGTTGTTGCGTTTCGTCAGAATTTCTTATTTTCCTGCCCAAAAGAGTCTATTGCATATCATGTCAATCATTTAAAAAACTGAAAATATCCAGAATAAATTCCGAAATTCACCAAAATTCATCGAAATTTCGGTAAAATTTCCACAAACAAATTGTACATGGAGATAACAAAAATTAAAATTTTCAAATATTTCAGGAAATTTCTCCAAAATTCTAACAGAAATATATTACATCCTAATTTTGTTTTAGAATAGCTAAAAGAGAGAAATTTCGGAAAAATTCAAAATATTTTCATCCCTGGAAATTACAATGATGCAGACAGGATTTACTGTAGTTGATACATGTCATCAGACAGCTTAGATAGTCAAACCAACAATTAGCTTCAGATTTCCAACACTTTATTCACAAACCAATACACATTCACTCTTAGCTGTTGGAAAAATAGCCCTTCGGGCGCCCATCTTTCAGAAATTTTTCAAGTGGGACCCGATAACGGAAAGAGAAAATTTAAGGTTTGTATCATGTTGTCCTTTAGGAGACGTTTAAGACGACATATCATTTGCCTAATCGATGATTGGATGAATGAGAAATCGAAGCTCAAAATGTAGGACGGAAAGTAAGTTTGAGATTTTATCCCACATTGAAAAAGTAGATAAAAATTGGGGTGATTCTATGGTACCATAATAGTGGTACCGGTACCAAAAAAAATGAAATTATATAATTTAGTGGGTCCCTCATATTTAAATACATATGTATTCTTCTCTCATAGTGGTATCAGTACCACAGTGATACCGAAGTTGGACTCATATATATTCACTCCTAAGGTTGTTAGATGTATAGTAGATGGTCTCTTGCAAGCGCCAAGCTGCAGATCAAGAGCTAATTTGAGCCAAACCAAGGGACTTCCAACTTCCTCTTCATGTTTTGTGGCTTAATTGTGGCCATTATTTTTGTGAGTTATAGTGCTTTAGTGGACATTAACTTTTGAAGTAGTAGAGTATTTAGAGAATTTAACAAACGGCCATTTTCGAGCCTACATGTGGGCTCTCCTCCCCTTCATTTTTAACATGTGATATGTAAGAGACACAATGAGCACACTCTAGCACTCTATTAATTTTTCTTTTTGTTCTAGTTTGCTATCAACTTCCTTGGGCCTTCAATCTTGGTGATACTTTTCGAGCACTATTTCACTTCATTGTAGAGTAGAAACTGTGTTAGAATTTTTACTGCAAGTTGCATCATGAGAAAAACGTCCACAAGTCTTTTTAGCGCTGTGTAAGTATCAAGGGAAATAGACTCCACAAGTCCTTTTATAAACGTGTAAGAGAGGATGAATCTATTTTAGGGACACTGTGATTACATAAGCCCTGATTCAATTATCATTTGGTGTTGCCATCACCCTTCACTAAAACTAACACTAACACCTACATGTGTTGGTGTAGATCTACTGTGAGTAAGACGTCTGATATAATTCTCATAGTGTAACATTTAATAGGACCCCCTCCCCCTTCCCCATACTAGTCCTACGCATGGAATGTTATTTGATGGTCCATTAGATACTACATCTAAAGTACGTCATGTATAACATTTCTCTTTAATTTACATACAGTTATAGATGCACACATATATACACGTGTACATATCAAATTCTAAATGAATGCTACACAAGATATACTGACGTGGGTATAACATTTTGCAAACATATGTTTGGACTTGAGTTTCCAAGTGAAGATGGTATGCAATTTGATCAGTAGCAGTTGGAAAACAATTATTATATAGAATGGCAGGTACAATTTCAAATATATAGTATGTTACTAGTATTGCAATAATGAGTGTGAATGAGATCCCAAACGTATTAAGTGGTATGATTTGAATACAATATCCGGTCTTAATACTAATTTATTAATTAGCAGCATTATCCACTTGATAAAACACACGCTCTGAATGAGTTTAATGAGCATAAAGTGGGTGCGTCAAGTTGGATCAAAGTTGCAGCTAACTACAGTGAATAGTCATCATGAGTCTTCAAGATCTCATTCATTTCTTCTCTGCAGTGAATCCATGCTAATTGACAACACTATCAGACACGTCATTTCATATATATGTGTATTTCTTCCAAATTAAAAAGAATATGTATATTAAATAGCATGAAATCATGAACAGACATAATCTAATTAGCAGAAAGGACAGTTATTTTATGGGGGTTTCCAGGTTGTTTACATGCCAACTTTATAATATTTGATGTAAGAACATCGAGATTTGGAGACAAGTTACAAAATACTCTCTCTAGTCTTAATCAGTAATCAAGAAATCTCACTTAATAATTAAAAGGACGACCAGGACTCAAGGCTTAGACCCAACTCCCCAAGTGGCCGGTGAACAAAAGATTTTTTTTTTTTTTTTTAAATCAAATATATAAAAAATGAGTGTATACATACAATGAGAGACTTGTTCACATAATATTATTTAATACATACATATGACAATTTTTTAAATGCAGCCAAAAAGTTTTGCATTCCTATACAGTTTGAGATTATACAGAAACAATGAATCAACAAAAAGTTATTGCAAGAATGAGAAAATAGTAGCGCAGGTGATTTGTACCTGGAACTTGAGAATTCATACAATTTGCCTGTGGAGGAGAAGATAATGAGTGCAACTTCTGCATCACAAAGAACTGAGAGCTCAAATGCCTTCTTCAGAAGCCCACTTCTGCGCTTTGAGAAGGTCACCTGTCTGCTTGTTGCATTCTCAATCCTTTTCAACTGTGTTTTCCCCCTCACCATTATTGTTTCTTCTCTAAGTATATGTGTCCGTGTGTGTAGGTACAGAAAGGGTTTCCTATGTTTATGGGTTTCCAAAAGAACAGCAATTTAATGAACAAAGAGGATTCCAAAAATAGAAACAAAAACTGTCGAAACTGTTTATGGGTTTTCCAGATCTGTAACAATAAAAGGAGGAAAAGAAAGAATAGAGGCAGATTGGTAAGTTTGGAAACCCTAGAATGAGTATTGAAGAAAGAGAGAGCAGGAGACAGGAAAGTGGTGATGGCTTCAACTTTCTATTTTGGGTGAGTTTGAACCATGGAAAGAGAGTAAAGGTGGAATATTTTAGGAAAGATCAGGCGACCGACCAGGAAATACCTCATTTCTTTCTTCTTTTGGTAAAATCATACACAAACTTCAAAAGTAAAAATAGAAAGAAATACTGCACCACGCAACTACCGGAAACTTGTAGAGCGTGTTTGATATCGGTGAACACGGTCGGCAATGGTTCGGAGATATGGAAATTTTCAGAATCAAATCGAAGTTTGGAGATTTTTAAAATAACCACTATTTTGATCGGTTCAATTTTTTTCGGATATCGAATATGTTCGATTCGATTATTCAGAGTTTTTTCATTTAATCTTATTAACAAAATGCACTAAAAAATTATAGTCTTGTCTTTACAATAATATCATATTTTAATAAAATGTAATACTCCTTCCGTCCCGGCTTATTTTGCACACTTTTCGTTTCAGCCGTCCTAATTTATTTTGCGCACCCTTAAAATATTCCACAATCTTCATCCTCAAAATCTCAATCCTCAATCTCCACCTTTAAAAAAGTCAAAGAAAAAACAAAATTTGTTTTTTCTTAACATCCGTACCCGATCAACTGTGCAAAATAAGTCAGAACGGAGGGAGTATTAAACAACTTAGGTTATATTTTAAGTTAATTTTCAAACCCTTACATATAGAAAAATTACAAGTTACTGAGGTAGGTGTCTCATCTAAAAAAGAATATCATTAAATTAAAAACTTATCAACTATCAATAACCTCTTTGGACATAACATCGATAAAGTTCTAGTCGTATACAATGTCAATAAGATTTGTCTCATACACATGTTTCCCTTCTTTTTGTTATAAATACTTGCAAACAATATGGGCAGGATACTATGAGATTAATATGACTAACTACAGTAAAATCAAAATTGACTTCAAGAGAAAAAATATGAGTACATGAGAAAGATGAAAAATCAAAGAAAAAAGAAGAGAGCGAGCAACGAGTCACTACTAGTACTTTACGGGGAATTCAGGTATAGAATAGTAACTATATGCAATAAGTTCGGGTTTTTAATTTTGACCTTTATATGTGAAAATAATTAAATATTAGATATAATAATAAATTTTAATGATTGGATAAATAAATATAGAGTTGAATTTAAACATATCATTTAATTTATTTCTTTATACTATAAACGCTCTGTTGGTTTTGACTCCAAATATACACACAATGTTTATCTCAAGAACACTACAACTACTGCTAGTTTCCAATCAACTCACAGGGCAAGAATGATATGAATTCAGAAAGAAAGAAAACAGGATGTTTACGTGGTTCGGATTCAATGTGAATCCTACATCCACGGCCTCAAAATCTCATACCTTTTATTGATTCCAAGGAGAAACAATTACAAGAGTCTCTCACAAAAGATCACACAAGAAACTAGCAAAATACAATGCACTCTTTCTCTCTTTTGTATCTCACTCTCTTCCTTCTCCTCTCTTTGTCAAATGCAAGGTTATGAGCCTCTTGATTCACGGTTTTCCCACTTATAATCAAGCAACCGCCCTTCTCCTAACCAATCAAGACCCTCTACATCAGTCAAGCTCTTCCAATCAGTTATAACAAAATAGAAAACGATTATCGGAATTCTCGGCCCATGCAAACCGTTAATGAACCGAACAGATACAGACAAACTCGGCCAGAACGGGTTTGAAGTCTGTAATGCAATTCGGCCAGTTATAGGCCGAACAATACCTGACCTTTCCTACTTGTGTTAAACCTGACTTGAATGACTCCTGTGATCTCTAAGTTGAATCCAATCATATTAAACTTCCTTTTAACTGATACTTAACCATCTTAAGGAGCTTCCAATGATGATTTGAGCTTAAGTGAAGTGATGTGAAGTGGGAAGAGTCAGACGAAGAAGGACAGGAGTTATGTGAAGTGATGGAATTGTGATGAGGTTGGTCATTTCAAATACCAGTGCAAGGCGCCGAAGAAGAACAAGAAGGAACAGGCAGACAGGAAGACAACGAACGTAGCCACGGATGAGGATGATGGCAATGCGTTGGTCTTGAGTGTGTGCAGTCCCATGGAGTCTTGTGTCTTGGATTCCGGCGCGTCATTCCACTCCTGCGGTTATTTTAATATTATGCAAAATTATGTTTCTGGCGATTTTGGACAGGTGTATATGGCTGATGATGAACCCCTGAAAATCGTGGGGAAGGGAAACGTGAGGGTTGAAACATCAAATGGCTCGAAATTGATGTTGAATGAAGTAAGACATATCCCTAGATTGAAGAGAAACTTGCTTTCAGTTGGACAACTTGACAAGGAAGGTTACGTGGTAACGTTTGGCTGTAGTAACTGGAAGATTACCAAGGGGGCTATGGTAGTAGCTCGGGGTAAGAACGAAGGAACGCTGTATATGACTAGTAATTCGCAGGATTCCCTTGATCTTGCGAATGGTAATAGTGATGTGGATTTGTGGCACTGTCGATTGGGCCACATGAGCGAGAAAGGGAAGAAGGTGATGTGTTCGAAGCTAAGACTTCCTGGCTTACAAACCTCAAGCATATTACATGACTTTCATCGATGATTCAACCCGCAAGGTATGGTTTTATTTTCTGAAAAGTAAATCTAATGCATTTAACGTTTTCAAAAAGTGGAAAGCCTTGGTTAAGACTGAGACGGGGTTGAAAGTGAAGTGCCTGCGTTCCGATAACGGAGACGAATATGAACTCAAGGAGTTCAAGAATTATTGTGCTAAGCATGGGATTCGTACAGAGAGGACTGTGCGTGGAATGCCCCAGCAGAATGCAGTGGCCGAAAGGATGAACGGAACATTGATTGAGCGGGCAAGGTGCATGAGACTGAAGAGCGGGTTGCCGAAGTCATTTTGGGTGGATGCAGTGAGCATAGCTGCATTCCTGCTCAACTGAGGTCCATCGGTTCCCTTGGATAATCGAATACCCAAGGAGGAGTGGATTGGAAAGGAGGTAAACTTGTCTTATTTATGCATTTTCGATTGTGTTGCTTACGCTCTTGTGGATCCTGTTGATAGAGATAAATTAGATGCCAAGTCTGTCAAATGTACGTTTATTGGGTATGGAGCTGATGAGTTCGGCTATAGGCTATGGGATGAGCAAAGCCGAAAGGTGATTCACAGCCGGGATGTGATATTCAATGAACAGGTCATGTACAAGGACAGGTTGAAGGATTTGGGTACTAATGATGGAACACCTAGTACTGTGAAGATGGATGATCTAAACTCGAATCGTAGAAAGGGGAGTTCGGTCGATGAGGAGGTTCTTGAGGAAGAACCAAGAACACCACCACCACCTCAAAGACCAGTTAGAGATCATAGGCCACCAGATAAGTATTCGCCCTCTAATTATTACTTATTGTTGATTGATGGTGGTGAACTTGAGAGCTTTGCAGAGGCAGAACAGGTTAGTGATAGACGAAGATGGATGGTGGGCATGGACGATGAAATGGCGTCTCTTCGAGTGAATGGCACTTGGGAACTAACTGAGCTTCCCAAGGGCAAGAAGCCGTTGTACAGCAAGTGGGTCTACCAAATCAAGAATGAGGCCGATGGTAGCAAGCGCTACAAGGCAAGGTTAGTTGTGAAAGTGTTCGAGCAGCGGTATGGTATTAACTATACGGATGTGTTTACTCCTGTTGTGAAGTTGACTACAATTCGCATGGTGTTGAGTATGGTGGTTGTGGAAGACCTACTATTGCATCAGATGGATGAGAAAACGGCTTTCCTTCATGGTGATCTAGTGGAGGAGTTGTAATGGTACATCCGGAGGGATTTGAGGTAGACGGAACGGAAAGCCTTGTGTGCAAACTAAAGAAGAGCTTGTATGGCTTGAAGCAAGCTCCGAAGCAATGGTATATGAAGTTCGGCAATTTCATGATGGAGATTGGTTACCATAGATGCCACGCCGATCATTGTTGTTATTATAAAAGATTTGACAATAGCTATCTTATCCTATTACTATATGTTGATGATATGTTGATTGTGGGAGCCAATCCAAGGGAGTTGGAAAGGTTGAAGAAGCAATTGTCTGAGAGGTTCTCCATGAAGGATCTTGGAGAAGCGAAGCAGATTTTGGGTATGAGAATCGAGAGGAAGGCGGCAAATTTGTTTTATCTTTCGCAGGCGGATTATGTTCATAAGGTCCTGGAAAGGTCTAACATGGAGGACTCGAAGTCGGTCAATGTGCCCTTAGGGGGGCACCTTAAGCTGTCGAAGAAGGAGTTGCCGAGTACTAAGGAGGAGTGTACTCAAATGATGAAAGTGCCATATGCATAAGCAATTAGGAGTATCATGTATGCCATGGTTTGTACTCGTCCAGATATTGCACATATAGTGGGAGTAGTGAGCCGGTTCATGGGTGATCCGGGGAAACAACATTGGGAAGCGGTGAAGTGGATTCTAAGGTATTTAAAAGGTACCACAAATAAAGCTTTGTGTTTTGATGGAAAAAATTCTGAGTTAGTTGGTTTCGTTGATGCGGGCCTAGCATCGAACGATCTTGATGGGAGAAAGAGTACGACCGGGTATGTGTTTACTTTTGGTGGTACAACGATTTCTTGGACATCAAAGTTGCAAAAGGTGGTTGCGTTGTCTACCACAGAGGCGGAGTATGTAGCCGTGACGGAAGCAAGTAAAGAGATGGTGTGGTTGCAAAGTTTTTTGGGTGAACTCGGGAAGGAGCATGGGAATAGTGTACTCTACACTGATAGTCAGAGTGCGATTTTCTTGGCAAGTAATCCGGCGTTTCATTCAAGAACGAAGCACGTTGAATTGAAGTATCATTTCATCCAGCACCTACTTGAGAAGAAAGCCTTGCGACTTGTGAAAATTCTCGGGAGTGAGAATCCAGCTGATATGTTCACTAAGGTTGTCACCTTAGAGAAGTTGAAGTTGTGCATAACTTCAATTGGCCTCGGCACATGAAGAAGAAGAGGGGATGGTGATACTAAGTGGAAACGGGAAGGAGAAAAGAGGAGGATATTTGCTTTGAAGGTGTTTTAGTCTCCAAGTGGGAGATTGTTGAGTGTGGAGCTCAAAACACGAGTGGAAGCACCTCGACCGAGGCGGGAGGCCGCAGCCGAGGCGAGATAGACGAAGCAGGGGAGTCTCTTGCTAGGGAGTCATCTCGGCCGAGACAGGTGAGGGATCTCGGCCGAGACGCGGAGGCTGGCCGCGCAAGGAATTGCTTCTGGAGAGCCGTCTCGGCCGAGACAGTTTTATAGCGCTAGACCATTCTCGGCCAAGATAGGGAGTCTCGACCGAGACACTTTTATACAGGGGTTTCATCTCGGCCGAGACGGGAATTCTCGGCCGAGACCTGTTGCACGAACAGTTCTGCGTGGGCCTCAAGTTGAGGTCGTTTTTGGGGCCCAAGGAGCTATTATAAATAGTGGTTACCTTCATTGCTTATAGTATTCCGAAAATTCATCATTCTAGTGGATATCCTGGCTTGGTATCGCCCCCAGATGTAGTTACACATCATAACGAACTGGGTAATCAAATCGCTGTGTTTTGTGCTTGATTTAATTATTTTCTTTATCCGCTTATCTAGTCATATTGTGGTTGTGGGTGGGTTAAATTCCCAATACTCTAGCCATCGCAAAGGCAAGCAAGCTATGGTTTAGCACAAAACCCAAATGATAGCCAAAGCCTATATGGATTTACACTAGAGAGGGACGAGCATAAGGCTCGGTTTGATCAGCTTCGCCACCGCCCGGTTGTGGTAACAAAGTTTAGCAATGACGAATTGACTCGAGCGATGGACATACATGATAATGTCAGGGCTCTACTAGTTCAGGGAGGCTTGTTAAAATTCATGCAAGCACACCGTACCTACACAAGACTCACACTGTAGTTTCTGAGCATATTTGCCATTAGTGTGGCAAATGCATTGCATTCCTGCCGACCGAACGACATCACGCTCGAGCTGATGGGCAAACAACATTCACTAACCTATGCCCAGCTGGATCAAATTTATGGCTTCCCTACCCAACAGTGTTATTCAATGTGCAAGAGTTTTGGGGTTTATTGACAGCTGCGCCACCTCTTATAGAACCCCAAAGGTATGTTGCTAATGCTGCTAAAGCTTCTTGGATTCGCAATTCTGTAATCTGGTACATCAGAAGATGTTGGCCCGCACGTTGTTTGCATGAAGAGAACAGGGACGATGAGACAGGCCGAGTTGCAGATGATTTGGAATATGCTTCATGGGCATAAAATTGATATTGCCAAGCTACTGATGGAGCATTTCGAGAATGTAATCCGGAAGCAGAAAGACAGCATCATGATCGAAGAATTGATCACACCTATAGCCGCAACTTTTGATGATTTTGATTTGGATGATTTGATACCGGTTAAGGGGGAAGTCCAATTCACATGGGATTTTCTCGAGAATATGCAAGTAGAGGTGATGGGAGAAGACGGGAAGGTCCCATATGTCTACCAAAATGTGGGACACTACCTTTGACTCCCCTTTGAGATAGGAACGACCATAACGAGCGTCACTGATACAGACAATTTGGCCCTACCCACTGCGGACCACCTTGAGCTCTCTCAAATGTCGGACTCTGATGTCTTTCAATCATGGCAAGTAGCCGAAGGCAGCAACAGAGCTCTTAGACCGTCCAGGAAGAAGAGGGCAGCAACACCAGCTGCATCCGCGTCCGAGCTGACTGAGGACGTGAGAGGACTCCTAGCATCTCTCCGGGATAATATCCAGCTTTATCACCGAGAGGTGCAGTCGATTGGCACCCATATGGAGAGGCACTGAACAAAGGTTCGAGGGGCTGTGCAAACCATCATCACACAATTTCATGATCAGCAAGCTATTTTGAATACCCTCCTCAACCGAAGTAACAAGGAATGCACAGGGAGGCAGCAGCAGGACCGTCAGTGGGATGCATTGGCCCAATTTTGGAGCCAACATGGTTTTCAACCACCCCCGCCGCTACAATGATTGTAAGTTAGCACCAAGGCGTACTACTCTTTTCCTCCAAACATTAGCTTTCAGCCAAGTTTGGGGGGAGGGAGTGTACCGTGGGACGTCTTGGCCACTATTTATATTTGTTGTTGTTTTTGCCTTTTAGTTTCTTATTGATTGTTTGTTTGCTGTGTTATTTGCTGTTGTTTGTTCATGTTTTGGGTTGATTGTGGGTCTCTGTGCCCACTTACTTGCCTATTTATACTACTTTAGTTGGGGTATTGGGTCTGTGTGCTAATTTAAATGTTTTATTGGAGTTGTTGGGTCTGTGATCATAGAGGTCTTTAATTTAGTTGTTTTGTTTTGATTATCTTAATAGTTTAGTTTTAGTTTTTATGTCTTTAATTGTTAAGTAGAGTCTATAAGAATAAGAAAAACCTGAGTTGTTAGTGGTAACAAGTGATTAAAAGGAAGAACATAAAAAATAGGGAAAGATGGATGATGAAAAGTTAATGATGAAAATATTTTGGAAATTGTTGCAAAATTGGCATATAGTAGAGTACGAGAGGTAATTTGAGATGAAATTGAGCTTGAACTTAGAATATTTGATCAAAACTAACCTTGTGAGAATCTGAGCCTAATTGTACTCCTATTTTTGGAGTAATATGACTTCTTTCGGTGTGAATTTTGATTGGATATGTTTATTAGTCTCTAGAACTTGCCTTGAGTCTTTGCTATGAATTTGTCAAGTATGTGTTGTGACTGAAGTAATGATCTTAGGCAGTTTTTGTTTTCAGCCTATGTGTTAGCCTTGAAAAGTTGTCCTTTGTACCAAAAGTTCATAATTTATCCCTACCCATTTGAGCTTAATAGCATGTTATTTCATAACCCGACATTACAAGCCAAAACCTTTCGATTTGAACATTTAGCTTTAACTGGATTAATCTGATATCATAATACTTCCAGATCTAAGGTAAACTTGATTTGAAGTATGACATGTTGTATTCACAGCTTCAAGCCAAAATATTTTAGAAAGATTTTTTGCGCACAACATGACACATGCCATTTCTTGAAGGGAACTATTTTTTCTTTCAGCCACCCTATTCTGTTGAGTTGTTTTGAGAGCAGAAAACTCATGTGTTTATACCATGTTTCATGCAAAATTCAGAAAATAGATAGTTTTCAAACTCCCTTCCATGATCAGTTTAAATCCTTTTGATCCAAATTCCATGAGAGGTATGTATTCAAGTGGCACGAGATTTGAAAAAAATTAAAGTGTCAGATTTTTCTTTGAGAAAGTATATCCACACAAATCTGGAAAAATCATCAATACACACAATAACATACCTTTTTCCACCTAGACTATCAACCTCAATTGGACTCATCAGGTCCATGTAACAAAGTTCCAAACATTGAGAAGTACCAAAGTGTTGCAGTACCTTGTGCATACCTAGTATGTTACCTTTTGCACATGAATTGCACACCTTTTCTACTTCACCATAAATTTTTGGAGACCCTTTACTGCTTCTAGATTACCAAGCTTCTTTAATTGCTTGTAGTTGATATGTCCAGTTTTTGGTGCCAAAGATCAACCTCATGAATTTGTGCTTTGTGGCATGTTACTCCTTCCTCTATCGAATAGCAATTATTAGAAGCTCGAGATCCTGTCATGATGCACTCATTCACACGGTTAGACATACTACACATATCTTTCTCAAAATTTACATAAAGGTTTTCATCATAGAGTGTTGATTAATGCTAATCAGAATAGCCATTAGTCCCTTGACATGAAATACATTTCCTAGATTAGGAAGACCATTCACATTCAAAGTTACTTTCTCTCCATTAATTTTTTCATAATTCTTCAAAAAGGATTTTGTTCCCATCATATAACGTGATCAACCACTATCAAAATTCCAAATTCTAGACACATCAACACTTAAAGATGTGTAAATCATGTTGCAGCACTCATCAGCCTAAAATTTTTCTTCTGGAGAAGAATTAGTTTTGGGTTTTGAGCAATATGATATAGGGTGTTGCAACATATTTTAGATACCTTTGAATATTTTTTTACAAAATAACTTTGTGTTTCTTCTATAACAGAATGGCTTGATGTGACCTGGAACATAACAGAAGTCACAGACAAACTGTCTCTCGGTTGGATCAAATTCAGACCTAGGTCTTTTTGAAGAAATTGAGTTTTCAAGACTTTCACAACTTTTGTTCGAATTCCCAAACTCAACATAGGGAATTTGAATTAAAATCTGAGATATTCAATCTTTCGGTTCTGTCAGTAAGATTCAACATCTCAGAATCGTAGTTCAATTTCTTAGGAAAGGAGTTATCAAGAGACATATGTTGCAATTCTATATATCTCTTTTGTAATAACAAGGTTTTGTATTCTTCATTTTGGAAACTAAAAGAACTTTGACTTGAACTAGTGTATCCTAATCCCGAATGACCATGTTGTTGAACATAAAAGATTTCATTCAATTTTAATGTACCTGAACGGAACGTATTTAAGCATTGTGCCTTCAATTTTAATTCAAAGGTTACCTCATCAAGAGTTTTGTTCTTTAAAGAAAAACTCTTTCCAAATGAGACAATTTTACCTTGAGATTTTCATTCTCTGACCTGACTTCCTTGAGGATTTTCAAAGTCATCACAAGCTCTCCATGCATTTCTTTGAAGGCTCTCAAAAGCAGTGCATATTCTATTTCTTCTAAATCATCTTCAATCAGGTGCATTGTTTAATCATCAGGTGTTTTAACACTTTTTAAAACACTCATTTTGTCTAGTGTTTCCATAAGTGTTGTAACTTCTTGAGAAGTTTGACGCTCTTCTTCATCATCAGACTCATCTTCACTTAGAGTTACCAAAAGATTGGTACCTCTTTCCATCAGATTGTTCGCACATGGATTTGCATAATAACCGAACCCCGAACATGCTCTACATTGAATGCTTTGTAGATCCTTAGAAGTATGAGGGCTTTGATTTAAATTGTTCAAAATAGGAATTTGATGGAATCATTTATCATCTTAGGATTTAGAAAGTAGGTTTCAATTACAATGTAGAAATAAATGTTTTATCTGTGACCTATATACATTCAATTATTATTTGATATGCTAAGTTATGATGGAGTAATCATTTATCATCTTAGGATTTAGAAAGTAGGTTTCAATTACAATGTAGAAATAAGTGTTTTATCTGTGACCTATATACATTCAATTATTATTTGATATGCTAAGTTATGATTGATGTTAGAGTAGCATGATCACCTATTTTAGCATACATGAAACATTATCTAATATGCCGGAAGGTGATGATATTGATGACTAAACAACACACGACATAGTTTATCCGATAAACTGGGAGGTTGGTATGTTGTATACAATATACACCTCAAGCGCTTCGGGAGGGGGTTTGAGATACAAAACCTTAAAGCCTCATTAATCGCTCTAATTTCTACTAGCTATATCGAAAGTGTATGATGTAGTAGTAGCTAGTGAAAAGCAAGGTCGTAAACCACAAAGACAATTATAAATGACCTAACCAGATTACTACAATGATCCTAATACTAAATATCTAAGCGAATCAAATGGCAGATTGGTTAGTTTTATTTGTTACACTACTTACTAATATTTAGACCCTTAAAAGTAATAAGAGAATAACAATTAATAACTAATGTCAAATAAACAATAAGCAAATAACGAAAATCAAATAATATAAAGACTATATTAGGATGTTTGGTTTCAAAATCAATTATCGTGCGACCATAGACAACCACACAGGCAAACACGTATACATATCCACAACTCACAAGTTTCTATTCTTATGAGGCTTCGAGATTGTGTATCTTAAACCCCCTCCTGGAGCATCTAAGGTTTGGATTATAGACAACAGAACAACCTCCCAGAAGAAAGGTCTATAACTCCTAAAGTGCCTAGGAACTACCCCCACAATATACCCTTAATCATCTAAGTTCTCAGATATATTATGTTATATGTTGTTTGGCCATCAATACCCTCACATTCCGGTATCTTGTATATTTGATTCGTGAATGCTAGACTTGGTGATCAAGCTAACCTAATAACAATCATATCCCAGCATACCAAATAACAATAGAATCTTGTGAACCATGGATAAATAAAATGATCCACATTGTAATTAAAACCTACTTTCTAAACTCTATGATGTAAACGAACCACTCCATAGACAAATTAATAAGAATAATAAATTGGATAGATAAAAACATGTTCATAACAAAATATTAATAAAAGGGAGAATACTACAATCACCTATCAAAGATGATAGATGAAATCTTTCTCCTTCTCTAGCTCTCTAAAATACGAAAACTATAAAATTGCTATAAACTACAATAAAAATTTGATAAAGGACTAATTGTTTGACAAATACCAAGTCCAGATATCTATAGGAATACACAACAATAGGTTGAAGTAGGGATAAATTCCAATAAAAACCCATAAACACGCATCTACTGTCAACTGAAACAACATTTTGCACGACCAAGTTGGCTGAACACTCAGTCGAGCAAATGCTCTTCTTGATATAGTTGCGCCTATGAAGGTTGCACGACCGAGTAGGCAAAATGCTCGATCGAGCAAACACTTTTGCGTTTCTTCACTTTAAAACTCGTATTCTGGGCTTCTCCAACTCCATCTCCGGCCTATCCAAGGTCTCTTTTGAGCCCAATTCTATATTTCATTGTAACGCCCGATTTTTTACTCTATTATTTTATTGATATTTATGTTCCATATTAAAATTTTGATATATATATATATATATATATATATATATATATATATCGTTAATTTCAAAAAGTGAACTATGTGGATTTTTTCCATTTCTTACCTAAACATTTTATTTTTTCCAATTGCAACCTGTATAATGCGATTTGTTACAGTTTGCAACCTCCAGACATAGTAACAAAAGATGACAAACTCTAAGATTCGATTAAACTAATGATCAAACAAACTCTAAGATTTGATTAACAAACGAAGATAAGATAAGTGGATTGATTTTTGGGTTTTTAAAATATGATTAATGTATCTACCCTTGATCTAGTATTCCCTTAGTTCCAATGAATTACACAACTATTTTTTATGCCCAATTGAAAACATTTTAAATCCCAATTTTACGACTACTAACAAGCTCTAGCAATCGTGTTATTCTTAATTTTAGCTAATCGAAATAAGCTCTTCAACTAACACTATCCAATTAAACCAAAATGACGAATAAGCTCTCTTCAATTTGGCAATCGAATGATAAAAGCTCCAAGATAATGAAATAGATTCGACATAAACCTCGAAAGCTCGGGTTTAGATGTCGAACTCTACACTATCACCAACGACATCACTCGTTATTTGCTACTAGGGGAATCGAAAATCCTACAATTACGGATAGTAATTTCCAATTCTAGCAACACATTCATACACTTCCTAGAGGGTGATCAAACCAATAAAAAACATACAAATATGAGTCAATAACAGCAAATAGTGTAGAACGCTTGAAATTTCAATCAAAAGGTAACATCAACTAGCAATAATCATGTAAACATTGTCACTTACAGTTTTACATTTGATCAAGGGTAGAAATAAGGGTGCTACTCACCCATGGAAGCTAAAACAAACAGAAAATAAGTAGAAAAGTAAGAAAACATGATACTAAGATGGATGAAACCAAAGATGTCAATTGGAGAAGATGATCCTTCAATCTCTTGCCCAATATCCCTCCTTGGTGGCTTTAGTGGCTAGAAAATGGCTGGAAATATGTCCCAAGATAGGTCAAATTCGAAATGGAACTTATATATATAAGAGAAGAGTTGTCACTTGTGGTTTAGGCAAACTCGCATTCACAATTTTAAAACAGGGTGACTAATCTCAGCCGAGATTCAAGTGTGTCCCGGCCGAGATGAAGCAACAAGGGTTCTATGCTGTGTGGCTCGAAGGCTAATCTCGGTCGAGATGCAATTGTGTCTCGGCCAAAACGTGAAAAGGGGATTTCAGGGCTTTGTTAGGGTTTGGCTCATCTCGGCCGAGATTGGGTTTCATCTCGGCCGAGATCTTGATCTCTTGAAGATCTGGCTTTTTCCTGGAACATCATCTCAGCCGAGATGCATTGCTCATCTCGGCCGAGATCTCCAACTCTTCAAACCTTCAGGTTTTCCCTGGAAGGTCATCTCGGCCGAGATTTGTAACATGTCTCGGCCAAGATCTTCTTTTAGCCTTGTCCTTTGTTGCTTCGATCGATCCATCGATTCTGAAATCTTTTGATGCTGTTTTTTCGATCCATTTGTACCTGTTTTAACACAAAAATGAACCAAACGCATTATTTTGCCCAACGAAAATTAAATGCACGAAGTACACGTGAATTTACACACAAACATCACTAAATTGACACTTAAAGCGTCCTAAAGTGTGTTCACGAACATGTGTACCAAATCTCCCCAAACTTAGAACTTTGCTCGTCCCAAACAAATAAAGAAAAAGAAGAAAGGACACGTGTTTAGGGCAGATGTAAGTGGTAATCGGTTTCAGATTATTTTCTTAAAAGTAAGGCAAACATGAAAGTAATGAGCATGTGTGATAGACAAAATCCACTACTTTTGAGATTTGACATTCTCGACTTGATATCCTCACCGAGTGAGTGTATCTCCCAACTCTCGAGTGTATCAAGTGGGATGTGTATACGCTTGCATTGAAGTGCATGAACCGGCTACTATAGGCTTGCCAATCATCTAAACTTGAAAATGTACTTGACAAGTGTGGCAAAGAATCAAATAGGTCTTTATATAGGTTGTAGTGTTGGCTTGGGGTAAGGTGGGATAATTCTAGGTAAAAGTGACTATAAAAACGGACTAAACTAGTGGGCCCTACCCGTCTACCCCTCAAACAATAGTTACTCTTCCTTACTCTCTCAATTCCCAATCAAGTTGATCCTAAGATTCGACTACCTCAACTCATACCAACTTGATAATCTCTTGTTTATCAACTCTCAATTGAAGTGTATATCTTATTACCTTTCAAACTTTTAAGAGTGATGATCACAAGATGTGTGATTTTTACTAACCTCTCCAATTCTAACACTATGAAAGTATATACAGTCAACTATTTCTTTTGTTTTTTTCTGATTTTTCGACTTTTTTTTTTTTTTTTTTTTTTGTATAATAAATATTTACAACCAATGGAGAGGTTAATAATCTCGATTTTCACCTATTTTGTGTGTTTCTTTTCACCCTTCAACATTTTCCACTAGTCAACCCACATTTGATCCCAACTTTCCAACCCGACTACCTTCCAACTGCCTCCCTCATACTCTTATAGTCCATTTGGGCTCAAAGGCTAAATGAAAAGGGAATTGGCTTGTAAAGTTGGCTCTCAAACAAAAAGGCTAAAGCTCAAGGGGTTTACTAGGGACAATTTTCATATTTTTGGTAAATAGGGAGTATTTTCAAGCTTTTGAAATAGGTTCAAATCAACATTTGCCTAATATCACTTTCAATGCCACAACATATACCGACTTATTCAAAAGTAGAGAATCAGGGAAAAGTCTAGAGGAAAATGCATGCATCAATGAATTTCACACCGAAAGAAATTTTGAATTACTCCTAAAGTGGGAGTATCATTTTAAGGCTAAAAAACTCACTTGGTAAACAATTTGATCCTAGGTTTTGAATGCAAGTAGATTTTTCTTCAAAAGCCTATCATGTTCTATCAAGTGCCATTTCAAAAAATTTGTTAAAAATTTTTCATCATTAACCAATGCCACAGTTCTCATTTCTACACGGTCCAATCACTTTTTCTCGAGCGGACAACTTGTACGCCTATCACCCCCTCCCCAAACTTGGTTGGAAACCAAGTTTGTGGAAAAGAGGAGTACGAGTTGGTGCTCTCCGAATTTAACCAATTATTAACTATTTAGCCAAAACTACTAACTAACTAACAAAAATCCTACTCCTAAGATGTGCAAGGTATAAAAACCTAAATATCAACAATATTAAGGCAACCAAAACAATCAAATGATAGCACTTGGCTCACGGGCCAAGTAATGTCATCAACAAAATCAAAACAATAGCATCCACCAAGTCACAGTAATCAACAGAATCAGCACACAGGCCGTCAAAATAATCCAACCAAATGTAAGAGCAGTGTCAATCTTAGGCTCACATGTCAATACTACAATCCAAATCAAAATAAGGCACACAGGCCAATAAGACCATCCAAACCAACCAATAAGCATAAGAAATCAGAAAAGAGGCATGAGGGGGTTCGAGAAGTCGAGCGGCCAAGAGTGTCTCACCCCCTATTCTCTCCCCAGACTTAATTTTCAAATAAGGTTTGTGAAGAAAGGGCAAGGCATTCTTGGTGCTCTACTCACATCGACTTTTAAGGCCGGTCGTCTCAAGGGCTCGAGCCAGTAAAACATCCTTCGATGCTTTTGAGCAAGGCCAGTAACTTGTTCTAACTCTCTTTGATTTCCTTCATTTCCTCCCCCATTGATTTGAGTGTGTGGAAGTGAAAAAAATCGTGTATTTCGCGAATGAGGGGGAGGATTCTGACCTGGTTGTTCGCGTAGGTGTATTTATACCTGGGCTTCATCTCGGCCGAGATGTGTTTCTTCGCATTTCATCTCGGCCAAGATGGTCTCTTCAGCTTTGGGTTTAGCAGCAGATCGCGGCCGAGATGTAGTTGTGTCTCGGTCGAGACGGGTCTCCAGTGGAGTTGGCTTGTTCCTGCCGAATTGGTCTCGGCCGAGATGGCTTGGTATCTCGACCGAGATAGACTTCCAGCGAATTTATCTCAATTCTGGACAAATTGATCTCGGCCGAGATGCTTTGTGTGTTCGGCGGCGATATGCTTCCAGGGAATTTGCCCCAATTCTGCACAAATTGATCTCGGCAGAGATGCTTTATGTGTCTCGGTAGAGATGCTTTGTGTCTCGGTCGAGATTCCTTCCCCTGCACTTTTCCTTCATTTTAATCCTTTTCACCCCCATTTTATGCTCTCTCTTGATTATTTTGGTCTATACCTGCACATACCTCTACAAAAACATCAAATATGTCACAAGACATTTATTAAACTACCAACTGCAAATTTTAAAGTGTAAAAATTTAAAGTTACCGTCGGGTTGCCTCCCGACAAGCACCTTTGTTTAACGTCGTTGGCTCGATGGAGGATACTTTTTTTCAATTCATCGGAAAGGGTCCCTCAATCCCTCCCTTTCGTGCTTCACTCAAATCCAGTGGGTCCTTATGGACCTCCCACTCTTCCTCACAGTCTTCTGGCACCTTAATTCCTGGGTCAATTTCACCCGGATCCTCTTGGATCCCCATACTTGTTCTTTTTACATCCTTGGCCTTCATTTCACACAATCTCTCCCTAACTATTTTGTTGTTCAAATAAACACAATCTTTCCCAAGCAAGTTAATGAAATCAATAGAGAAAACACCATGTATATCTTCAGAATGTTTCATGGACTTGAATATAATAAACTTCACAACTTGACCATCAAACTCCATGGTGAGAGTCCCCTCACGCACATCAATTTTGGTTTGGGAAGTGTTCATGAACGGCCTTCCCAACAAAATAGGTGTGGAGTTTGATGTGTCTCCTTGCATGTCTAATATATAGAAATCAGCAGGGAAAATAAGATTGTCAACCTCAACAAGCACGTTCTAGACCACCCCATACGGAAATGAGGTACTTCGATTGGCGAGTTGGATAACAACCTTAGTTTCTTTCAATGGCCCCAAGTTTAGGCTTTGAAACATCGAACGGAGCATCACATTGATTGATGCCCCTAAATCAAGCATAGCTTTCTCAATTTGACAGTTACCAATCTTACACGGGATGACGAACATTTCCAGGTCCTTGCACTTTTGAGGGAGTTTCTTTTGGAATATTGCAGACACACTTTCCCTCTTGAGTACCTTGTCATTCCCCTGAAGCCTTCTTTTGTTTGTGCATAGACCCTTAAAAAAAATTGGCTTATCGTGGGATCTGTTTCATAGCTTCAATCAGTGGAATTTTGATCTCCACCTTCTGAAATATTTCAAGTATTTCCGATTCTTTGTCTGTGTCTACAACCTTCTTGATTTGGCACAGGAATGGAAGTGGTGGAGTCACGACTAGGGCTGGAGTGTTGAGCTCTGGATCCTCAAGGGGGATTGGTATGGTTCTTCCTTCGATAGATTCTCCTTGTTTTCCCTTTTCTTCTTCATCCTCCAAGTGAGGGAGGCTTTTGGGTGGCCTCTCGAGCACCTTTCTGCTCCTCAAGGTACTTTCACTAACATTCTCAACTTTACTCTCCACCTCTTGAGGGGCCTCTATCTCTCCCTTGTCTTTCACCTTCTCGGTTTCCGTGGATGAAAAGTACTTCTTAGTTGGAAATGGCAATAAATGGTCGGAAAAGCATGCCGCCATTGCTTCCTTTTGTTTCCTCAACTCCTTTGCAAGTTTCCACTTTGGTACACGGGCTTGAACTTTAGCAACTTGAGGAGCTGAGGTCTTCTCTTAATTCAAACTGTCATGTGGGCCATCTGTCTGCGCATGTGAAGACTGCCCGGGCATCTCAAGCTCTCCATGCACTATCCTACTAACAATGCCAATTGCGCTCACGTTAGTCATATTTTTGGGATTTATTCCCGGTTGAGCAGGCAATTTTCCACTTTGGGTATTCTCCAATCGAGACACGGCTGAAGCAATCTGACTCATTTAGGTCTCGATATTTGTGAACCTCGAGTTGGATTCTTTCTGCAACTGAAGTGTACTGGTTGCTAAGCTTTTCACTATGTCGAATAATGATGGATCTGAAGGAGTCGAATCTGCAGGCGGTCTTTGCTGATACATCCCCTTAGGATAAGGGGGTCGACTCTGGTTGCTTTGTTCGCCCGAGTGTTGAACATTCTGACTGTGGGACCCATACTTAAAGTTGGGGTGGTCCCTCCACCCCGGATTATAAGTATTCGAGTATGGGTCATACTTGCTTCTTTCTGGGGCTTTTGGCCTAGAATAAAAGTTGTGGCATGAGTTTGCGTGTGCCTCCATATCATCTCCCAAAACAGGGCATGTGTCTGTAGCATGATCTGTAACCTTGCACACCCTACATGGTTTAGGTGTCGGAATGCTCCCCGCTGCCACTTTCCTTATTAGGCTTGTAAGTTGATCCAATCTATCCTCTATGTTTAAATCCTGAGCTTCTCGAATGGGCCTGACAGCTTCCCAGGTCCCAAACTGTTGCGTGTTTGCAGCCATTTTTTAGATTAGGGCCCAAGCCTCAGTGGGCGTTTTGTCTAATAACGCCCCTCCACTTGCACTGTCAATCATGTTGCGATCAGTCAAATAGAGTCCCTCATAAAATTACTGTATCATGAGCAGCTCGGTAATCTAGTGTTGAGGGCAGCTCGAGACCAACTTCTTGAACCTCTCCCAGTATTCGTAGAGAGTCTCCCCCTGCATCTGTCTTATTCCACTGATTTCCTTTCGTATATTTGTAGCTCTTGATGTGGGAAAATATTTCTCTAAGAATTGGGACTCCATCTGTTCCCTTGTTGTTATAGTGCCCGGGGGAAGATAATAGAGCTGGCTCTCGCGAGGTCTTTTAAAGAGAAGGAGAATGCCCTTAACTTAATCTGCTCATCTGTCACTCTTGTTGGCTTCATGCTTGAACATACTACATGAAATTCCTTCAAGTGCTTGTGGGGATCCTCCCCTGCTAATCCATGAAATGAAGGAAGTAGATGCACAATCTCGGACTTGAGCTCGAAGCTTGTATTTTCCCCTATTTTTTGAAACGTGATGCACAATGGTTTATTTGCAAACCTTGTGTTCGCAAATTCCTTCAAGGTCTTTTTGGGAGCTTGCTCGTTTGCCATTGTTTTTGGCTCACTCAATCCTTCTCCTTCAATATTCAAATCTTCAAACGATCCTCGGATCTCCTTAAGAAATTTTGCTCTTCTTCTTAATATCCTTTCACGTTCAACTATCTCCGGCTCGAATAGAAGTCATTTTTCCCCTTGTGAACACAAGAACATCAACTACCAATCCAAAAACAAGAGAAGCTAGAGAGTATCAAATTACTAGATAAACAAGAAAATAGATAAACAACTAATAAACTAAAAGTAATGCTTGAACACTAAAATAACACTATTCTTATCACCGTTCCCCGGCAACGGCGCCAAAATTTGGTAGAGACGAGTCATTGGACCGTTACCAAATTAATTATATTTATATAATGTTTCCGAACTTCTCACCTTACAAGGTAAAGTGGTAAGTGCGGGTCGAACCCACAGGGAACGGAGGAATAGTGTTAAATACGTATCAAGCACTAACGACCTCGAAACAGGAAAAGTAAATAAGTAACCAAAATAATAGGAGGGGGGGGGGGTTGGTTGTGATTATACAACTATAAACTACTAGCGATTACCAAGAACAACTATTAAACTAATGATCAAACAAACTCTAAGATTCGATTAACAAACGATGACAAGATAAGTGGATTGATTTTTGGGTTTTTAAAATATGATTAAGGTATCTACCCTTGATCTAGTATCCCCTTAGTTCCAATGAATTACACAACTATTGTTGATGCCCAATTGAAAACATTTCAAGTCCCTATTTCACGACTACTAACAAGCTCTAGCAACCGTGTTATCTCTTAATTTTAGCTAATCGAAATAAGCTCTTCGACTAACACTATCCAATTTCTTCAATTTGGCAATCGAATGATAAAAGCTCCAAGATAACGAAATAGATTCGACATAAACCTCGAAAGCTCGGGTTTAGATGTCGAACTCTACACTGTCACCAACGACATCACTCGTTATTTGCTACTAGGGGAATCGAAAATCCTACAATTATGGATAGTAATTTCCAATTCTAGCAACACATTCATACACTTCCTAGAGGGTGATCAAACCAATAAAAAACATACAAATATGAGTCAATAACAGCAAATAGTGTAGAACGCTTGAAATTTCAATCAAAAGGTAACATCAACTAGCAATAATCATGTAAACATTGTCACTTAAAGTTTTACATTTGATCAAGGGTAGAAATAAGGGTGCTACTCACCCATGGAAGCTAAAACAAACAGAAAATAAGTAGAAAAGTAAGAAAACATGATACTAAGATGGATGAAACCAAAGATGTCAATTGGAGAAGATGATCCTTCAATCTCTTGCCCAATATCCCTCCTTGGTGGCTTTAGTGGCTAGAAAATGGCTGGAAATATGTCCCAAGATAGGTCAAATTCGAAATGGAACTTATATATATAAGAGAAGAGTTGTCACTTGTGGTTTAGGCAAACTCGCATTCACAATTTTAAAACAGGGTGACTAATCTCAGCCGAGATTCAAGTGTGTCTCGGCCGAGATGAAGCAACAAGGGTTTTATGCTGTGTGGCTCGAAGGCTAATCTCGGTCGAGATGCAATTGTGTCTCGGCCAACACGTGAAAAGGGGATTTCAGGGCTTTGTTAGGGTTTGGCTCATCTCGGCCGAGATCGGGTTTCATCTCGGTCGAGATCTTGATCTCTTGAAAATCTGGCTTTTTCCTGGAACATCATCTCAGCCGAGATTCATTTCCCGTCTCGGCCGAGATCTCCAACTCTTCAAACCTTTAGGTTTTCCCTGGAAGGTCATCTCGGCCGAGATTTGTAACCTGTCTCGGCCAAGATCTTTCTTTAGCCTTGTCCTTTGTTGCTTCGATCGATCCATCGACTCTGAAATCTTTTGATGCTCTTTTTCGATCCCTTTGTACCTGTTTTAACACAAAAATGAACCAAACGCATTATTTTGCCGAATGAGAATTAAATGCACGAAGTACACGTGAATTTGCACAAAAACATCACTAAATTGACACTTAAAGCGTCCTAAAGTGTGTGCACGAACACGTGTACCAAGGCTACTCCAGGATTAAGTCCTAATAGGAGGTCGCCTATATAAGTGAGAAGTGAGGCTGCTTCAAGTTAAACACTTACGAATCCAAGTATGGTCCATAGCCGAAACGGACACAAGTGAGAATCGAAATATATCAAAACTGTCATTGTGTTAATTTTATTGTCTTGCTTTACACAAAAGGCCACCAGTTCAAGACATCGTGTTCACTAAGCAACAAGTAAATCCAATAGCATCTCACTAGGGAAGGTTTAAAGCAGAAAGCTACATATCTCGATGCAATGGCACTTCGTCAGGATTTTCTTGTGTGTCGGTCTAGAGTACATGAATTAATCATTCCTATGGGAAAATTGACTTTAAAAGGTTGATATTGACCAATCCTTGAGCAGTTCTAATTCCTTGTTAATAACTTCTTCCATTCATGTGGCGGATTATTGGAGTTTTGACGTGTAAATAGAAAAGTGTCTATTAGACGAAAAGGCATCTTGAAAAGTTGTGTTTGTTCAAGTGGAATAAGCGAGAACAAAAGGTCGTGAACATTCAAAAAATGATGCATTCTAACCCTAAGATCGTGACCTTTAGTCAAGAGGTACGACCTCACGGTTGTGATTGATCAAGTAAAAAGGGTGCACCTGTTCACGAGATGACACCTAGAAGTCTATAAATAGGCATTAATATTTGCATCTTCAATCACTCAATCGAATACAACAACAACTCCACTATAATCGGCATATATCATTTTGTGTAATTTGTGATCCTGAGTCTTTGAGTCTTTAAGAAAATCCTGAGTATCAAGTAGTTCGCTGAAAACATTAGTTTTGTTGTGCTACGATCCTAAAGTTAAAAGTCGTTGTATCTTTGGGACGATTATTGTAGATTGTGAGCACTTGTCTATAGAGCAATATCATCTAACGAACAGTGAGTCAAACTTGAGCCTCGACTTTACCAATCTCGTCGATTTTTCGAGTCAGTTTCAAATACACCATCATTGTTAATTTTTTCCCAACATCATCCATCGGAAATAATTCCCGTCGAGTGTGACTGGAGTTCCTTTTTTAGCAAGTGGCTTCTATCTCTAAGTCTATAAGCACGATTTCCCCTACCTTAGACCATGTTTGCATGTATCACACACAAAACCGCTAACACAAGTTACCAAATAAAGTTAAAAACCAAAGCAGTATAAAGCGAACACACAATTAATTTTTTATTTTTATTTTAAATTACAGATCTTTTTATTCAAATATTATTTTAATTTTGAATAAAAATAAAAAATAAAAAGATATATTAGTTACGTCTAACACCCCGTAATATCTAACGCATCTAAAAACTAGTCCCTAGAAATGCCGCCGAAAACTTAATTGCTCTAATTTATGTCAACTATACCGCAAGTGTATGATTTAGTAGCAGCTAGTGGCAATCAAGGTCATATCCCACATGGACTAGTATAATGATCACTCCATATTTTAAGTGATTTTTAGGCACATATTTATGGTTAAAAAAGTGGGAAAATGTGAAATAGTACTTTATAACCCATGTTTTCATATGTTTGGCGGATTTCACTTATTCTTGTTTTGGTAGTGTTTTCATCACAAAACAACGCTTGTTTGACATTTATGGAAAAATTGAAAGACCAAACAGATAAAAGGAAGACTTGAAAGGAAGGAAATAGACAATTGGGCCTAAAAGAGACTTTGTATTGGCCCAAGATGGAGTTTATTAATAAATTAAATCTAGTGTGTTTAATGTTTCAAGTATATAGTCAGCGGACTGAGAGATTATGCTACTAACAAATTTGTAAATGGATGAAGGTGAGAGTTACGTTGGTTTTTTTATTTTTTTCTCACTAATATGCTTTGTTCCTTAGGAATTCGTAATGCTCCACACTCAAAAGTGAAGTTTTTTAGTATTTTATAGCTTGATCAAGAGAGTGGATTATGATGTTTGGATATTTAGTTTAAAACTTAACCATTTGTTTTTCTTAATCTTCTTATTTCTGTTTTTGTTTTTTTTAAAAGCCTTCACTTCTTTTATTTAGGCTATATTTTATTTTTAATGCTTTTGACTATGATCACAGGGTTGGTCTAGCATTCAAATTTTTTATTAAAGTGTTTACTCAATTTTTTAAACAACTGTCACCGCCTAACTTTAACAAAGTCTCACAAATTGATTTTCAGCATTAGTTGAAATACACCAAATGAGTTGGAATTTGGTCCTTTACTTACAGGTAGAAAAATGTACATTGATTTAGTTGTTAAGAATGTGATATTATGAAAACTTTAGTTAATTGCATTTTGCATTTTTCACCTATCTTGTTTTGGGTCCGATTTACTCCAATTGCGCTTTTATTATTTATTACAGTGAATTTGGAGTACTTTTGGATCAAGAGATGAGCACATATCGACTTGGGTCCGAACTGGGTGACACAATGTCAAGCCCATGATTAAATTATACGTCTGTCACATACACCAAAACAAGTTCTAAGCCCATTAACAAAGGGCCCAACATTATGATATGAAGAATCAAGAATATTTGGTGATATATTACTTCCTGGAGAAAGAAAGAAAGCGACGTCCAAACAGGTGGAGATAAAGTCAGCATCGTTTCGTCCGAAGGAGTTCGATCTTCTCTTATTTCTTATCCTTTTAAATTGATTCAACATGTGTTCTTATACTATTGCCGTGGATTAAAACGTTGTGATATGTGGCCAATTCCGAAATTCAGTTCTCAATTGATGTTTGAACCCTAAATTATGATTGCTTTATAATTCATCTTGTGACGTTTTCTCGATGTCATTTGTAAAATTATTTATGCTATCTATTTTAATTGTTTATGATATATGGGTAGTGAATTTAGATTGACCATCTACGTTGATGTCCATGTATCTATTGCTAGGGTTTGTTCGTAATCCGTAATTGTTATGAAATAACACCCCTAAGCAGTAGTGAATTGATTCACTGGGATATCATAAATCAGAATCAATTGGACCGAGTTTGAGACTCCAATATCTTATTTACCGTATTAGCCTAGTTCCCGACACATTTAACAACTTTAATCTATAGGCTAATCAAAGAGCTTGCTTTAATTAGCTATAATTAAGGGATATCCGAATTGACAGAACTTGCTGATTTAGGGGTGAAAATTCTAGGGTGAGATGTTACATAAATTACAAGGTTAATCATATTAGGGGATAACTAGATTGGGGACTAAAATCTTGTTCTTAATTCATTTCAATTATTTTTGTTGCTTGTATTTTTTTTTTCTAGTACTAGCTTTAGTTAAACAAATTCCAACTAATCCCCCTATTGTTTTTGTATTAAATTAATATGTAAAATATAAGTATCTCACTGCTCCTCGTGGGATCAACTCTTACTTACCGCTACTATTATTAGTAGAGGAGAGTTATGGTAAACTAATTTTGTGTGTCCCGACAACATAGTCAAAATTAGCCTTAACTCTCCTCTACTAATAGTAGTAGCGGTGTGTAAGGCATCATAATTTTCAACGAAGAAATAAGCACTTCGTTGGAACATTTGTTACCAGCAAAACATATCAAATCTCTAAGGGAGATGTCAAGAAGGTTAACTAAATGTTTCCTAATGTACACCATAAAATGGAAATTGTGCTTAAAAGATATATAGATGACAAGGAGGTTTATGAAGTTATTCAAGCCAAGATTACTTATGATTTCAAGAGCATTGAAGACATATAAAGTCAAGTTCCACGAAGACGACGCCGTTGGCAAATATAGTTCGCCTAAAGAACAACTTAAATATATCTATATATATAAATAAATAAAAATTTGCCGAATCATTGAAAACTCAGGAACATCACATAAAACATTATGGGAAATTCCAGTAATAATAAACAATGAGTATGAAGGAAGGTACTCCATTGATAATAACTATTGTATGTTAAAAAAAAAAATATATCATTACTTGTTTAGTATAAAAATTAATATTAATATGCAAGTACAAACCCGCAACGATAACCCTTTGGGGATATTTGGCAACAAATGAAGATAAAACATTATAAGAAATCGTCAACCAATACCAACTATTGCTATAAAAAAGCCACAATGAGGAAACACTTAGGTAATTGTTAAATATACTGATAAAAAGTAAATAAGTAGGTAATCATGATAGCTCGAAATAACCAATAGTTGTGCTCATCAAAACTTGGTACTAAACTTTTACATATATAGGTGAACGTCAATTGCATACAACAATTACATCAGTTCTACAGATTACTCTAAATTGCCCCTAAATGGAGAATTTGCACCAAAAGTAAAACCCAAACAAAAAAGGAAGAACTGACATAATAAAAATAAAATAATGTTAAAAAATTGCAGGTTATCTGCAATCAAGGATCCACTGAAAATAACAAGAAGGTTAATGAAGCAAAGGATGCACGGTGCAGCTAAAACAACACTTCAACAAATTATTAAAAAGAGAGAAAGTCTAACAGAGCTAAATTAAATGTATACATAATAATTTTGGAGAGAATCCCAAAATTAAACTTTATATGCAGAACACATACTACTACATTAAAGTAGTAATTGACAAAGTAGAGAATATGTCAACTATTTGGTATGATTGCAACAAATGTGCGCCCTCGATTATGAAAATGGAGAAGCCCCAAAGTGCAATAAATGTGATGAAGAAAATATCGAAAGGTACAAACAGAATTTTATCAACAAATATTCATATAATAATTTTATACAAAATGATGTAGATGAATGATATGCCACTAATGACATAAAGAGTGACACTACATGTGGTCCAAAGAGAACATAATGCATGGATTATGCTATTTGAGGAGGCAACAATGGTGTTTATGGAATGTCCAATACAAGATACATGAGGTAAAAACAACATAATGAGATTTATATGTAGAACACAAACACTACTGGAATTTTGCTAATAGACCACAAAATAGACCTTTGTTTTTTATGAAATTGTAGTCTATTTGAACATTAACTACGGTTTTGGGTGAAAGTGTAGTCTATTAGCGTAAAAAAATGCTAACAACCACGGTCGTGCCTCGGTTTTCCATAAGTGTGGTCTATTAGCGAATTTTCGTAGCTAATAGACTATGGTTTCCTCTATGGTTTCTGGAAAGTATAGTCTATTTGCGAAAAAACTCGCTAATAGACTACACTTTTTGATCAATGGTTTATCCAAGCATAGTGTATTAGCGAAAAATGATTACCCCAATACACCTCGTTTCCAAAACCAAAGGAAAAAAGTGTAGTTAATATTTCTTTTTTTTTTTTTCTTTTTATACAAAAGTAAAATAGTTGGTAAAGGCTTTAGCAACTTTACCCCAAACTAAACAAAACGGGTTTTTTCTATTTATTTAAACATGTTGTATTCCTCACTCAGTTTTCAGAATTGAAATGTTTCCCTCATTTCACTAACATTCTGCAGTAGGGTTTGCAAGTCGGTGATTGTTCTTCTGGGGGTGCACCTGATTCCTACGCCTATGTTGTCACATTCGTTGTCACCTACACCGTTAGCTTCACCTTCGCCATTACAAGAAACATGTTCTTCCATCAATTTAAGGGAGGGCTAATTTAAAAACAGCGGAAAGCTACAACCGTTAGTCTATGAGCTTGTTTTTTGTTTGCTTCCATATTTTTGTGATTATGCTAAGGAATGGATATCCTGAAATTTTTTTTCTGAATTTAGGTGAAAGGTAACCCTAAATCTTTAAGTTGTGTTGGTGGCCGAAAGATAGCCATGTATGAACGTTTGTATTTCTGCAAATTTTTAATGATATAATTTGGATTTAAACTTCGAACTGAAATCCTAAATTAGGATTGTCTTTATTTTCCATTTTTCTTTGTGATCCTGTTAACTATTAGGTTTTTTAATATGTCTAGTTTTTTTTTGTCTGGATGAAATGGAATATAGGCAGGCAACCTTGCGCTTCCGTACAGACTCCATGGAGGACGATTATGACTCCTTGGAGGACCGAGCGATAGGTCTAACAAGGGCACATACCTTTCATGTGCATTTAGATTGTTACTAAAACTAATTGGAATTGAATTGCAAATGTTTGTCTTTCATTTTCCATTTTTCTTTGTGATCCTGTTTACTTAGGTTTTTCAATATGTCAAGGTATGTTGTTTTTGCTCCGGATGAAATGGTATATAGGCTAGCGACCTTGTGTTTCCATACGACTCCTTGGAGGACTGGGCGACAGGTCTAAGGTCACATACCTTTCATGTGCATTCAGATTGTAACTAAAAACTAATTGGAATTGAATTGCAAATATTTGTGATCCTGTTTACTATGAGGGTTTTCAATCTTGTGCAGTCACAAGTGTTGCAGACATTCCACCAATTTAGGGGAAGGCTAGGATCTGAAAGAGATAAAAGTTACAATCATTCAATTTGTGTATGTATTTTTTCAAATATATTTATGTATTTCTGCAAATCTACCCAATTTCTAATATATATATATATATATATATTATATAAAATTAGGCGAACCTAACCCTAAATGCTCAATTTGAACTGGTAATTGAAAGATAGGCATGTGTTGGCTATTTGTATTTCTGCAAATTTGTAGCCTTAATAAATGATGTTAGAGTATGGATTTATATTTCGATTTGAAATCTGAAAGTAGGATTGTCCTACATTTTTCACTGGTTTTCTATTAAAAATAGTTCACATACATTAATAAGTGTAGCATTTTTTAACTTTCAAATGTGGTTGTTTTTGTAATTTGCCATCTGTCATTTACTGTTAGGTTTATCAGTTATGTGCATTTTTGTTGTTTTCTTGTTCCGAATGAAATGGTATATAGGCTGGTAACCTTGCATTTCCATATGGACTCCTTGGAGGACTGAGCGATAGGTCAAATAACCACATATCTTTCATCCTATCCTATTAACCTTTGTAGATTTTTTGTAGAAAATAATGGATAAAGATTGGATGTCACAACATTTGCTATCCCGTGCTTATGTTGATGGAATTGATAATTTCCTAGATTATGCATTCCAAAATGGTTGTGATCCTAATTCAATGTCATGTCCCTACTCACATTGTGGTAATCTGAAGTCTAAGAGAGTTCATGTTGTAAATGCTGATTTAGGTACACATGGTATAGATAGAACCAGGGGCGGTTGGTTCATTAGGCAGCTGAGGTAACTGCCTCAGGCCTAAGCATTTCTATAGGCCCTAATCTGCATACATGTGTACTATATTAATATGTTGAAGCGTGTCCCAGTGGCAATGTTCTTAGCTGCGCCACTTATAGGCGCGAGTTCGATGCCTGTTGGCAACAACATTATCGTTTTTTCACATTTTACTCAAACAAGACCTTATAAATGGGCCTATAATTATTTAACATTCGGGTCTAAATTAAAATGCAATTCTATAGAATTATTTATTTTTATTCCAAATTAAAATGCACATTCGGCCAGGCCTTATAAATGGGCTTATATACTCCAAATAAAAATGCAGAAGAACTGTTAGTAAAAACATAGAAGCATTTCATTGTGCCCTTAATATTAAGACTTATTTAACATTTCATGAACATGAGTTCTAAATATAATGTTTGTTTTGAAAAAAAATGTGGTTCAATTGATAAGATATTATTAAAAAATCATTAAAAAAAGTAATAAAAATGTGTTAAGAATTTAGATAATACTCCCTCCATCTCAGTTAACTTGTCCTACTTTCCATTTCGGTCCGTTCCACTTAACTTGTCACACCCATAAATGGCAATTAAAGGCAACAATCTCCACCCTCAAAATATCCACATTCAATCTCCACCTTTAAAAAAGTCAAAGATTCCACAAAATCTGTTTTTTCTTAATATACGTGTCCAATCAACTGTGACGAGTTAACCGGGATGGAGGGAGTATTTAATAAAATTATTTGAATTAAATCTGGAAATCCATAAAAAAACATACCTAATGGACTTAATTTATTTCCAGAACTAAAGTGTTAACATAAAAATTGGACATAAAAACTAATGCATCGATAGAGATATTAAATTATGTAAAATAATTAAATTCCTTTTCAAATACTTGCGTTGCTTATAGAATATTATTAACAGTACCTATAACAGTTGCTTCAGCTGAAAGAAGTTTTTCAAAATTAAAATTATTAAAAATCTTATTTACGATCAACTATGTTCCAAGAGAGATTGAAGAGATTAAGTATATTGTCTATCAAAAGTAGTACGCTAGAACATCTTGATTATAAAACATTAATAAGTAATTTTGCCGCCGAAAAAGAAAGAACGAAAAAATGAGTTCTACTTAGTATAATCTCGCCTCAGGCCCAAAATTTTCTTGATCCGGCCCTGGATAGAACCTATCATACATAGATATGGCATGGGAAGAGATCTTAGAAAAGGAGGAAAACAAAAGAAGATGATGTGGTAGGGAAGGTGAAGAGAGCTTCTACGCTAAGGAACCAGTTGATATGGTACACGCTGCATATGAAAGTAATGACAATTTAGACCAAATAAGAAAGTTATGTGAGGATGTGGAGAAACTTTCTATCCTGGTTATGTTAAATTTCCAAAGTTTTCTGCTCTTTTGGAGTTATATAACCTGAAGACAGAAATTTGGATGGAGTGATAATAGCTTCACTGAATCTCTTGGCCTAGTTTGGGACTTGCTTCCCACTGTCAATCAATTGCCTCTATCTAAGTATGCTGCTAGAAAAAAGCTTATCGATTTTAGAGATAAAGTACAAGAAAAAATCGATATTTGCCCTGACGATTGCATTTTGTACCGGAAGAGCTTCGAAGAGTTAACAATTTGCCCTACTTGTGGGGCATAAAGGTACAAAATGGACACTCAGCCCAAGAAAAGAAAATGGGTACTTGTGAAGACAATGTGGCACTTTCCACCTATTCCAAGATTCCAACGAGGAGCAAGAAAATATCCAAAGACCTGACTTTGCATGCAAACAAGCGAGTTTGTGATGGATTTCTACGTCATCAGCTGATTCCCCTGCTTTGCAACTGGAGGACAACAAATGGCTTGATTTTGCTTCTGAGACACGGAGAGATTAGCCATATCAGTTGATGGGATCAACCTGCATAGTACACTGAGTTCGACTTACAGTAGTTGGCCATTTGTGATGGTGACTTACAATTTACCTCCATGATTGTGCATGAAAGAAAGTTCATGATGTTAAGTATGTAAATTTATGGTCCTAGGCAGCCGAGGAATGATATAGATGTTTATTTGGAAGTTCTCCTCGATGACTTGAAACTCTTGTGGGGCACAAGTGTAGAAGCATCTGATGCTTATCGTGAAGAAATGTTTCAACTCAGAGCCGTCCTACTATGGACAATTAATAATTTTATGGCATATGGGGACCTGTCACGTAGCTTTGTCAAAGGATATCACACTTGCTATATCTGTGGTGAAAAACCTATGCAAAAAGGTTGAAGCATGGGAGAAATATGGCTTTCACAGGCCATCGGATGTTCCCACCACTAAATCATCTGTACGTCAAACAAAGAAAAGCATTTGATGGGAACAAAGAATCTGAATCCCCTTCAAAGCCACTGATAGGAGTCGAAGTTCTAGAGGTTGTTTGAGGCATTAAATGTTTCTAAGGGAAGGGGAGTGGCAAAAAGAAACTAAAGAAGGATGATGGAAAGTCATGTTGGAAGAAGAAATCAATATTCTTTGAATTTGAATATTGGAAGCATCTGCACATTCGTCATGTACTTAATGTGATGCACATTGAGAAAAATGTGGCAGAAAGTCTGATTAGGGCACTACTTGATATCCCAAATAAAACCAAGGATGGATTAGTGGTAAGACTAGCCCTCGTGGACAAGAAGTTAAGGGCTAAATTGGCACCAGAAGAAAAGGGAAACAAGACTTATTTACCACCGGCTTGTTGTACACTTAGTAATGATGAGAAGAAGAGAGTCTGCAGCTCTTTATCAGGAATGAAAGTTCCCACCGATTACTCATCTAATGTCAGTAATCTTGTCTCAATGAAAGACCTGAAATTAGTTGGTCTCAAGCCACATGACTACCACATTCTAATGCAGCAATTGCTTCTAGTGGCCATTCGAGGTGTCTTGCCAAAACATGCGAGATGCAACATCACTTAGTTTTGCTTCTCCTTCAATGTTCTTTGTGGAAAGGTGGTAGATACATTGAAGTTGGATGAAATGAAAAAGGAGATCGTGACTGAACTTGTCGCGAAAGTCGCTCCAAATCGCTAGGATTGGAACAATCTTCTTAAAGTGCAAGTACGATTTGTGACAGAGGTAGTATATAAGATATCGAATCCACAGGGAGGATTTTCCTTGAGAATCGGTTTTAGCACTTTCGAATTAATTAGTCCAATCGCAAATGAGAGATGGTGACTAATCTAAATAACATGAAGCAATAAATAAAGGCAAAGAGGGAACCAACCGATAGAAAGATATTCTCGAGGCTCGGTTTCACACAAGCAAGATGGAATTTATATTTAGAAGCGATTATAAGACATTTTTATGAGTTATATGTGATTTAATCTAATACAAAAATCTCCACCCCAAGATAATATTGCCTAGGGAGCGAGACCCTAGCACATTCTTCGAGATCGATGAATTCTAGGAAAAAGGTTGAAGTGCTCCTAATATCCTAGAATCGGTGAGTAATCGGGGTTCAATATAGACTTACATGGATAAGAAATTATAATCCAACCCTAGGCCCTGGGATTGTAGTTACGTATAACTAGAAGAGGATAGCCCGATACGCTTAAGACCGAAGCAAGGTTGTAGTTCCTACACACGCAGCTAAACCTAATTTCGTCAATCCCAACCAGCACCCCCTAGACTCTACTCTCCCACTCGGTAGAGCTTCTCCTCCATAGATCTCCCTTCTACCAATTGGGTTTTAGTTAATTTAATTATCCGAGGTTAATTCCCCACCTGAATGAACTAAGGTGTAGACTTTAACCTCTAAACTCAATAAAGATCTAGTCGAATAGCCTCGAAAGAGCAGCTATCCCTAGCCTAGGGAGTCAACTATCATATCCTATTTGCACGATTAATTGAAGTGATCCTAAGCCACCCAAAGCTGGAGTGACCGTGAAGCAAGCATGTGGTCGAAGGCTCGATTTTAACTAACCATAATTACAAATTAACCAAATCCTAACCCTAGGTACCACAACTCAAAACAAATCCAATAATCAATCAACTAAGCATCAACCCAGAAGCTTGGGCTACTCCCGAGCTTTGGGAAACAAGGGAATCACCCACAACTCATCAAAGCAATAACAAGAATCATCAACAATCAAGCAATACAAAAGAAAAATTGAAAATAAAGAGAAGGGATAAGAAAATGCTCAATCAACTAAAGAATCCTCGTAAAACTTTGATAAACTTGACAGGTGACACAAGCCCGTGAGCAATCCTCGAGTTCTCCTCCAAAAATGGCTTCCTCCTTGAAGAGGAGGAAGCAAAACCCTAGCCTCTAAGACTGAAATATGCGAAAAATGCAGAAGGAAGAGAGGGAAGATTATAGTGAAAGTTTACAATGGAGACTAAGCAAAAATAGTTTACAAATGAGAGGGGAGGGGGTATATATAGATCCCCCAACCCTAAAATCTGCAGAAATAAGCCCTAATAGTAAGGGCATAAAAGTAATATACAAATAAGAAAGCAATGGATCATAAGTTGTTGAGTTGAGCCCTTCGTGTCCGCTCGCCTCAGACTTCTTGCAATTTCTGGGAACCATCAGTATGAAATCAGTTTTCAACTCGAACATAAAAGCTGTAGATATTTGTCTCTCGATTGCATATCATCTTGAATCGCTTGATTCTAAGTTTGTATGAGAAATTTATGTCCGAAACACGGTGACAACATGCTGAAAATGGGGCAACCGGCATGCTCGCGGACCGCTGGACTGGCAGACCGGAAGCCGGCGGCAATGGGTCTGGTACCGAGTTAAGCTACTAAAATCGGGACTTTCTGTTAGGATTATCGGACCGGTTCGCCTAGTCCTCGCCCCCTCTCTTCATGCTTCTTCTTCTTCTGCTGCCGTTTTGGATGCCTTCCTTTTGTCTTCTTGGACCCAACCCCTTCATAACTTTTGTTCGTGACTCGATGAACTTTGATTTGGAATTTTTGTAGAGTCTGATTTGGGCCCTTTTGGCCTTGATTTTTGGGCCAGAATGGGGAAACACGTGCTATTAACCTCTTCTTCTATTTTTTGTCATTTTTTAGGCCTTTCCAGCCATCTTCTCGGCTCGACTCCTTCACAACTTTTGTTCGTGACTTGACGAAATTCAATTTTTACCTAACCTTGGCCCATTTTAGGCCCATTTGGACCTTGGGATGCTGGCTGGAGAGAGAAAATGGGTATAATCAATCTTCTTGACCTATCGGATCTTCCTAAACTTCAAAACATGAGTAAAAAAACACTCAAAAGCGAATCAATCATATCAAAAAGGAAAATCAACCTAAAAACACAATTGAACACAAAATCGCACTTAGACATGTCAAATACTCGTAAATCTCATCAAAATATGGACGTAAAATATGCAAGAAAAACGTTATTTCTCATGTTCATCAGTGACCACATTGTGTTTATTCGAAAAACATTCTTCCCCATCATTCTTTGATGTGGTGGTCTATTTAATGGTTCATCTTGTTTGTGTGGTGACACTGTGTGGGCCGATATGGTATAGGTGGATGTACCCACTTGAAAAATTTATGATGATCTTAAAAGGATATGTTTGGAACCGAAATAGACCCGAAGGGTGTATAGCTGAGTGTTATATTGCTGAAGAGGCCATTGAGTATTGCTCAGAGTACCTATCTGACATACGTACGGTCGGTATCCCATCAAGGCATCACGAAACAGAACTTATGAAGCCTATATCAGGGGCTCAAGTGCACCTTACTAGCTAGAAGGAATATGAACAAACACATCATTACATATTGGTAAACAATGCTGAGATTGATCCATACACTGAGTGAGTCCTTTTACCTCTCGATCAACTTGTAAATAGTTGTATACATAGCTTGATATCTAATTTTGTTTTTCTATGTACATATGAAATTTCTGAAGGATCATATCCTTAAAAAAAAAAGCAAGGGAAAATGGCTGAAATATGAGTATAATCAAACCTTCATTGATTGGTTTTATCATGTGAGTTTTACGGTTATTTTTTACTCCACAGAATTCTTGCCACATTATATTATCTTATAGTTTTCTTACTTTTATCTTATGGCCTAGATATTAGAAGGAGTGGCCTAGCTAACTCATAAAATAAAGTGGTTGGCACATAGACCTAATAAGCAAGTGTTGCGGTATCAAAGTTACATGATCAACGGGGTAACTTACCACACAAAGCAGCACCGGTGCTCAACGAGCCGTTCAAAACTCGGGAGTTAGCTTAGTAGCTAATATAATGCAAGCTTTTAGTGCAAAGGATAAATACCCAGTTGTGACGGACATGGCATTTTATGGGGTCAATGAAGAAATATGGGAGCTTGATTACCATAATTTTTGTGTACCAGTGTTCAAGTGCAGTAGGTGGAGAACAAATATAGTAAGTCTCAAGTGGGTTGCTTTAATGATTGTCTTTCTATTATATATATTGGTTAGCCAATCTTCTTATTCAAAATCATAATCTGAATAAGATATACTTTACAACATGTGATTAAACTAAAATATGGGAGAAGGGCTTCTACTTTACGGTTGATTTTATTCAATAATTGGCCAAAATAAAATATTTATAAATAATAAATTGCATGAACTTAGAGTGTCTTGGCACGATAATAAGGTTTGTAGATGTTGACCTATAATCTCATAAAAGAAGATGATCTAGATTTTACCTTAGTAAACCTGAACTAAGTAGTATTTAAATCAGATCCATTTATCATGGGTAGTCAAGCAATGCATGTTTTTTACGTCAAAGACCCTCAAGATCCCGTTTGGTCAGTTGAAGTTCGTACTCAAAGTAAGGAGAAGCATGAGTACATGATTGGTGATGATTTGGGGGACATTGCAATCCAACTTCAGAGATTGTCTAAAGAATTTCCATCCATGGATGCTGGTGACAATAATGAATAGGAACCTTCATGGGTTCGTAGGGTTCGTGCGGACTGTGATGGGACTTGGGTTGAAAATAGAGGCCTTATCTATTAATAATTATGCTGTTATGTTTTACCCTTAATTTTTTCATTATTTGTTTGTTGCCCGTTGCACTATCTAATTGTTGCCAACTAATTTTTTTTGTCACTGTGCTTATTACTCATACTTACAACAGCTGATAACCGATATTGTGTCCTTGATCATTTACATTGTGGTATCACATCTCTGTGATACCTCTCAACCTCTTCTTTTGATTTTTAACAGGTTCTCATAAACCATGAGCACCCGTCATAATCTGGACGTTGTTGACTTCGACCGAGAGTAGATAGAGAAAAATGAGAAATATTGTCGGCAGACGGAAAACAAGCCTAAAGCATCGCTCAGCGGATTCTGGAGAAAGTAATGCAGAGAACTCCGCTCTAGAATCGAAAGATACTCAGAGGTCGCTGAGAGTTCACATGGAAGGATTTGTTGTTCGGAGGACCTAAGGAATTAAGAAGAATGCATCGGATAGCCTGAAGGGGTCGTTGCTGATGAAATGCAAAGTTACATTGGCATCCTTGTTCAAGCGAAGATTGATATCACTTACAAAACATGGAAGAAACTACCAACATAGTTGAATGATTTGATCTGGGAATCAGTTAATGTAAGTCGTCGAATAGGACTGATATTATTACGTGTCCTGCCTTTAAGTTTTATTTGACTGTAGGCAACACCTGAGATAATCTTTTATTTTATTTGGCGTAGTTAAACTATAATATTGATCCATGTGGAGGGTTGGATGCCTGAAATCAGCCAACAAGAAGTGGCATCAATTTAAAACTTTCATCACTTGGAAATTCATCAATCCACACCGGGATAATCCTGAGAAGCTGAGGAAACCATCGACTGACTACAGAATTCCACCGGCCATTTGGGGTGAATTCGTGATTAGTCGAATGTCCGAATGATTTAAAGGAAGAAATTATGATTACTTACCTCCCTTTATTAGTCAAATTTACATGTTAAAAAATGGCATTGTACGTATGTTTTCTAGAGGATCCTCTGTTGTATATTTGTTGCCTATTCAATATGTTTATGGGATTTGTTTGATTTCTTCATTGCTAGGAACATCCAATGACTATTGAAAAACAAGTAAATAGCGTCATCTTACAGAAACACGCTCGGTTAAATAAGAATGGTGAGTTTGAAGGCGAGGATCTGATAAAGACTGTAAAGGAGATTGTAGGCAAACTTTCCACCGATTACTTAGATTTTTGTTATGTTTATTTGTTTCTTCATGTTAACTAAAATATTCTTTGAACCTTATGTTTTGTATGAGAAGGATAAGTACATTGAGAAAAACAAGCAAGGCAAACTACCAACAGACGAGAAGATCCTTCCGAAAGTTCTCAAGACAGATGAACAAGGAGAGTAGGAGGCTATGTTACCCCGACTATGTACTCAAATGCTTCATCTACAGGGAGGTCACGAGGTCACAATGTTGTACTCAAAGAACAGAAGTAAGGGTTGAAATAAGCTAAAAGAAAGATTGTTGACCAGGATGCACGTATCGAAAGGTTGAAAGCGAGAATAAGAAGCTTGAGGATCAAGAGACGCACATCACACAACGTGAAGCCACAATGAAGAGAAATGAGGTACAATCGCCCTATATCGATGAGAACGGTAGTTGTTCAATCAAGCTTCACACCCGAACTGGGGTAATTGGGGATAAGGCTGCACAAGAAGAAAAATTGGATGAGGTATTCATCGTTGAAGGGGTTGATGCCTACCCACAGGTATGATGTTACAATCAATGTTTAAAATAGAGTATGTTTTATATGATATTATTTACTTAGAGTGCTCGATTTACATACATTATTTCCCGAATTCTATGTTTTGTAATAGGGGAAATCAGTCGGTTTAATGTTATAGAGCTCGCAAGCGAACGTGGCATACGTTATGGTTATCTGTAACCATGGAGAAAAGTTGCATAACCTTCCATTTCTTAAAGGCTGCATGCATGTCTCAATCGTCGAAGCGGTTGACAGTTCTGTCCTTCTAACATTCCCGATTCCGGATTAATGTGCCGCTGTTGGCGATGCTATTAGAACACACGTTGCCTGGATAAAACACCTAATTGTTTTTCTAGTGAAAGAAAATGTTAGTCTTAGCCTGATTCTTAGTTATAGTTATCAATTAAACTTGTTTATTGCACATATATGATATATTATTTCAAACTTTGATTAGAGTCTGAAGAGAAAGAGAAGAGCTACTGAGCTGAAGAAGCTAGTGCAAGAAAAGAAAGCAGAATGTAGTGTGTCGAAGCTACTGTACGTGCTTAACCGTTATGCAGGTCGAGCTTTACAGGGGCGGTAAACACTATTCCAGTACCGGTTGAATTTGAAATGTTTGAAGAGGATCTCACATTGTATATTCTACCTGAAGACATCACCAAGGTCTCCGATATGTTGCCGATTACCTGCAACGCCATAGTAGTCTACATATGGCAAGTTTGATCAAGTTCAGTAGCTAATTATCATGTGAGTCGTACGAATTTGATTTATTTGATATTCTATGCTCTATAATCTTTTTATTTGACAAGAACATGCATCTCTTCAGAAAGATGACATATGGAAATTGCAAAGAGAGATTCAGATTTTTGAGTCCACTACATTTCTCGCCTAAACCTATAACCGAAGAATAATTTTAGACAAAATTGAAAATAAGTCGTGTGCCATAGCTAATAGGCTAATCAGGTCATCTACAGATCAGTTGGTCTTAATTCTGTCTAATATAGGGTAAAGTCATAGAACGCATATTAAACTTGTGTATTTTATTCTTCCATACCATTGACGTTGCTTATGTTAACTTCTTAAATATGTTTTCCATGTAATAACCATTGTCTCATTGTCATTAACCCGTACTAAGAGACTGTCTACTATTTAGACTAGGCTGCCATCGCATTCGTGATTCAGGTTGGAAAATTGTAGTTAATACATAACTCCATGTACTTGTCATAGCTTAACTTCTTTGTATATGCAGTGCCTTGAAATTATTTAGTGTGGAGAATGAAAGAAGAGGAAAAAAGACGCCTACGTGGGAAATAGTGAAGGTTGATATATATATATATATCAGTTATCTTATATCACATCTCATTCTTATGTCGAAGTTTGCTGGCCCAGGGTTGCAGCCATATGTGATACAATGTGGTTACAACGTGATGCGTTTCATGCGAGAGATCAATGAAAAAGTTGGTGCCAACAACAATACGTCTATACCTGTAGTGGTAAAATATTTTTGGCTTAACTTAATTACCCATCTACCTGTTTACAGATTTCTATATTATTAAATTAACATTACAAATACTTTTATTGTGTTGCTTGCTTAAAGTTCAAACAAGGGGAGTACATTAGAGCAGAAATTGACGAAATCCAAGCTGAATGGGCCAAAACAATTGAAGATTGTATCTGACGTTTGCAAATATAACATGTAATGTGCTTTATAATTACAGGATAGATCAAAATCGCAGTCTATCATTAGTAGATCTTTATCTTGATAGTATAAATCAAAGTGTGTAAATTAACGTGTTTGAAATGGCTTCCCCATTTTCATGATATGCTAATTAACTAGGGTGCGCAGTTTAAATGCAATTTTGGATAATTTGTTGATGATATTACATTCTTATATGGTGAAAGATTGTCTAGACTTTAAATGTTGATGATTTTGGACATTTGGTGAGGATATTACATTCTTATATTGTGCATAAATGTGGCTGCTTTCGAAGTAAAATTAGCTACCGCCCTCATTGCTGTAGAAATTGCGATTTCAAAGGGTTGGACCAATCTTTAGCTTGAATGTGACTCCACATGAGTTGCTTAGATCCCGGTCTCTTAATGTGCCTTGGCGTTTTTGAGCACACAGGTTCCACATCCATCACTGTATTTCTAGCATATCATTTCGGGTAACACACACTATTCGAGAGGGCAATCAGTCCGCTGATGCTCTTTCGAAACCGCACAAATATTTCACTTGGGGGAACCAACAGCCTCCGGAGGTTTCTAATCTGATTTATGGTGATTTCTATGCAGATTTTTTCAAAATTGTGTAATGGTTTGTTGCCTTGTTTGTGGCTCTTGTACGCAGGTTTCGTGGAGACACTTACATGATGCGGCTCAACAACCTCCATTTTTTCGATAATTCCACACCCACCCCTGTCTTTTTTTGCAGGATTGTCATGGTCCAGTCCTTTTGGGACAGATTTTACTTATGATTTGACAGTATTTGGAATTGATGGTTATACGTTGGCATTGTTTTTCCTACTGTTGGGGTCTTTCACAAATGGTTTTACTAATGGTATTTTTTAATGAGGCCAACTGGACTCTTCTTTCGCTGAGAGGGTCCACAAATGCGGCTTTGAACATCTTTGGCATGATGTGGTTTGTTCTACGCAAGACAACTCGTCCACTACAGTCCCTCTTGCGCGGGTTCTGCTTAGCCATCTTGTTAGCTACCACAACTCAAACATCGTTGCCCTCCATGCATTTCGACCTTGCAGCGTTTCGCAATCGAAAGGATTTAATTCGGCCTTCCTTATGCTATATTTCCTGTTTGTAGGAACTTTGTGCTTTTTTATTCCTAGTTTGAGGAATTTACTTTGTTTGAGTTACACCGGCATGCTGGTTTGTTTTTCCTTGCTTACATATATGTTGGCCTATCGGCTCTCTTCTTTACTTTATAGAGAGATAGGGACTTTCACTTTTTTGTTTTTGCCGGTTTGACTTTTTATATGTGCAACTATTTATCTCTTATCATAGTTCATAAGTGTGTAGAACATATAGTTCAATTGTTGGTGATTATGGACAATTTGTTGAGGATATTACATTCTTATTATTGTGCATAAGTGTGTAGGACATATAGTTTAACAATTGGTGATTTTGGACAATTTACTGAGGATATTACATTTTTATTATTGTGCATAAGTGTGTAGAACATATAGTTTAATTGTTGGTATTTTAGGGAATATAATAGGATTATATTTGATTTTTTTGGATTTGACTTATTCTTGTTCTAAATGTACTATGCTTTGTTGATTTGAATAAATGTAGGTGAGGAGAAATTGCAGCATTGGATTGGCTTCAGGAAGCAATTTTGATTCTTTTGGTATATGAGGGTAGTTTTTATGTTGTTTGTGGGAAAGGGGAAGGAGGATTGGATGAACAAACAAAGTGTTTAAGTATTTGTGCAGTTTTTTAGAATTGTTGGCCAGTGGTGCCATGTGATCTTCTAATTTATCTTATGTTGTATATAGATTTTAAAATAGTTTGTGCTAGGGAATCGAACTGAATTATTCTGTTATGAGTTTATTGGTTCAATGAAGACTTTGTGTTTTAGTTCCATTTTTTTGAGCTTGTGCCTTGGTTTAATTTTTTTTCCCATAATGAGTATTGTTAGCCCCTTTTGTTCTGTTTGTTGGAATCTGATTCAATTGTAGAAATTTATTATACAACAGATAAAAAAATGTCTTGAAAGACCACAAATTAAAAATAACAAAGAGAAACTTTTTACTTTGTTTAAATAGCCTAAACCTCAATTTTTGATAAAATAAAAACGTTGAAATTGCTTAACAAGACATCGATATTTTTTTCAGAGGTAAAAATGTAGTGTAATTCGGCATACACTTCGGTTTTAAAATATTACACCACGATTTTTTTATATTTAATTCAATGATATACATCGACAAAAAACCATACTGAAATCGAAGTCTTTACAAGAATATACATCGGTTTTTTTCAAAACAGATCGTGGTTTATGCCTCAGGTAATTGACTAAAAGAAAACGGCCAAGAACCGTTGTAAAACTGAAGTCTATATCCAAGCATAGACTTCATTTTTTTTTTTTAAAAAGACCTCGGGTTTTTGTTTTTTCCTGGAGTAAACGGTCTAACAGACGGTTTAAGAAAGTCAATGGTTCGAGCCGTGGTCTATGGTCGAAGAGACCGCGGTTTATTACCATTGGGTAAACCATAGTGTATATTGGTATAGACTTCGGGGTTTTAAATTAGAACAACGATTTTGCGGTGTAGTAAAAGGTTTGATCAACCATCGGAAAAATACTACGGTTAAAAACCGAGGTCTATTATACTAAAGACCTCGGTTTTAACCGTTAGATCAACCATGGTGTATTTCGGCATAACTTCATTTTTACCTGTGGTCTATTGTCGGGATTAGACTACACTACCTCTAACCTCGATTTTTTTGTTGATAGACCTCGGCTAAAAAACGAGGTCTATTAGTGAAATTTTGGCAGTGAAATTGGTGAAAATTACTAATACATAGATAATAACAAGATATATATGAGCTACTATGATTAGATAAGTTTCCTTAATCTTCATTGACAAAAGTATCCAAAATAAATTTAGTGAGAACATGCATCAAAATATTATTGAGAGTTCAGTACACAAAATTCAAAGGAAGTTTGATTAATAGCTCTAAATTATAGTACAAAAGTTGAGAATGGAAAACTCACAACTATAGCTAAAGAAATTGAAGAGTTCAAACCTATACAACGTAGGAGCAACAAGGATGCAAGTTTAAAGAGCAAAGTTGATCCTGAAGACAAAGAAACTCAAAATGTAAATGTGTCAACACCTGATCAAATCAACAAAAAGAAAAGGAAAATAAATGCGGACGAAAAAGAAAAGAAACATAGGAGAACAAAGAAGAACACAAAACATGTTTGCAAGGTCCAAGGTTACATGTGAGGAAGAGGATACTCTCCAAATGTGGAAAGAAAAATATGTGAAGGGAAAGGAAAAAAGAAAATAGTCGAATCAGTTGTTAACCATCAACAAAAAACAAGAAAAATACATGTATGTGTGTTAACCATACAACACACATGCATCTACCGAATGTGTGTGTATATACATGTATGATGTTGTCTAAGAGTTGGTCATGCTTGAAGTCGTTACCTTAATCACTAACAATATGGTTGTGTAAGTTAATTAACTACATAAATATTTCACATCTAAATGATAATTAATTGAATCACTCGTGATTATATTGCATGGATTAAAACTAGGAGAAATATTATAATGATACCAACTTCGAGAAAAAGACTTTATTGCAGCAGATTAATTTCATAAATTTTCGTAGATAATTTTTTTGGAGTCAGCTATACTATTTTCCACGTGGAATAAATCAAAGCAATAGTATATCTTAAAGATTTTTGTGCCATTTTTATTTATATATTTTTGAAAAACTAGATGTCTCCTATAATGCACGGAGATATAATATTTTATTATATTAATATCTTGCGATTAAGTTCTAATATTGCTATAAAATATTATAAGATGTACATAAATCATAATACGCACACATACACATTATAGTCTATCTATCAAAATTAAGTGAAAATATCAATATATTTATAGGCAATATGAGTACAATATAATTTCATAAAACCTGGATAAAATTATTTTTTATTATGCATCAATTCATCTCATTAAAAGTCAAAGTTATCTATCATTCCGATTGTTATTTCGAATTTACAATCGGAATGAGATATTTCGGTATCTATATTGACACATTCCTACACACTAATAAAATAAAGATTTTTTGTCACTACAAAATGTAGTTAGAAAAAATGGAGAGTAAATATTTTTAGTAATCACATTCTACATGTGGTTACTACAGGGTAACTACTTATAATAAGATGCAAAAAGTTTTTTTACAATTACTTTGTAGTTGTTAATGCATTTGTAACTATTTTTTACAACTACTTTGTAGTTACTAATGTATTTGTAACTACAAATAGTTGCAAAAGAGCTTGTCATAGTGTAGCAAATCCTCCTTTACTATTAAAAGAGAATCGCCAAACAGGTGTCGTCATTTGATGTGTTTAAATACCCTAAAAATAGCTTCTTCTGCTTCTGACACGTGTCCTCTTAAATTTTTGTTCCTGCTAGCGGTAAATATTGAATTCTCTCAAATAGCATTGAATAAAATATTATTTTAATTATCTTCAATTATCTCTCCCTAATTATAAGGAGGTGTTAACTGTTTTTTCGTTGGATTCTCTCCATATGTATTGAATAAAATATTATTTTAATTATCTTCAATATCTATCCCTAATTATAAGGAAGTGTAATAATCTTTCCCCTCGAATTTTAAAAGTGTAATAACTTTTTCGTCTCAACTCCGTTTTCTATGAAAATTATATTAAATTAATCTTATTTTTACGATCTTCGATTTGACATTCATGATGTATATATTTAAGTAAAATATTAATTTTTTAAATGTGAAATATATTTTTATGATTATTGTAATACTAAAAGTAAAATATATAAATAAATAAATACATATATGACATGACATGAAATAGGAAGAAAAATGATTAAATAATAATATATTGATAGGTTAATCCATTGACACGTATCCCACTTTATACTCTCAAATAATGTATATGACATAACTCCATTATATTTTATTAATATAACAGAATATTTATGCACGGGAGAACATCTAGTTTGGTTAAAATTGTATGAAATATTTTATGTAATTACTAATAGTTACAAAATGTTATTTTTGGTAACCACTTTTGTAGTTGCAAAAAGAGTAGTGGTAAATACTTTTTTTTTTTTTGCAGTGATACATACACACACGTTTATACAAGTATTATATCATATGTTTAAACAAACTTTAACATATTGCTAGAACTTAATATATTGATTAGATATTATATAATTTATTTTTTCAGATTATATGTTAATTTGTAAAGTTTGTTCAATTAACCTTAACGATTTGGGTATCAAGATTTAGGACTACACTAATTTCGAAAGAAAAAAATCAGGCAAATCACAAAAAGATAAGTTATGTGTAGTTTATTATAATACTTTTAACCTTTACTTTAAATATACATATGTATGTGTGAAATAAAAAAAATTAGAGAAAAAATTATTTTTTAAGTCATTTCGATTATCTCGGTCATTTCGGCCATTTCTCGATCATTTGGACCATTTCGAACCGAAACGATAATGAATGTGAAAACATTCCAATTTCATTGCAAAATGTAATGTTTTGACTATTCCGAACGGAATCAATAAATAACTATGTTAAAAACATATACTACTACCCTCCCATATGAAAAATTTGTGCAAAACTTTAATACGAGGGAAAACTTACCTGGCTATCAAACCATTTCCGGTCCCCACCCACTCTCACAACATTAATTAATAATTAATATAGGGTCCTTCTACTATACAACCATTATATTAATACAACCATAGATAATAACCATTAGATCCCCTTCTTTTAATCTTGACCCTTAAATGAAATTACTTGCAACATGCTAAATTGGTCACCATATTCCAATTATTAAATTCACAACATGTTATATTTAACTATATATGTCCCTTTTTATTTTTATTTATTTTTACTTTTCAATTTTCTTTCATACTTGATGTTGCTTTGGCTTCTCGTTGCTCAATCTTCATTTTTTTTTAATCATTTTCTTTTCCCTAGCCATCATTTTATAACTAAAATTTGATATGATATTTATGTAGATACAAATTGTAAATGACATTAGCATATATAAAAAAAATCACACAAATGAAAATAAGAATGATTTATTCACAAAATTTAAATAAAAAATTAGCACAAATTATATAAATAAAATAATTGTATTAACAAAATTTTTAGTGATTATAAAAATTCCTAGAAAATATCCAGCAAAAGAATTCCAAGAAAAAAAGAGAATGCAGAATTCCAAAAAAAATTAGAAGATATTGGGAAGAAAAAGAAGAAAAAAAAAAAGGGAAACGGCTGTTTTTATAATTTTTTTCTAGCAATTTTCTTTTTATTGTCTAGATTTTACCCTTTTTTATTTAAAAATGAAAAAGTTATTTGTGTTTATAAAAAATAAAAGAAAGTTATGAAATTACCAAAAATAAAATTAAAAAAAAGTTACCAATTATATAGTGTAATTTTTTGGAGGAAAAGTTAGAATGACATTAATACCCTTCATTTTACTTATATATATATAGATAGCAAAAACTTGTATGTGACCGTCACACGGCGTGACGGGCAAAAAGTATTACTTTTTGTAGTAAAAGTAACACGTTTATCTGTAAAAATATCACTTTTTTTTTTTTTAACAAAAAAAAGTATCACTTCTATCTGTAAAAGTATCACTTTAGCAAAAGTATCATTTTTATCTGTAAAAGTATCAATATTTCCTGTAAAAGTGTATTCCGTCACACGTGAGACCGTCACATACAAGACTCACTCTATATATATATAGATTCTTCTATACATTTTAGTTGTTAATAGGCATGTTAATTTACGAGTTATTATTATTGTTATTGTTGTTGTTGTTATAGTTTAGGAAGAAAGATAATTGATAAGAAAAAATGTCGATTGTATCAACAATATTCCGTAGAATTGTGAAAAGCACGTTAATTTCAATTTGATGAATTTATACATATTTAGATGAGAATCATTTTCTAATAAAATATAACTTAGTCCAATACTTATCCACACATACGAAATCTCTTGGCTTTGATATTTGAAAAAACCTAAACATTGACTCATTTAGAGGAATAAAATGTACTAAGTATATTGCATAACTTATTTCTATTTATAATTATTTCGGTATTTTATGTATTTTCTTCAAACAAAGTAAAGAATAGTAAAGTTCTTCTTTACCGTTGCTACACGGGGCATGATAGCTTATGAGTTGTTATTATATATATTAATATTGATATTATATTATTTGAGGAAGTAATTTAGGAGAAATTTTAGTTTAATAAAAACTAAGAATGTGAATTATGTAGACTTACTTTTAAAATATAGAGATCTCGTAATTTGTTTGTTAAAGAATACATTAATTTTAAATGTACAATCTTAAAATGTAGATAATTTTACTTTACATATTTCATACGAGAATCATTTTTAAACAACATTTGAAATAAAAACAGATAAAGATAGGTTAAATGAGATTTTTCTTTTAATTTTTTCAAACTGAAAAAATATTAATAAAAAGGAAAAGACAAATTAGTATAAAGGTAAAAAAAAAATTCAGCATTTTGACATATGAAAAGAAGAGGGGCAAGTGGGATTTATCTTACTAAATAAATGAATAAAATATTATTTATTGTTACCTACTATAGCAAGTTAAAAGTAAATTGTATCAATATAATGATTGTACCATAGAATTACCCATTAATATATTTAAATACACGCACACATATAATACAAGCTGAAACCGTTCCGCACTTTTTTGCCTTTGGCAACTGCCTCAATATAAATTTCTCTATTTCCCTTCTCTTAACTGCTATTGTCACTCCACCCCACCCCTCTACCAATCTGCTTTTGTTCTCTACTAATAATTTTGGAGAAAGCGTTGATCAATTCAAAACTTGTCAAGAACTAAGAAATGGATTCTCCTGTTCCTCCACCGCCTGAATCTGCGTCAACCTCCGGGGGTCCGACTCCGCCTGTGGAGGTGGAGGCGAAGCGCGATGAGCGAGAGAAGGAGATGGTGCATAAGACAAAAGTGATCCAATTTTTAGGGCGAACAACACCTATCATTCTCCAAAACGATAATGGCCCTTGCCCTCTCCTCGCTATCTGTAATTTCACTTTTCTCTCTCTAGGGATTTATAATTGTTCTCTATGTATATCTGTAGACTGCTGTTGGACGTATTTCTGAGTTTAGGTTTCATTTAAGAATGATGATGGAAAACCTTGGTGGAATTGATGATAAGATGTTCCGTACTCCACTCTTCGTATAAAACATGCTTGTGTTTCCCTTGTTGTATTGAATTATATAACAGTAAGGAAACCGAAAATGGAACTTCTAACAAAAGATAGGTTGACTTCTAATTTCATCCACGTGAGGATACTTCCAACTAGAACTCGGATTCATCTCATGATAGGAAACTTCTGTAGGTGTAGATGTTTACGTCATGGCAGAATGATGAATGTTGATGTATGGACCTGTTGGCTTGACATGATGGCATCCCATTCAGGAAATTTTAATGACTTGTTTGGCCTATATTTTGTTGTCTGACTCTTTTTACTAGGTCTTTGATTCATAAACCGATTTGAAGTTCTGAATCAAGCTGTATGGTTCTGTTGAACAATTGTGGTGGAAGTCCTAGCAATAATTTAATCAAGAGTTTATCTTTCGCTTGTTGTTGTTACCAAATGGGTTAATGTAGCCCCATATTAAGTACATGCTTTCTGTTTGTTTCTAATATTTTGTATTTTTTGGTCAAACCTTTTGTCTTTTCATCAAGATCCAGATCATAATAATATCACAATAAACCTTCAGATTTTGTTTTCTATCCCCTTTATTCATGTGCATTGCCATCTGACTGACTTAATGCTTCTATTATGATAGGTAATGTTCTCTCGCTAAAGAACAGTTTGAATTTGAGTCCTGATATTCCAGAGGTTTCGCAGGAAAGGTTGCTTTCCCTTGTTGCTGAGCGGCTGATTGATTCAAACACTAGCACTGATGTAATAGCTTTTTGAGCAGTGTATTTATTTTAGTATTAATATGAGTTGTCTTGGTTAAATTGGGAACAACGTATTAATATTTTCTAATTAAGTCTAGCTGACTTTCATATTTTCTAATCCTTTGTTCTTTTTTAAAATTAATTTTACCTTGTTCATTGGGTAACAGAACAAAGACACTGGCTATGTTGAAAATCAGCTGCAGAATATTGCTGATGCAATTGAGATACTTCCTAGACTTACAACTGGCATTGATGTGAATATAAAATTTAGGAGGTAAATCATTTCATCTCTGTTTTCCTTTTAGATCTGATTTTTCAGCTGTCAAATATTTCTATTTCTTTCATAGCTTATACCATAGGTTATATTTGTGATGGTTATTCTTTACTTCTAGTATAGAGACCTCTGCTTTAGAAAAAGAAGAAAAAGAAAAGAAAATCTTTGCTGTAGTACAGGATGATATAAATGAATGAGGATCTTCTGCCACTGGTGTTAATGACCTATCTGTATCTGAAATTTCCAGAATTGATGATTTTGAGTTCACTCGAGAATGTGCAATATTTGATTTATTGGATATTCCACTCTATCATGGATGGATTGTTGACCCACAGGTATGTGGTTGTTTTTTTCACTGCTCAAAATAGGAATATTTGACTTTTGAACTTTACGATTATTATTCATAATGCTGTTTATAATGCTTTGTGATTTTATTATGCGATGTTAGCATTGTGGCTGTCAATAGTAGAAGCTACCTCAAGTGCCCATTTGCACCTACTGTCTTACTGACCTCTTCAAATAATTAAGTAACCTAGTAATCACATCTAAAATTGTGAGGTAGTTTGTGAATGGAGATTCTTTGGTTCAGACATTAAGGCTATTCAACTTCTCTGTATTATTTTTCTTGTTGAATTCAACAGTAAGTTATCTTCAGATTGAGATTTTATGTTTCTACAGATATTCTAGAAGCTTTGTGGGTTGTGACTTGAGAGTGTAGGTGAGAGTTTATGTCTGGATTTAGTTCTCCGTATCTAAACAGCTATATCTATCTGAAAGGGAAGAACGAGAGCTAAAAATAATGATGTTAGTTGCTGAATCTCAACACATTAGTCTTCTGAAAGTAGTGAAGGTCAAAGGCTATTGGTTCAGGGTAAGGCTTGGCTTTGCAGTTCATTGTTTTTCGGAGTATTTACTATCTTTTGTAACTTTTCTTTGAGACGATCTATTTTTTGTTGTAGTTAACGGATCTTATTAGGTCTTTAATGCTCTAACTATTTTAGTATGTGGACCGATTTGGTTGTTTTGTGAAAATTTTCCATACATGCATTCAGGACTGCGAAACTGCTGATGCTATTGGTTCAAAATCTTATAACACTCTCATGGGAGAACTTGTTTCATTAGAGGCAAAAAGTATTGAGAGTGAGCGGAGAAAAGGTGCAGAAGATGACAGTGTTGATTTTGTTGCTGCAACAACTGCAGCTCTTGGAATACCTTCTCCAAGTCTTTCAAGAGGCCAATCTTTTAATGATTCTCCTTGCAGAGCTAGAAAAGGGGACATTGAAGAAGAAGCAGAGCTCTTAAGAGTTTTAAAAATGTCAGAGGTTGAAAATTCTAATTCATTAACAGATGGTACTAATGTCAATATACATGAAAGTGCATTTGTCAAGAATTCTGAACTGGTCAAACCTTTGGAACCAGTGGAAAAGAATACTGATGAACCTGTAAAAACTGATACAGTAACATCTGATGATAGCAATGCTCTGAGCACCTCCCTTGCAGATCTGAAAATTTCTGAAATGGTTTCACAGGGAGATATATCTTTGTCCTCAACAACTGATCTGGGGAATAGAGATACTCAACCTACCCCTGAAGAATCTAAAATAAGTGTTGATACTGTAATTGGTTGTGATATAGGGACAGAGAATGGAAAGGTCCAACCAGTGTCTTTTGGACAAGATTCTCCATCTGGTTCTGATAACTCTATTAGTGGCGACCATGCTCGAGATCAGTGCAGTACTACCCCTAATCCAGGTGAACCAAGAAATCATTATTATGGTTCTGAGGCTGAAGATTCATCTAGTTTGCTGGGCGGTGCTGCAGAGTTAGATTCATCTAGTGGCCAAATGCATAACACTAATAAACCTGAAGCTATCTCTTCCAGCGTCAATGACAGCGAACCTATCTATGAAGGTGAAGAATGCATATTGGACTCAAGAACTGTGGCCTATGAAAATCGAGAACCTATGTATGAAGGTGAGGTGATACTTGCAAACAAGGTGGATACAGGTTACGTTGATGGTGGTGGCCTTAATAGCAATGATGGAATTTCTACACAACAAGGTGACATGCTCCAGATGAATGATAATAATTTGCTTGGTGAATTTTTGGTTTTAGTAATTTCATTCAGGGAAAAAGAAGATGATATTCTCTTGCTTATTTTAGTTTCATTGATAAGATCTCTATGCCACTGCATTTGGTTTAATTGTTTCAATTGTCATCAGGAGAAATCATCAGAAACTTTATGAAGAACAGTGCTAGTCAGTTAACTGTATATGGGTAGGATTGTTTGCTGTATTTCCCCTAGTGATTGAGAAGATATACTCTTTGGCATAACAAAGTTCTGGTTGTTGGTTGTCTTGTGCAGCCTATTTTGCTTACAAGACCAAGTGAAGGAACGTGAGCTTTGCGTTTTTTTCAGAAACAATCATTTCAACACAATGTTCAAGGTTAGTACATGGTTGCCGCTATGCTATGCATCTTTCTTTTATCTAACAACCACAATGATGATTCAAAACTAAGTTGGTATGCTTGTAACCTACGAGGTCAAAATACAACTTATGCGAGATGCTACTGATTATTTTCTGACCGCATTTTATTGCTGAAGTGTTTTGTGCTGTATTTTTAGTATTGAACGGTGTCTTGTAGAGAGTTAAGGCCTTTCCCATGTCTGTATGCACTTTGTAGAAGACACTTTTCCAGGGATGATAACCCCATAAATAGAGAGGTGGCCTTCATACTTTCTTTATGTACATAATGTGCATGCATGAACCAGCCTGTATATTACTCATGTATGGTAAAGCATAGAACATATCTGAAGGCTTCTAACTTCACATTCACAAATTATATGGACTAAGAGTGGACCTGCAGGCATGCGGTCTAGTTCTCATGATATCGTTTTGATCTTTGCATTTCTTTTCCCTTTTCATTTTTATGATCACTCATTCATATGTTACGACTTACTTCTGAAGATGTTTCCCCTAAATTTACAGTTCTGGACATATGTGATAAGATGGTTTCTTGTTTCTTATATATTATTGATCACTTAGTTAGAATTATGACTACTGCAATGGTCACTGTCTATTGTTTCTAAAACAACAGTTGGTTAGATATGTACCTGATAATAGTTTATTTGCAGTATGAAGGAGAATTGTACATTTTAGCAACAGACCAAGGTTATATCAATCAGCCAGATTTGGTGTGGGAGAAACTAAATGAGGTAAGGTCACAGCTGAGAAACATTATTCTTTCTTTACGATGATCTTATCTTTTTGGAGAAATAAAGCCAATGTTGCAAAGATTTGGCAACAGTATCTAAGTCATTCTTTCTTATTCATAACTGTCAAGGACTGAGCAAATTTCAGGTGATATTGAATCTTTGTCAACAAAGCTCTTGTTTAAAATGTTGATTTTGCTGCACCGGTAGATGAGTAAAGCAATCTTGGTTTTTACTTTTTATAAATATTCTTTAGCGAATTAGATATGAAATTGTGAGCATAAGTTGGATTTGATATTGATTCTTTTTCTTTTCTTTTCTTTAATTTTTTTTTTTTTTTTTTTTTTCACGATCCTTTGTTATGAATAAGTTAGATTAATCTCTTTTGTGTTTTTATCCCTTCTCTCTCTTTCAGTTTTGTGTATTAGTTTTGTATTCAGTTAGGGTTAGAAGTCTTGATTGTATTAAACAGGAGGTTTAATACTTCTAATGAAATTGACTTGAGTTGATACTTTCAGGATGTCTTACCATCTTCTGACTAATCAATTTGAGTTTGCCTAGCTTCAAATTATCAAGTGGGAGTAGATATTCAAGCTTTTATTTTGGTGACGAACTGAAAGCAAAATGTTATTTAGTTATCTGTTTTAAATCGGGACTAACGTTACCAACTCCCTTAGATGGATGGACTTGCCCATGATGGGTAATACTTTGTTGAGCTTTTGGGATAAGTGCTCTAATATTTTCTGCTGATTACTTTAATGAGTAGTTTCATATGTTCAAAACATAATTTTATTATGGGCGGGTCTATTCACACCCCCAATCCTCTAACACGCCCCTCTCTAAATACACCACAATTTGTTTTAAAAATGATTTACTTTCTACCAAATATACCCCAAATATTACATTTCAACCCTTTTCATCTAAAAAAGAAAAAAGAAGTTGAATCCCCACTGGATTGTGTTTATAATTTCCTTTTAATTTCAATCTCCATCACTATTCCCCTCTCCTTCCACATCCTTTAATACTAACTTCATTCTCCAGTTTCAACTTTACCACAACCTGCACTACCATAGTCGAACAACAAAAATGTTGTTTGGCACTGGTTGTTCAAATGGAATTGATGGCGTTAGGGCCATTTGATCGAACAGAGCTCAGTGCATGATAGAATTTGGTTGAACCGGATAAATGGTTGCTCGTTCTGGGCATTTAGCTAGAACAAAATGGAGGGTTTTTGACTATATTTGGTCGAACGAGTAGGGTTATCGTCTGCTGTTCTTCGTCTTTCTTTTCCTTTCAACTTTTTAAGTTTTATTGCCTTTTGGGCGGTGGTGGCTAGGCCGCTAGGGTAAGTGAATTGAGGTCCATTTTCACACCCTTGTATTAAATTATCTGGGGGTGTGAATAGTCCCACCCTTTTATTATATCGGTATATATGGAAAACAAATTAAAACATTATGTTTTCTGGTATAAAACCCCTAGGTGCTTGAATGTAGACACATACATGCAGCCCTTCACAAGTCCAAGTATCATAGATCCACAACCACCCAATGAGGTGCACATTATTATTTTATAAAAATATCACTGCTGGAGCTTATATAACAACTTTTTGTGTGTTTCCCTTGATTTGATTTTACACATTTTTCGTAATATTATTAAGACGAGTTTGTTTCGACTACTGGATAGACATTATTAATATGCTTTGTGCACTGTATTTGGAAACAGCATTGAACAGTTATGTTAAAACATTTTGAGAGGAGTATTGAAGTGCTCATTTTTTACTTTAAGATCTTATAATTGTACTTGCATGATTAGGTGAATGGTGATACTGTATACATGACGGGCAACTTCAAGGAATTCAAGATGGATGACCATTCCAACAGCACATGGGATGCACAGAATGCCATGGCCAATACAGCAGTATGTAGCTTTCATTATGTACTAGAACTCTGGGCATTTAAGTGCATGGCTTAAATTGAATTCTCTTCTTTGCAGGACTATCTAGCTAGTATTGATAATTCCCCATCTGATTCAAGTTTCAAGTAATTCCCTATTCCTCTGGAACATGATGCCCTTATATTCTGTACTTTTTATTTAAAATTTAACATGTTACTTTTATTTCATTTCTTCTATGGGTGATTGGGGATTTAATGGCATTGGAGTATCACTGTATCACATAATTGAATCTAATTTTTCCTTCATGTATTTGGGTGACTTGTTCATGCCTTGTTCAAATATGTATTTCAACATTCAAGGGGTACCTTTTTCCTAGCAAAATGTATTTCAGAGTTTCTTATTGAGTGAAAATTTAATAGTCATGGAAATAATGGTATCTCATTGCATCATCCAAGTTGACTTCTGATAAAGAGAAACCTCTTGGGGGACTCACTTGGAATCCCTTTCTTGCAGTTCTGATTTCCAATTGGCAGTAGCGCTTCAACAACAGGAATTCGACCAACAGCAGCAGGAACAGCAGCAAGAACAGCAGCAGAAGCGTAGTTCGCAGCAGCCAGCCACTAGTGGCGGTTCAAGGCTAGTCACTGGTCCCCAGGTATGTTCTTTGAAGTTACTTCCATTTGCCTCTTCTGGAAAATCTTATATTATATCGCCACCTTAATGTTGCATGTACGTGATTGGGTCAAGGCTCAAGAAAGAGCTGGTTAATATTCGTAATCCATTTGACAGTGCTTGTCTGTGTTCCTTTTCCCATGAATCCTGATTGGCGTCGGAAACTTCAAAATTTTTATACCCCAAATTTTCACGAAGAAACCTGATTTAGCTCAGAATTCCTAGGATGTTGACAGGAGTATAATTGAGTAGGACATGAAAATTTACTGTACGTGTCTGAATTCTTTTATTTCTTACTTTTGCAATAACTTTCCTTCTTAATATACACCTAGATGTCTACTCGTGCGATGCACAGGATAAGTACTTTTTCAATAATAATAATAATAATAATAATAATAATAATAATGTAATTATCAACCTATATATTATTTGAGAATATAAAATCGGGAGTTGATATTTTTTTTGTCCTATTATCTTTCTTCCTCCTTACATATGAGTTTTCTTTACATGTAATATCTTTCATTATTACAAATTGAAACTAATACTTCCTCCGTCCCACTTAAATTTGCACACTTTCCTTTTCGGTCCGTCCCACTTAACTTTGCACACCCTTAAAAAGGAAATTTCTCTCACAATCACCACCCTCAAAATCCCCACCCTCAATCTCCACCTTTAAAAAAGTCAAAGATACCCAAAATCTATTTCTTCTTAATATCCGTATCCGGTCAACCATGCAAAAATAAGTGGGACGGAGGTAGTATTTTTTTTACTATTCAATTTTTTTTTATAGTTTTACTTTTAATACATTTCATATCACAAATAGAAACTACCGATTATATTTTCATAAATTTTGTTAATTCAGTTATTTGAATGCATGATCTGATGATGTTGAATATTTTAAGTAAAATTTCAAATACACACTTGAAATTTGATTTATTTATCTTCCTATTATTTCAGTGTGCATTACACCAGTTGTAATAATTACATATGCATATAAGGATAAAACAATGTCAAATATTTTGAATAATTATCGTTTGAAAGCCACATATATTAAATAATATAATATTAGTATAAGAAGCCACAAACATATTAGTTACTTAAGTATATGAGTGGTAAACTATATTTTCATGCCATATTCAAATAAAAAACAATTGACTTAATATTTTTGAGTTAACATAATTTTACTTTTCACAAAATAGAAAAAAATAATAAGCAAACTAATTCAATCAACAAACCACTTTAGCAAATATATATAATCTTTTTTTTTCTATTGTTAATGTGTAGACCTAACAAATTTGTATTTTTTATGAATTTTTTTAAACCGAATAATTTAAACTATATAAAAATCATTAAGATAAAAAAAAGGTAGAATTAAAGTAAATAATTTTAATCTTCTAAAAATTTCAATGGGTTAAAAAAATTCATTTTTGGAATTCTATCACATTTTAATTTTATATACAAATGTTTAGAAATCAAAATATCATTTTTTTGAGAAAATCAAAATATATCATTAATATCCTAAAAATGTATTTTACACTTAAAAATAAATATTTTAATTATAATATATGCAAAATGTATGTAAATCGAAGACCGTCAAAAGAGGAATAATTTAATATATTTCTTATAAAAAATCAAGTTTATACGAAAATGTTCTAAGACCTTGAAATTTTGAAGGAAAATGATAAAAAAAAGAAAAGATAAGAGAAAAGAAATAAAAATGATTGGAGGAGAACCCACAAAAGAAGGTGGATGAGACACATGTCTCCCCTTTTCTAGGGGCTCTCTACGTATTTACGAACATTTAAGAAAAAATTAAAATAAAACAAAAATTCGGCGAAAAATTGTGGAAGCGACACGTGTCTTTCCCTATTTTTATGCAATCTTCTTTTAATATTAAAGGTTGATTATATATGGTATGGAAAGTGATCATTGCAAGGGTAGAGGATTGACTGGTTGCTATTTCAGCTTTAGATGCAGTTGGTTTTCCTTTATTTCGTTGGGATAGGGTGTGGAGCTTGCGCGGGTGTGAATGAGAATATGATGGTTCAATACTGGATCGTTTTTTAAAAACACCGACATCTTTTGTAGGTTTCACGGAGTAGTGTGAAGCAATCCGGCTCCTCCTCTAAGCAGGATTCAAAATTAAAAGAGAAGTGTATTGTGATGTGATTGTCCCACTACTTGTATCCGGTTATTCTGGAAAATGAGGTTTTGTAAATGTTGTGAATGTGTCTGCAATTGCAACCCTTTCCAGTCTTTATATTTGTTATGGTACTACTCGCAACAGTAATCCTTTGTTGTAGATAGAAACCACATCGTTTACTTGTTGGGGACTCTTACAAATCCAATTGTCCAATTTTCTCTGTTTTAGCCATATGATATGGTGCAGATTCTAGTTGGGCCCCCTCTTTGATATTGACTCCCGCTGAATTTCAATCAGCTCATGTTCTTGCAGCTACTTTCATTTTGAAGAATCATTTTCGTCGTATTTGAGTGTAATCTGGAGACAATATCTCATCTTTATGCATCATTTGAGCTATATGTTTTTATGACATGCGTTGGTAACATATGTGTGAACGTTCTCGCATCCATTTTCCAGTTTACTATTGTAACAAAAATATTGGATGCGCAAATATGGAAATGTTTGATACATGACTTGGATAGATCCAGATATCTTGATATTGTTTAAATCAAATCAAGGGGGAGGAGATAGTGGAATTGACTTTGCTCATATCCTATATGATAAAGATTTGTGAGCACCTAACACACAATAAATCTTATTGTGCACTTGGGTGGTATAAGGATTTTAGGGAGAGGGGGTGGGGTGGTTGTTTTAGGGATTTTTCTAGTTTTTTAAGGTTGTGGGGTTTAGGGTTTTTATAATTTTAGGATTTAGGATTTAATTTCGGGGATTTTTTTAAGGTTTTTTAGGATATTAGGGTTTGTGATGCATAATAAGTTTATTGAGTGTTGGGTGCACGTATGATCCACTCATCCTGTATTATTATAGTCGATAGCAGAAATATAAGGTTAGGTTTACTTATGGGAATTTCAGAAAATAAGGCGTTGTAGCTTATATAGCTCTATATAAGCTCTTCCTTTTTTTCCTGAACAAGTAATGTCCAACTTATTTATCAACTAAGATATTATTTCAAAAACATTATTTAGTTGTACATTACTAGCTTTTTAGAATTTTTTTACCTTCTCTATTAGAATAAGGAACCAAAATCTGGATGCATGTCAATATGGGGTAATTTCATAAGGGCAAAAATTTATATGAGATCGTTATACGGTGTGACGGAAAACATGTATCACTTTTTGTGGTAAAAGTATTACGTTTATCGGTAAAAGTCATTTTTTTTAACAAAAAAAATATTACTTTTCGTAGAAAAAGTATCACCTTTATTTGTAAAAGTATCAGTGTAGTAAAAATATCACTTTTATTTGTAAAAGTATCATTTTTTTCTGTAAAAGTATCAATTTTTTTTTTCTTCTGTAAAAGTGTATTCCGTCACACGTGTAACCGTCACACACAAGACTCACTCTTCCATAAATCCCCTATCTTCCAACTTACTAACAAGTACTTCCTCCATTCCGGCCTAACTTGTCTACTTTGACTGGACATGAAGGTTAATAGAAAACAGATTTTGTGGAATCTTTGACTTTTTTAAAGGTGGAGATTGAAGGTGGAGATTTTGAGGGTGGAGATTGTGAGAAAATTTGTCATTTATGGACTGATAAATTAAGTTGAGACAAATCGAAAAGGAAAATAAGTAAATTAGAGCGGGAAATATATTTTGTTGTGTTAATTGAAAAATTATGTAAATTGCACTCTTTTCTTCCTTTCTTGAATAAACAACTCAAGACTATTCAATTAAATTTGCCAATTAAAATATATTATTCCCTAAATTAAACTAGTAAATAAGTAAATTTGTTATAAGATATCTAAAATTATATTATAATTCAAATACAAGTTATGAAGATATGAAAAGTACCATAAATATAGGTGTAACGCCCCAATCCCATTAGCTCGGGATCAAAGTGCTACTAAATTTTCTTTTCTTTTGATTAAGTAATAAATCAGAAAATGTGCGAAAGCGTGACACGAAATGTTTATCGGACAAAAGTAGAAATTTTATTGACAATAATATACTGCCAAAACATATTTACACTAGAGGTTCCAAAGTTTCTCAGAAAATGAAAACACCCGGATTTAGTGACATGTAAACTTATTTATATACATTGAAGAGGCAAAAACATTATAAAGTTGCGGGTAGGAAAAGGAACCCGGTGACCTTTGCCGCAACAGCCCCGCCACATCGCTCAACTAACCTGAAGATTTGTAATAAATTATGGGCATGAGTATAAACTCAGTGGAAACTTTGTAAGCAGTTATACTAACGAAGGTGCACAAAAATAAACACATCCTTGACTTAGGAGCCCATCTTACGACTCAAAAGCCATATTGCTGGAATAGGGAGCCAATCTTACGACTCTCAAGCCCTACTCAAAAGCCAATCTTACGACTTAAGAGCCTTTCTCAAAAGCCAATCTTACGACTTAAGAGGTATCATATCAATAAGCCCGAAGGCAAACATATTTATCAAAGTACAAGTTCAATAGCATAATATACTTAAAAATAGCCCATTCACCCACCTTGTTTTGCTTGCTTTAAAATAGTTGAGTCGTGTATGTCCTAGGCCCAACCTGCACTACACCTAGCACATGTTGTTTAATTAATTAGTATTACTTATCGGGTTTAGTATTTTCAAAGTGATTAAGTGTGGTACAATATCTTTGGATTATGTCTATCTTTTACAATTTCTAATATATGAGTCAAATCGTAATAAATTATAGTTCTAAATCAAAAGGCCTAACTATTTATTAAATTTAAATTATTAACAACATTGATAAATATTTTAAACTAACTACCATGCATCTCAAACAACAACTATTTAATACAAATTTAAGAAAATAGCTAAATTTATAAATCTACTTAAATCAAGAAAATAATTAAATTCCTAAATTTATATAAACTATAAATGACAATAAGGAAAGAAAACTATTAAAATTACATACCTTAAAAGATTTTAATACTATACGACAACTTTCCGAAACACCGGTAGAAGCGTTGTCAAAATTAAACTGATAAGGACCTCCTAGTTAAAGGAATTCCTTTTAATACATTCACTGAAATGTTGAAAGGTTTAATTATTAATACCTTACCTTGTAACCTATTTATATAAAAAATTTCAACAACTCTTCAACCTGTTCTTCGATGTGGGATGATTTTATATGCAAGATTTGTTATGCTTGCAATTATTACGTTCCTGCTGGTTATCATCATTCTTTTTCCAAATTTAGTATGCTAGGCTTTGTGAATGATTTACTATTATTATCTTATTATATTAGTTACTTTAATTGTGAGTATATATATATATAGTATACTACGTGTTTTTATTATATAACTTAGTTAGTTAGGTTCATATGTTATAAATTAAACATGTTTCTTATTTCTTATACCCGATGTTAATTATATATTTTGAATTTTCATCCTTTCGGTGCTAGGAGTGCGATTGACCTGGTACATCACGGTCACACTTATTTGCCAAAATAAAATCATAAAATCAAATAACTTTGCATTTTAAAATAAAATCGGTAACAATATTTTAAAATGCAATCAATGTATTTATTGCGTTTCAAAGATTCGGGGTATCACAATAGGAATACTATTTAAGTAAATCAAGAGTTACCAAACTAACAATAGAACCACACAGTTGTTCATTACACCTGGAAATTGTTCTCAAAAACTGGAAATCATTTAACGAAACATTGATTGCAAAGTATATATGAAAAATAACAAATTGAAAAACTAAACTGTTTATTGATATAAAATCCAAATTATACGAAAACAACCTTTTTAGAACATACAACAACTTATATGTAACTAAACCTGTAAAATAAAATCTTAATTTATTTAGAACAATCTGGAGTAATGAAGTAGAATTTACAAATTAAAACCTTAAAATTGTTATTGAACGAAAACGATTTATGTAAAATTCTAAGATGATTTATGAAATATAGAGTTGATTTATCTTTCGATTTCTTAACCCATAAAATTTAAAAAAAAAATAAAACAAATAAATTTGAAATGTAAATAAACGATGTAACGTTTTTTAATATATATGCAACAATTTTTTTTATACGTATGAATATGGTCCTCCAAAAAAATCAGCCTTCCCCGGTATGTTGACTCCATCAACTATCAATCAAAATTAACAAATCCACGTAATGGAGCGGGCATACGGCAGATTTTTCTAATCTTTTAACTCGCCTCGTAAAGGTTCTAATCATGTATGTGCATCACCCATCGAGTTATCTACCCCGTTCCAAAGTGAAACAAATTAAATTAAATATTAAATATATTAAAGATGATTCTTAATAATAAGATCAAATAAACAGCTGTTTTTAAAACGATGACATCGACAAATCAAATTTACTTTTGTTATAAAAGGGTGAGTTATTTCTTACAAAATTTGATTTATCTATTATATCTTTAATGAATTTTAATGCTTAAGGTTAGTTTAGTAGCTACATCTTTAAATTTTATTTATATGATTAGACAAAATTTGATTTGCCTATTATATTTTTAATGATTTTTAAATTTTAAGGTTAGTTTATTAACTACATTTTTAAAGTTTTATTTATTTGGTAGAGTCATATATAGTTCAAATATCATCTATCAATTCATGGATATGATACCCTAAAAAAATTTCATGGATATGATACCCTAAAAAAGTTGAACCCACATATTGATAATATTCTATATTTTTCTTTATTTTAATAATATACATAACATTATAATTTTTATTTATTTTTATTTTTAAGTTTCTTTTTAAATTTCTTATCTCTTTTATAATGAAGTTCTTTTATATATCACAAAAGAAAATTGTTAAAAAAAGGAAAAAAAAAAGAAAAACAATTAGTAATCTTTTAAGGCTAATATAGTAACTTTATTTTTTAAAAATTTATTTATTTAGTAAGATTCATTTTATAATTCAAATTCATCTCTCAAGTCTCAACATCTGAAATTTTCTATCACATTTTATATAATATATAGTTTAACTGATTACATAAGCTGAACCTAAATGTTCATAATATCTTATATTATTATTCCTTTGTAGTAAAATACATTATACTATTCTTTTTATTGTATTCGATTCTTCATAAATTTCAGATAGTTTTTTTCTAATTGGATTCTTCTGTAATTGAAGAGAAATGAGAAAGACTGATTAACACAAATGTACTTACAATAAGTAAAATTACATTAGTGTATGATTCTCAGGATATTAAATAATTGAAGTTTACACAAAAGAATAGGACTTTACTTTTTAATTAGGATAATGATTCCAAGACTTTTAATTTCGAATAGTGGTATTGTAGAGTTATTTAAATTTTAAATGTTTGCAAAATTATTAAGTTTTGGTATTTTCATGGTGAAAAAAAATACTAAAAGATTTTACGATTAGCAATAATAAGAAAAAAATTAGACACATAAAAATTAGAACAATGAATAATCGTGAAAGCTCTTATTTATCAATTTTTATTTTAGAGATATTTCTTTATTTTAGTTTACTTTTTCTTTTTAATTTAAGTACGTAGTTATATAATATATAAATTCTCTTTCTACTAACCACGATAAAAAAATATATTGACAGAAAAATTATAGTGTATCATAGTCCTTTTATTTACTCTTATTTTTTGTTAATCGATATTTATCCTTTCACTATAATTGTAAAAGAATTCTAATTAAAAGAACTATAATAAATTTATGAAGACCTGAAGAAATTATATAAAAGAATAAAAAAAATGATATAATGTATATTACTAAAAAGGAATAAGAATATAAGATATTATGAATATTAAAATACTGTAGTTTATGATTCTCAAAATATTAAATAATTGAAATTTATATGAAAGATATTTATGTATGTATAAAAATTTATAGAAAATTGAACGTAGTTTAATAGGAATTTGGCAACTCCAAAGTTTGAATTCTTTGTCAGGATAATGACCAAAAGAATTTTAACTTCCAGTAGTTGTATACAATAAAAGTATTTATGTTATCATGGTGAAAAGTATTAATAGATTTTAACATTAGCAATAAGAAGAAAAAAGCCACATACATAAAAATTAGAACAATGAATAATAGTGAAAACTCTTATTGATTTAATTTATCATCTTTAATTTTTTGGAGATAACTTTTTTAGTTTACTTTTTTTTTTTTTTTTTTAATTTAGGTACGATAGGGTACGTAGTTATAACATCTATATATTCATTCCACCAACTACATCAAAAACATGTTGACAAGACAACTATAGTATATTATATAATATTTAATTTACCACAATATATGAATGAATCAAGATTAATGATACTTACATGATAAAATATTTAAATTATGTAAAATGTAATAGTTTAGTATGATTCAATAGTCATAAGTTTGACTTCATAATCGGGTAATAGATACAAAATTATTGACATATGATCGTACTTATATTTTTTATTATATAAAAATGATTGAAAGTTTAATTAAAAAAATGCCATTAAAGAATTTTTTGAAAAAAAATAGATGAAACTAAATTAAAATCATTTAGTCTAATTAGTCTAATTAGGAATATATAGCTATAGCTAAATAAGGAATAAAAGACATAACAAATTAGTTAAAATATTTGTTATATTTTATATAGATTGTAGAATGTGTCTTGATTGAAGATTGTGAGACACTATGTATATAGTCGACCTTTCATAAAAAAACATTATTTATTTTGTAACGATACTATATTAGGATTTTATTTTAAATCAACGTTGAATTGAGAAAATAATTAAGAAAAATTGAAATAAACAATCTTAAATCAATAATAGATTACATTAAAAGAGGGTTAAACTTAATAATAAAAAAAATAGAAAATAATTTTCATAACAAAAGTTGTATGTTGGACATTGATACTAAGTTGTTGTAAGTTTCTCCTCACATTAAAATATGTAAAGAATTTCATGTGTAAATGTATGTTGAAATCGAAATTATTTATTAGAGAAAGTACGTTAGGCTTAATATTTTGTGTGTATCAAATAATGAACTTATGGATGTCAGTTGAAGATGTAATGAGACAACTAAACATGTATTTTTCTTCAAATGCCAGTGATTTGGTGGAAAACATAAAAATATATGCCTCATTATTACGTATATAGTTTTTCAATCATCGTATAACTTTATTCAATATATATTAATGATGGTCGAGTCTGTGTATAATAAGAAGTAAATAATAGGTAGAATAAATCAAACTTTACATATATAATAGAAAATTTTGTAACACTAAATATTTCTACATTATATCATGGTATGTCCTTTTTTTATGAATCCGTAATGTGAATTATAATAGGCTCCATTTGAATGGAGGGATTTAATTTGTCAAGGGATTTAAAATGAATAGATTTCAAAATCCTTAGATTTGAAATCCATGACTTGAAATCCCTTGTTTGGATTTATGATGGATTTGTGAAAGGATTTTGAAATCCAAAATTTTCAAATCCATTATTTGGCAAACTGATACAATATTTGTAAAATTCAATTTTTTTCTTTAAAGTTTAAACTAACAATTTATATTTTTTATTAAATAAAATAATATTTATCTACATCTAAATTAACCGAACAATTTTTTTTTCAATTATATATATGCACACATATATACATATTATGTATTTTATATCCCAAAAAATTATTGGGAGCATTTCATTGGAGATAAAAAAAAAAAGAATTAAAAAATTTAGGAGCATTTTATTGGAGAACGAGAGGAAGAGATAGCGATAGGGAGAAAAGAAGAATAGAGAGAGAGAGGACAAGAGAGAGAGAGAGAGAGAGAGAGAGAGAGAGAGAGAGAAGTGTGAGTTATGAGAGATTTGTAAATGACTACCTTTGTCAAAGGATTTGAAATCCACCCAAATATAGTGTAAAATGAAAAATCTCAAATCTTGGATTTCTAAATGAGTTGATTTAAAAATCTGGATTTACAAATCCACTCATTTAGTATTTTATCCAAACACATGAAGTGAATTTGACAATGGATTTATAAATCCATAACACAAATCCCTCAATCCATATGGGGCCATAGCTTGTTTTGTCAAGACTAAGATTATTTAACTTTTCTATTTCTCTTTTGTGATTCTTTTAGTTTTTAGTTGATTTAAGATTATGTTTGTTCAATGCATTAATTTTTAATTACATTGAATAATTGACGAAATTGTGTATATATATATATATATATATATATTACAATCTTCATAGTGTACAATCTTTTTTACGTTCAAATTAATTCTTTTATTAAATAATAGTGAAAAATTGAACCACGTGGAAAACAGGTGCATATTGTTGGTAACTCAAAAATGTCACATCCATTCTGTACATAAATACATTAATATCTCAAGACTTATACAAAAAATCCTAAAAAAGTTTAATATTAAAACAAAATACTACCACTGAGGTGGAAGGGGGTGTGGACTATTTTAAAACAACTTATTAGATGTTGCGTATGTATAAAATTATAAAATATTTTAAATATACATGGATCAAGTTAATAGCGGGTTTAACAAGATCATTTATCCGCTTCAAGACTATTAAAACTCTTTTGACTGGGTTTTAGACGGATTTAACCAATGCATGTTTCATAGGATTGGATTTAAACTCCCTCAACTGCCATCCCTAAATCCACTACACATAAACAATAGATCTACACAATTCAGAATGCATTAAAGTAGCAGTGATGAAAGTATTAGGGATGTAATAATAATAATAAAGAAATAAAAAAAGAAAGTAGCAGGGATTCAACCAGATTTTGCTGCATTTCATTCTGGCGTAGCGGTTAGGAATGTTGTTGATGGGCCAAACTGTCAAATTAATATGAGTTAAGCAGTTATTCGATCTAACCGTTATGTAAATGCACATGCACCATTTGTTTAGTTACATAATTAAGGTGTTGTAGACTCTCTTACTAACCCCTAATCACACCCGTAATAAAAATTATCAGCTTTTCTTTTGATAGTTAATTACATTTTTTGTTGAAATTCTGTGATTAATTAGCTTAATTTTTAGTGATATAAACTCATATTTAATAGGAATATGTGTATCACCACAATTTCTTAGACAATCTATTTCAACTTTAAATATCACCAAAAGAAAGTAAATATGAGTATTATTTAACAGAAGTTATTACACTACAGAACAATAAAATAAAATAGATTTAATTCCGCATGGGCAGGTTTACTAAAATTATCCAACGACAACAACCATCACTTGAGGCATGATTTGTTCTGTTTTAGGTACGACCCAAATAATTGGTTATAGATTTTGATTATTTTGTGTTTGAATGTGTCTTCTTTCTCCCCCTTCAATACAGATCCCGGGTGGTGGTGTTTGTGGGTTTTGAAAATGTAAGATGAGGCAATGATTGAATCTTGGTGGGTTGAATTAATTGTCCATTACTCCTGCTTCAGACATAATCTTTGTGAGCAAAATGTCAATTAATCATGATTCAATAGGGGTAGGGGACAGCCAGTGTGTACAGTTTGTTCCATTCAAGACTACTTCAGGGTCACCCAGGGTGCTTTTGTTGCATGGAAATTTAGAAATTTTGGTGAAGGAAGCCAAGAATCTTCCCAATATGGATTTAGTAAACAATAGCATAGGTGATATGATTGGCACTTTGTCTGGAAAGGTACAAACTAGTGACCCTTACGTTACAATCGTCATATCTGGTGCTGTAATTGGTAGGACTTTCGTCATTAAAGACAATGAGAATCCTTGTTGGGACCAAAAGTTTCATATCCCAGTAGCACATTACGGTGCAGAAGTGCAGTTTGTCGTTAAAGACAATGATATTGTTGGGTCTGAGATCATAGGTGCTGTTGGCATTCCTATAGAAAATTTGATGTTTGGGGCACCTATTACTGGAACTTACCCTATTTTAGGTGCAGGAGGGAAACCATGCAATCGAGGGGCTGTTTTGAGCGTGTCAGTTCAGTTTACACCAATGGATAGAGAACCTCTTTATCAAGGTGGTGTTGGGTCGGAGCATTCACAAAAGGGTGTACCCGGGACCTATTTCCCTATGAGGATAGGTGGAACCGTCACATTATATCAAGATGCTCATGTACATGATAGTGCCTTCCCAGATGTGGTGTTGGGTAATGGTACCATATACAAACACAATCATTGCTGGCGTGATGTATATGATGCGATATATCAAGCTCGTAGGCTAGTTTATATTACAGGATGGTCTGTTTATCACCTAGTCCAACTTGTTAGGGATGACCCTAAAGTACCGTATCGTAATTTAGGTGAGCTTCTCAAAGTCAAGTCTCAGGATGGTGTGAGGGTGCTGCTTCTTGTGTGGGATGATCCTACCTCGACTAGCATATTGGGGTATAAAACTGTAAGAACTATCTCTATTGTGGTTTTGTATTTGTCTTTCCACATATATTTCTAGAAGTGGAAGTTGAAATTGTTATTTATTTATTTGTCATGCTATTCAGAGCACATTGTTGCTCTCATCGCGTGTATGTTTTTGTAAAGACAAGGCTATTAGTGAGAGATTTTCAAAATTTAATTCCGGGCATGATGTTATTATCTTCTATATATAAGTTTGGAGTTTAATGAGAGATTCTTAATGTTGTCAAACTTTTATTTATGTGTTTACCATGAGTCTTATGTCCAATATGTGAGATTCACAAACCACATGCCATATCCTTGTAATAGATATAGTATGATGTATTATTTTACATAATGGACATTTGTCTACTTTTCATGACTCCAGGAAGGGGTAATGAATACAGGTGATGATGAAACACGGCGTTATTTCAAGCATTCATCTGTCAAAGTATTATTGTGTCCAAGAAGTGCTGGAAGAGGTAGTTGGGCCAAAAAACAAGTATGGATTCTTTCTAAGTATAAATCATAATTCGTAAAATTCTATCTATTGAACGAGTTTGATGCATGACTGTTATAGAACGACACTTTTGGGAGTCGGTTGAATTGGGTGGATATGGATTAGAAAATTGCTATGCTTTATTTCTGGGATTGTATGTGAGAGTGACTTACTTGTTTGTTTTTACTCTCTCTGTCTCCCCCTCGTTTCAGGAAGCAGGAATCTATACTCATCATCAGAAATGTGTGATTGTAGATGCCGCCTATAGAGATAGAAGAAAGATAATAGCATTTATTGGAGGACTTGACTTGTGCAAAGGAAGATACGACACTCCAGAGCACCCACTGTTTAGCACATTGCAAACTATTCACAAAGATGACTATCATAATCCCAATTTTCTAGTAACTCCTTACTCAACCCTTTATTATAACTTTTACCTATAGGTCATTATTTGTATTCTCATTTCTACATATGGCGGATCGCAACAATTAATGTTTTTTTCCTCCCTTCTTTTTCTTGCTTTCCTTTTTTTCTTCCCATTAGGGGACTACGGAGGGTTGTCCAAGAGAACCGTGGCATGATTTACATTGTCGATTTGATGGCCAAGCTGCATGTGATGTCTTGAGAAACTTTGAAGAACGTTGGCTTAAGTACACAAAAAAATGCCATAGACATAAATTTTTATCTGATGATTCCTTACTCAAGGTTAAAAGAATCACTGAGATAATGGGATTTGAAGAGGCTGCTAAAGTAACCGAAGGCGACCCAGAGGGTTGGAACATCCAGGTACATTTAAATTATGTTATGTGTTCTTTATCCTTTTTATGAGGCTCAGTTTATTTCATATGTAGGTTTTTCGTTCTATTGACTCAAATTCTGTTAAAGGCTTCCCCAAGAATCAAGAACTGGCTTATGAAAAGGTAAGGAAGATATCATCCTTGCTTTTTCATTCATTATCTTAACTAAGAAATTAAAAATTTCTGCATTTTTAACAGAATCTGTTATGTGGGAAGAATGTATTCATAGACATGAGTATACATACAGCTTATGTAAAGGCAATTCGTACAGCTCAACATTTCATTTACATCGAGAACCAGTATTTCCTTGGGTCATCGTACAATTGGAATAATCATAAGCATTTGGGTAAGAACTTAAGTCATATGTTATGCTTCATCATTGAATTACAGTTTGCGATCTTTTTGTCAATCGACCTTTTTTTATCCTTTCGTTTGTATTGACTACCTACTTTATTTCTCCTCGTACAATATGAGCATCTTCACTCTATTTTAGGTGCAAACAATTTAATTCCTATGGAAATTGCCCTGAAGATCGCTAAAAAAATAAGGGCAAACGAAAGGTTTGCTGTATACATTGTAATTCCGATGTGGCCAGAAGGAAATCCTACAAGCACTCCTACCCAAAGAATTCTCTATTGGCAGGTCGACTCTTGCATCCTCACTAGTTTGAATTTTCTACTATTCCCATTATTTCCTTTCATTGAAAAGTTTCAAAGGACGTCCGATATGGTGATCAAATTATGGAATGTAAATTGCATATCATATTATCTAAGCAACTGATTCACAATGACCAATCCTGTTACTTAAATGAGGAGTTGCATGATATTTGTTCGAACTACAAAGGTAGCATAATCAAGTGGAGGAATGTTACCGTAAAGAAAACTTGAGATGTTAATTTCAAAGTTCATCATATTATGTTTAGTGCTTAGTTCTTTAACATTCTTATGCATTTTCTGGAGTTGCATTGTTACATAAAAAATCAATAATATATTTTCATAACATTATAGTTGAAGGTGAATAATGTAATATGTTTTCCATTAGTGATAAAAAAATCTTAAATGTGAGCTGATGTACTCGACATGCTTGCAGTACAATACAATGCAAATGATGTATCAAACTATCTACAATGCTTTAGTAGATGCAAGGCTTGAGACAGAGCAAGAACCCCAAGATTATCTCAACTTCTTTTGCCTTGGGAATCGGGAGCCAGATTACAGTCGGTTCGAGTCGACAAGTACCAACGCAAATAGTCCACAGGTACATCATCATGCGCCCTTTCGAGTTGTTCATACTTGTCTTGCTTCTAACATGCTGCATCTTCTGAATTTATCACAATCCAGGCCCTAACTCAGAAAAATCGACGCTTTATGATATATGTACACTCGAAAGGAATGATAGTGGATGATGAATACATAATAATGGGTTCTGCCAACATCAATCAACGCTCTTTAGAAGGAACAAGAGACACAGAGATTGACATGGGTGCATATCAACCCCTTTACACATGGGCTACTCAACAAGCTAGTCCAAAAGGACAAGTAAAGCCCAACAACTTGTTTAACCTTGTATTATTATGAAACTGAAAGACTAGCATATTATTGATCACTATTGTAAAAATTATCTGGATGACTCTAGGTTGGCTTCTAGAGCATTATAATATTGATAGGTTGTTTTGCGGTGCAGATATATGGGTATAGGATGTCACTGTGGGCAGAGCACACGGGTACGTTGGAGCAATGCTTTGAGAATCCAGAGAGTCTAGAATGCGTGAGGCGTGTAAGATGGATGGGCGAGCTGAATTGGAAACAATTTGAGTCTGATGAGATCAGCCCAATGAGAGGCCACCTACTTAAATATCCTGTACATGTGGATCCAATGGGAAATGTTAGACCTCTTCCTGGTTGCGAAACATTTCCTGATATGGGTGGTAAGATAATCGGAACATTTACTGGCATTCAAGAAAATCTCACTATTTGATCAGAGCATGGACTTGTAATAACTCTTGCTAACTCAAATTTATTCTTGTCTTTTCTACTTCTTGTGGTCATATCATATACTAACTGAGGTTGTATTTCTACCATTTCTTGTTCTTTTTTCCAATGCCATATATATTGGAAAAGTAGGGAGGGTTGAAGGCATCTCATTTTTTTTGTTAAACAATCAAAGTCGAGAGATGTGTAAGGATGTCATTTATCATGTCTTGTCAATAGTATAATCACTTTTTATGCCCCAAATATTTTTCTTTGATTATTTTCATGAACATTAGATTTTTTTTAATAATGATAGGATTATGGCATATAACAAAAATTAAGATTGCGACCCCAACCATCATGTTAACTAGGGTTTACGGGGGCTACCCAACCATTTAAAAATATAAAAATAGTTAATTGTATCATATTCTATGATTCATATATTATCCATTGTATTTAGTTAAATGTTCAATTATTTATATATATATATATATATATATATATATATATATAAAAGTATTTCTCTTATAAATTGAAGAACAGAAAAGTAAATTGTCAATTGTAACTCATAAACTTTAGTAATCAATTATTATTGTAACTCAAAAGATTATCTTAAAAAAGATGGTGTAAATGAATATCCAAAAATATTTCTTTTGCTTAATTTTTGTTCAAAATTATTTACGTTAAAAAACCATCTAAATCGTTAATTCTTGAATTACAAAGCAATATTCTAAAGATTTAAGAACTTAGATTTAAATTAGGAGGTAGTAGTAGTAGTAGTAGTACTAATAATAATAATAATAATAATAATAATAATAATAATAATAATAATAATAATAATAATAATAATAATAATAATAATAATAATAATAATAATAATAAAAGTTTTGAGGTTTGGTACACAAATTAGAATTATATGAACTTGAAGAGGCATACGATACAAGTGTGATAAACTTTTGTACAATATTCTCTGTATTTTTTAATTTCTCGACATTTATGATGTGATTTTACTCACAGGTGAAAAGTATGAAGACATAAATCAATATATATTTGGAGGAATGTTAGTTTGTTCTCTCTCTCTCTCTCTCTCTCTCTCTCTCTCTCTATATATATATATATATATATATATATATATATATACTTACTGGCAATGGCATTTGTGTTGCACGTGGGCACTTTTTTTTTTTAATTATTAACATTGCCTATCATTAAAATTATTCTAAACACAGATTCACATTCTCAACATGACATTGTATTGATAAGTTTTAAAGTTGTTTGTTTTAATAAACTGTATTTTGTATTGATACTTTTAGTTTTAAACTGTAGATTTTCATGTAATTTTAAAATAGTAATTTAAAGAAATCAATATTGAAAAGTCAAAGTTTGTGCGCGTGTGCAATGTAATTAATCTAAAAGACATGTAAAGGAACAATTTTATTTATGATGAAAGAAGTTCTTACAGAGTACGAACTTCGTCAGAACAAAAAGAAATTTTATTCATAAGATTTAAGAAAGAATCCATTCTTTCTTACAAGCAACATCTCAAGGATAAGTACAGTAGATAGAATACACTTTTGTACTCACAGAAACACTTAGGAATCCCTCCTAAGTTTCAGTTCATACTCCCCCTAAATATGTGCTCACTCTTTTGGTCTCTCAAATGAGATTTTCAGTACAGATGATCCCTCAATCTATACTTAGATGATTCTCCCGAACCTCTATATGTTCTCCCGAACACACTAGACACAACTCCCCGAATTGTATCTGATGATCTACTGATGTTCGTTCACTGTTCGAACAACAATAGAACAGATGCAAGATTTGATGAATTACACAAGTGTTTTTCTCTCCAAAACTCGATAATCTCTTCATCATCTTGTGCCTTTATTTATATAGTGTGCCTTCCTGACTTTTCTCTTCACTCCAATCAGTTCTTCTTCAACTCCATCAATCTCCTTGATAGTTGGTGCACGTGGTAGTGCACACACTTTTAGGTCAATTTAAGTGTCTTTTTACGGACTTTTGTGTGCATTTTCACGTGTGTTTTGTGCGTTTATTTCTCATTGGGCAATTTGACGTGTCTGTTTCATTTTCATGTCAAGACAGGTGAATTAAGGCTGAAAAACAGGTTCGAAAATCTCAAATTGACAAATCGAGCTCAAAGGAAGAAGAAAACAAGGAAAAACAGGGGATCATGCCCGAGGTGGTGAGGCCACGCCCGTGGCTCAAGCCACGGCCGAGGCAGTAAAACGACACGGCCGTGGCCATTCCTCCAGAAAAGGCCACATTTCAGCATCATTTGCCACGACCGAGGCAGCCAGTGCCACGGCCGTGGCATTACACATCCCACGCCCGCGGTCTGAATCAGCCGCGACCGTGGCCAGTCCTCCAGAAGTAAAGGCGAATTCAGTCCAAGAAAGACCATGGCCGAGGCAGTAGATATACCACGGCCGCGGCCCCAAATTGGGCCCAAAACCCTTGTTCACCACGCCCGCGGCCAACGTTATGCCACGGCCGCGGCGGGATTCCCTGTTTTAAAAACCCAAACACGTTTTTGCCTAAATTGGAGCTAGCACTTTCTCTCCTTATATATATATCATCCCATTCGAATTTAACCTAACTTAGAACAACCTAGAACCCATCCCCCACACATAATCAGCCACTTTTCTCCATTGGAAGCAAGGAAATGGAAGGGGGTTGAAGATCAAGATCTTCAACCCCTAACCTTTGGTTCTTTCCATCCTATGTTCATGTTTTTCTTTAATTTTCTGTTAGTTTATCTTTGTATTAGGTAAAATGGGTGGCTAGCACCCTTAGTTCACTCTTGATTATTGTGAACCTTGAGTCCAAGACATTTATGTGATTATTACGGTTAATGTTACCGAAAATATTGTGTATTCAAGTGTTTTGTGTTATTTGCTGTTATTGACTCACATTTATGAATTTATTATTGGATTGATCACCCTTTAAGGGATTTGTGAATGTGTTGCTAGAATAGGAGGTCACTATCCGTAATTGTAGGATTTCCGATTCCCGAGTAGCAAACAATAATTATTTATTGGTGATAACACAAAGTTTAACCTCTAAAACCGAGCTTGCGAGTTTTATGTTGAATTTATCTCGTTGTCCTAGTGTTTAATGCATTTGGTGATTGAATCTAAGAGAGCTTGTTCGAGGATTCGGTTAAACTGAATAGGGTTAGTCGAAGAACTTGTTTTGATTAACTAAGATTAAGGGATAACAAGGCTATTAGAGCTTGTTAATAGCCTTGAGATAAGGGCTAGAATCACAATTGAATAGGGCATTGACAATAGTTACATAAATCGTCCAAAACCTCGGTGAAACATGATCAAGGGTGAATCGTTTTGTTATTTAAAAACTAAAAACCTATAAAAATCTCTTTATTTGTCTTTGTTTATTTAGGTGTAGTTGTTATTTCATTAACCCCCCCACTTCTTTATTGTTTTCTAGCTTATTTACTTTATGTTTCTTCATAATGATAGCTTAACACTCAAAGAGCAAAATTTGTTCGACCGTTCCTCGTGGGATCGACCCTTGCTTGCCACTCTACTAGTTAGAGTAGTCGGTAAGGTTTACGTGTATCTTCATACACGATTTAATTTGGTAGTCGGAAACGACGCTACCAATAGTTGATGTTTCTTTTGGAAGCTTTGACTCTAAATCCTTGATCCTTGGAATTTGATTGATTCTTGGAATTGAGTCAAATTCTTTTGTCCTTCTTTCCTTTTCTTTTTGGTCAATCCTGCCATAAAGAAAGAAGCTACAAGAGAGTATTTTTCAACAAATGCCACATTAGATAAATAGTGATTTTACAATCTCCCCCTTGGCATTCTAGTTCAAAAAATACTGCTGAAATTCCTGCAAGGCATAGTCAGAAAATCTGGTCTCTTGTTAAAAACTTAAACCAACTCATTGCGTATTAGGATAATCAAGAGATTTTCCTCAAAGATGCAGAATAATAGGTATAGGTAATAATTACTAATCATTAGTCCAAAAGAAAGCAACAGATAGCAAAATATAGCAACAAAAACTAAATATTCTTAGAAGTAGAATAGAAATAAGACATTAAACATGAGAGATGCTAGGTCAAGCTTCAAAAGCTCTGGCTTAGACTTCGGTTAGGCTCCTCATCTTCATTTGTTGAAGCTTCATCATCAGAGGCTGCATTAGCATCATCTCCATCTTGCCCTTCGTCACCCTCATTCAGACCAGCTTCGATTTCTTCATCTTGGGTAGCAGTTTTCTTCTCCCCCTTTTTCGACATGGAATGCTGAGGTTTGGTGAGAGAGCGCAATTTTTTTTTGGTAATATCCTTTCTGGGTCAGGGCAGACTTGGCCATGTCAGTAAATACAGCAATTTGTTGCTGTAGAAACTGTTCAAACTGTCCAGGAATAGTACCCGGTTCGACCTGCGATGGAACTGATGAGGAGGCATGAATATTAGTAGTGCGAGAATATATCGTAAACAGCTATGGTGATGGATTAAGGAAGTCGCCACGCCTGTCATCAACAAAGACGTCTTGTTGGGCAACAATGCTCCAAATTAAGCTTGGAAAGGTAGGAGTTTTCGAGCATCGGGACGTCCTGCAAATTCCACAATTGTTTGGAATGCATGTGCTCCAAAGTTAATCGGCTTCCCTGTCAACACTCAAAAAATGAATACTCCTTGACTAGGATTGAGCGAAGATTTATGAGCCGTGGGAGTCCAATTCCTCATTCCAATTTTGTGAAGAAAATTACACTCGAGAGTGAGGTCGGTCGGAGAAAGACCAGAACTGGGCCATTTATCCACTTTATCCTGGGTGATAGTGGAAGCTACAACGTCCATATCCTCAACAAGATCACACTCCACAGGAGTTTCCAAACCATAGAAATCATTAATGATGTCAGGGGAAAAAGTGCACACGACATTTCTGCAGAAAATCTTGTGAAATCTAGACGAGGTTGGGTCAGCAATAGATGGTGACAGATTGGAATAGAATTCCTTAACAATAACCCCACAGAAACTTTGAACATTAAGGACAGTAGAAGACAACCCAACAACAGAGATAAGAGATAGAATATTATATTTCTTAAAGGATCACACATCAAGCAGTCGTTCTTCCCAAAAGTTCATGGTTTGAAAAGAGACAAACCTATCCTTTGCTCGAAGAGAGTAGAACCGCTTCGAGAGAGCTTTAATTTTGTCAAGAGGCTCAGTGTCTGGATCAAGAGACATGGGTTTCTTTCCCTTGTCCTTTGAAGGAGTAGGTGGAGCCTTTTCTTTGGTCAGTCGAGAGGATTTGCGAACAGCAGTGGGCTTGGCAGTCGGAGAGATAAAATCAGGGTCAGGGGTTTTGTGCCTAGTAGAGCGCCGAGAGGGACCAGAGATGACCACCCCGTATTTGGTCTTTCGGGGTACGATCGGTGAAGCAGATTTGCGAACTGGAGGCGGAGATGGATCTGAATCTGGTTCTGTAGATCGAAGCGAGGGGGTCGGAGATACATGCCGCTTTTTTTGACGAGGGCCTTATAGCAGATTTAGAGGTTGGGGATTTTCTTAGTGGAGCGGTTTTTGGGGACCCTTTAGAGGATGACCCGGAAGAGTCATGGAGCCCTGGGATCAGAGGAGAGTGAACCGGGGGTATGGAACGAAGATGAGTTGCATCGACTACAGGTGGTGGTGGAAGGACAGTGGAGGGCGGCGGTGGTGCTGTAGTGGTGCGTTTGCGCTTTGCCGCTTCTTTAGTGCGCCCCATTTTGGCGAAACCCTACAAACAATGAGAGAAGAGCAAAGAGTGATAGTGGTGGAGAGAAGACGAAAAGACAGAATTTGAAGAAAAGATAAGAGAGAGACGGTGACCAAAATTTGAAATTCAAATCAGCGCTTGTTCCATAAAATAGGAAGATAACAAGTAATCTTGGAACATATATGACCTTCCATATTTCTAGGAACAGAAAATCTACTTGCTTTAAATAAGCAAATCTAGATATATACAATATGGAAGATGCAAATTATGCCTAAGAATGCACAAAAAAAAAAATAAAATAAATAATAAATAAATAAATAACACCCATTAGATAGGATTTGTTACTCCACATGGTGAATGTGAACCCGATGAGAGATCTGAGGGTAACAATGTTGCAAGTGATGAAGTGACCAAAAAAAGAAGAAGAGAGAAAGAATACTTAAGGAACAACACCTTATGACTCCCTTTTTTTTTTTTTTTTTTTTTTTTATTATTATTATTATTTTTAACAGAATCGAGAGGCCACAGTTCACTTAGAGACAATAGAATTTTTTCATTTGAAGTCTACCCCACAACTTTGTGGTTTCCTCTATAGAGCCAGCAGATCATGTTTCACTTAGAGCAATCGAAATTTTTCGCCCGAAAGCTACCCCATTACTTTATGATTGCTATTGTACTCCGACATCACTTTTCACTTAGAGCGATCAGAATTTTCGCCTGAAAGCTACCCCATTACTTTGTGATGTAGTATCATTTTTCACTTAGAGCTATCGGAATTTTCGCCCGAAAGCTACCCCATTACTTCATGATACTTTGAGATTCAAAGAAAATTACACCGGAATAAAACAACATTGTACCAAGTACAATGCCTGTCATTAGCTGTCACACACTGGGTCATTTTCTATGCATGAGACCCTGATTCCTTTTTGGATGGTTGCTCACTGCATCATTTCCCTACGGTAGCTCTTTTTGACAGTTTTAAGAGGTCACAAATCACAAAAGATAAATAGGAAACCGTAACAGTTCTCTTTGGATAATCACCAATAGGTATTATGAATCACGATCCAAATAGATGTATATGCATAAAGAGTATGCCTAATGCTAAAAATCAGATGCATATTTTTTTTTAACAGAACAACAAAATAAAAGTAAACAGTGATTTTCAAGCAGTGCAAATACCTAAGGACTTCCTTAATGTTAAAAATCTATTGGAGTCAAGTGCCTTGGTGAAAATGCCAGTCAGTTGTTCCTGTGTAGGAACATGTTCCAAGATTATTGTTCCTTCGTCAACCAATTCCCGAATAAAGTGATATCGAATATCAATATGTTTTGTTCGGGAATGTTGGACTGGATTTTTCGATATATTTATCGCACTGGTGTTATCACAAAAAAGGTTTACAGACAAAATATCAAACCCGTAGTCCAAAAGCATTTGTTTCATCCAAACAAGTTGTGCACTACAGCTTCCAGCTGCTATATACTCCGCCTCGGCTGTTGATAGTGATATGCTGTTTTGTTTCTTGCTTAGCCAGGAGACTAGATTGTTTCCGACAAAGAAACACCCTCCTGAAGTACTTTTGCGATCATCAATATCTCCTGCCCAATCTGCATCACAATATCCTGCCAAACTTGCATTAGTATCGCGAGAATAATGAATACCAAAGTTTGAGGTTCCTCCAATGTATTTTATGATATGTTTGTCTGCTTTCAAATGTGATTCTTGGCGTTCGCTTGATACCTAACACACATACCAACACTAAAACAAATGTCAGGGCGACTCGCAGTTAAATGTAAAAGACTACCTATCATGCTCCGATAAAGTGTGGGTTCAACAACAGTTCCAGAACGATCCCTAGATCATTTAGTATTTGTACCCATCGGAGTATCAGGATGTTTTGCTCCATCAAGACCAAACTTTTTAACCAAATTTTTGGCGTATTTTGTTTGGTGGACGAAGATTCCGGTCTTACTCTGTTTGACCTGCAGCCCCAAGAAGTATGAAAGTTCTCCAACCATGATCATTTCAAATTCTCTGGACATGTTTTGTACAAACTCATTTACCTTAACTTTGGAGGTAGAGCCAAAAACAATATCATCGACATAAATTTGTGCAATCATAATGTCTTTTTACGTACTCTGTATGAATAGAGTTTTATCAACCCCGCTACGTTTGTAGCCTTGGTCAAGAAGAAATTGTGCAAGTCGCTCATACCAGGCTCGAGGGGCCTGTTTGAGTCCGTACAATGCCTTCTTGAGTTTATACACATGTTCAGGAAAGAAAGGGTCTTCAAACCCTTTTGGTTGCTCAACAAAGGCAACTTCTTTTAGAAAAACCATTTAAAAAAGCACTTTTAATGTCCATTTGGTAAAGAACAATGTTCTTAATGCATGCAATAGAAAGTAACAACCTAACAGACCCTAAACGTGCAACAGGTGCAAAAGTTTCTTCGAAATCAATGCCCTCTACTTGAGTGTATCCTTGGGCAACAAGTCTAGCTTTGTTTCTGGTGATATTTCCGAATTCATCAGATGTATTTCGAAAGATCCATTTTTCCCCTATTACTTTGGAACTTCTTGGTCTAGGAACAAGTTCCCAAACATCATCTCTTTCAAACTGCTCCAGTTTTTCCTGCATAGCTTTAATCCAACATTCATCAGTTAGGGCTTCTTTGACATTTTTAGTCTCAATAATCGAAGTATAACATGCAAAATAAGAGTACCCCAACATTTTTCTGTAATCAGGTTTAGGTTTACCTCTGGTTTTCATACCTTCATCCAGTTCCCCTATAACCAAATCACTTGGATGGTCCTTTTGGATTTTTGCTGGTGGATCTCTCTTTAGATCACATTCATTCTGAGGCTGTTCACTTTTCTTACTGGATTCTGAAACTTGTTCCTCCGGAGAACCAACTCCCGAAGGACTCAACTCACTCTGAATCGAACTCCAGGTTTCTTGATCTATTGTGGTTCTGGAATGATCATCAAATACCACATTGATGCTTTCCATCACTGTTTGAGTTCTAAGATTGTAGACCCTGTAAGCTTGACTATTGTTAGAGTAACCGAGACAGAAACCAAGATCACTTCTAGAGTCAAACTTACCATGAGGTTCTCTATCCTTGTAGATGTAGCATTTGCATCCAAAAATATGTAGGTGACTAAGATTAGGAGTTTTACCTTTCCAGATTTGGTATGGTGTAACGTTCATAACCTTCCTTAGGTATACCCGATTTATGAGATAGCATGTCGTATTCACAGCTTCAGCCGACCACCTTTGAGACACTCCCTTGGATGCCAGCATAACCCTAACCATTTCCTGCAGTGTCTTGTTCTTTCTTTCAATGACCCCATTCTGTTGTGGAGTCTTTGGTGCAGAAAATTCATGAGTAATACCTTTCGAAGAACATAAATCATCAAAATATGAGTTTTCAAATTCACTACTGTGATCAGATCTGATTCTTGAAATACCAAATTTCTTTTCATTTTCCAGTGTCAAGCACAAGTTTTTGAATATTTCAAAAGTTTCAGATTTTTCTTTGACAAAGTAAACCCATGTGTATCGTGAGAAATCATACACACACACAAAAATGAACTTCTTACTGCTGGAGCTTTCAGTTTGAACTGGACCCATCAGATCCATGTGAAGCAGTTCAAGTACTTGTTTTGTAAGTACATCACTTACCGCCTTGTGTGAGGAGTGTTTCTATTTTTCGTATTGGCATGGTCCACATGTACCCGACTTTTGTTTCTTTAATTTGGGTAATCCTCGAACCACCTATGAGTTTGATAGTTTCACCAAATGATCATAGTTAATGTGTCCCAGTTTTTCATGCTAGATTTCAGTTTCATTTAAGGAACTAAAATGACATTTGTTGTCATGATCCAAGATGTAGCAATGATCTGCAGTTCTAGTGCCAGTAAGAATACATTTCTCATTCTCATCAAGAATGCGACATTTGTCTTGTGTAAATTTGACATCCAATCCTTGATCACAAAGCTGGCTAATACTCAGAAGATTTGCTGGAAGATTTTCAACAAGTAGAACTTCATCTAATTTTGGTAGACCATTAACATTCAGAGTTCCCATTCCAATTACTTTATTTCTTACACCATCTCCAAATGTAACAAACTTATCTTTTACAGGAATAACACAAGTAAGATTTTCACGAATACCTGTCATGTGTCTTGAACATTCACTGTCAAAGTACCATGTCCCTTCAAAGTTCGACCTTAAAGCAAGGATGGATGTGAGACATTGATTTTCCTTTCGAACCCAAATTTTTGTTCGCTGTCGATTGCTCAAGTCTACTTTTGTTTTAGGATTTGGTCTTTGATAGTGTCTGGTCTGAACCCTATAAACATCCCTTAAGGTTACTTTACCGGTATATAATCATATCGCATCCTATTGCACATAGGTCGGATATGTTCAGGTAGGAATGAATTTAATGTTCTCAGATTCGAAGAACAATCTTGGACTAACTTGTTCTTGGTCAGTTTGTGACCTTTGTTCGAACATAGTTCGTTCTTGACTAGAACTTTCTTCAAAGAGATCATTTTGATTCCTTACCATTTTACCTTTACCTTTGGAGTGATTCAGAGGTCTGTATCTTGAAGAGTTGAAGAATGGTTCCTGACTCTCTCTCTCATTATTCTTGACAACTCCCTTTTCAACATGTGTATCTCCTTTTCTTTATTTTGCTAACTGCACATCATACAATTCTTGTTCTAATGAGCTAATTGAAACATTTTTGGAACTGATTACCTGTTTTTCCACTTTCAGCTCATTATCCAGTAAATTATACTTGGCAGTGAACATGTCATGAGTTTGTGAGGAAGTGCTTGGATCTCCCTTTTTCTCGTAACTTCTGACCTTAGCTTCAAGAGTTCTTATGATTTCTGCAGCCTTGTTTGCTCTTGAGGAAATTTCTTATTACATGGCTTGCAGTTGTTCTGCAGTAGGACATGACTCATCATTAGAGTCCATGATGTCTCCTTTGTTTCCACCAATCTGTTCTTTGGAAGAACGAACATGTGCCATCAGACAGGTATAGTCTTTTGAGGAGTTACAGAGAGCAAGATTACTAGTGTGTTGAGCATTCTCCTCAGTCTGTCCATCATCATCTGATTCTGAGTCACTCCAGGTGTTGTAAGCTTTGTTCTTTCTCAGAAAATTTGGACATTCAGCCTGATAGTGTCCAAAACCTTTGCATTCTCTGCATTGATCATTGTCTTTCTTGTTTCCTGTTGATTTTGAAGGCACATTCTTGCCTCCAGTTTTGTTCTTTCCCGGAACGTTCTTCCCAGGGCCTTTGTTGAATAGTTTCAACATCTTGTCGTAGTTCTTGGCAAGGAGTGCCATGGTATCTGCAAAGGCTACCATATCCGGATCTCCAGCTTCTTCTTCTGGTTTTTATGAAAGTTCAGCCTTTAGAGCAATCCCTTTAGTTTTGACCAGATCATAACCGTTGTTGATCTCGAAGGTTCGTAGTTTACCCATGAGATCATCGAGAGTCATTTCCTTGATCTTCATAAATGATTCGAGAACAATGATTTTTTCTCGAAACCGCCTTGGCAGCATCCTCATGATTTTTGAAATTTGTCTTTCTTTTGAAATGTTTTCACCAAGAATGTAACATTCATTCACAACATCACAGAATCTAGTGTAGAAAAACTCAATGTTCTCTTCTTCATTCATATGAATATTGTCGAATTGTAAGGACAATCTTTGAAGTTTAGAGGTTTTGACCGACGCATTTCTTTCATATTGACTCTACAGTACCCTCCAGGCATCTTTGGCCATTGTGCATTTCACGATCATTTTATGACGCATTTGATCAACTGAAGTAAGTAGTGCAAACAGGGCCGTAAAGTTTGCCTCCGATTCTTGCTTCTCTTTTTCACTGAAAGTTTCCTCCGATTTTGGAATCTTTTGTTGTTCTTCATTTTCAATTTGTGGCCATTCCCATCCATTTACAACCACAAGCCAGCATTTCTTTGAACGAAAGTATACCATCATCATGGATTTCCAGTATGAATAGTTTGCCCCATCAAGGCAAGGAGGACGCAATGATGCTTGATCAATAGAAGCCATTCTAGGTCCCTTGATCTACCTGTTTTAAAAATAAACTAGAACCTGCTTTGGGGCCAATTGAAAAGTTAGAGTTTGTGCGCGTGTGCAATGTAATTAATCTGAAAGACGTGTAAAGAAACAATTTTATTTACGATGAAAGAAGTTCTTACAGAGTACGAACTTCGTCAGAATAGAAATAAATTTTATTCATAAGATTTAAGAAAGAATCCATTCTTTCATACAAGCAACATCTCAAGGATAAGTACAATAGATAGAATACACTTTTGTACTCACAGAAACACTTAGGAATCCCTCCTAAGTTTCAGTTCATACTCCCCCTAAATATGTGCTCACTCTTTTGGTCTCTCAAATGAGATTTTCAGTACAGATGATCCCTCAATCTATACTTAGATGATTTTCCCGAACCTCTATATGTTCTCCCGAACACACTAGACACAACTCTCCCGAATTGTATCTCATGATCTACTGATGTTCGTTCACTGTTCGAATAACAATAGAACAGATGCAAGATTTGATGAATTACACAAGTGTTTTTCTCTCTAAAACTCGATAATCTCTTCATCATCTTGTGCCTCTATTTATAAAGTGTGCCTTCCTGACTTTTCTCTTCACTCCAATCAGTTCTTCATCAACTCCATCAATCTCCTTGATAGTTGATGTTTCTTTTGGAAGCTTTGAGACTCTAAATCCTTGATCCTTGGAATTTGTTTGATTCTTGGAACTGAGTCAAATTCTTTTGTTCTTCTTTCCTTTTCCATTTGGTCAATCCTGCCATAAAGAAAGAAGCTACAAGAGAGTATTTTTCAACAAATGCCACATTAGATAAATAGTGATTTTACAAATATGATTAAGCATGACATCAGCAAAAACAAACTAAAAAAATAAATATAACTTTAAAACTTAAAAGTCATGATACAATGGTGTAAAAGCAAAACTAAATTAAAATAACTTTAATTAATAAACTTATAAGTGAGTATGAAACGATAAATAAAATGATGAGCTTTGTTTGAGAACTGAGACTTTCTCTATGTTGATCTTTTTTAGACGTGTCTTAGTATTTTTTTTTTTTTTTTTTTTTTTTGTAATGTATTGGGCGATTGTCACTTCATCATCACTTTCATCTGAAATGCAGTCTTCAAAGATCTTCTTTTTAATTTATCGTTTGCCCCTTCCTTGTTCTAGTGTTGCATTTTTTTCTGCTCTGGGACTGTCTCTGGCTTTTCTTTTTCTATCCTTTTATTTTTCTGGTTTGTTTTGGAGTGATTTATTGTTTGAAATTTGTGATTATTATTCATTCCTATTGTTTCGTTCCCCTCCTCCCATTGTTTCTTTTTCCGCTGGTGAATTGTCAGTAGTTTTCCTTCTTCTTTTCGTTTGTTTAATCTGATTTTTCGGGGTGCTTTGTTGGTTGAAGTGTTTTCATGTGTTTCAATCTTGTTGCTTCGTTCCTCTTCTTGCTTATGGGATATCTCTTCTGCTATCTTTTTTACACTCTTCTTCCTTGGTTCCTTTTTTGTGGTCGTGGTGGTTGTCTGCTCTTGATTATATATCTTCTTGTTATCCGGTTCAATTATTTCTATTTCCTCGGCAATTGCACACAATCTTCCTTGTTCTTCCTTCGGTTTCTCGTTCAATGGTATGAGGAAACGAATCTCTTCATGTGCTTGTGATCATTTTATCAGCTGTGGTATCTTTCATATTTGTAGGAATTACACTTAAATTAAAAGAATGTGCATATTGCTAATGTTTAACAAATGAATTTTTCTATAAATATGTCTTTATTTCTGTATTTTCATATTTTTAGTTTCATTAAAATTTAGAATGTATTACCTTGGTTTAGCTTCAATGGATTTTCCGATACACATTTTGCAAACAACCTTTCCATCTTCCTTGTAGGTTCCTCTATTACATCTGTCACATGCTTCGTGCCATATGTTTGCAATATTCTCCACACCGTCTACTATTCAGGTGAAACAACAATAGTTTTCTTGTTTCATTGAGGAAAAATATTTTTTTTATGAAATATAATATATATAATATATGCTCCAGATTATTTGTAAATTGAACTTAACTCCGTCAATGCGTCTCTATTTTCTATGATATCTTTAAGAGTCACTTTATGAGCATTGTCCATTATTTGATTCTTAGTCATCTCAAATATCTCAATTGGATCTTGTATTGTATTTGACCTGCATATATTATTTTTAAAGCATCATAAAAATAATTTTCCGTCATCTTAGTTGGATCTTCTAGTTTATGACTTACCATCGCCGAATGTGGTCCAACTGTTCAGAGTAAGGGTCTATTTGCAGGACGCTTGCTGCTGTAGTTTGTAACTTTAGTTCAGCTGTTAAGAAAATAGAGTGTTAGTTATTTTGAATATATAAGTTGAAACTTTCTTAATTTTTGTTTCTAGATCTTACTCAAGTACTCAGATGCCGTAACGTTCTTGACTGCAATTATTGGATTTCGTTCGGCGCTGTCTTTTAACACTTCTCCTTCTATTCTTGCTATGTCTTCCCACAAGGTAAGTTTTACGCTTATTTTCCTATTCGATGACAAACAAATTATTTATGTCTACATATACTACTATATTATATTTGTTGAAGAATCTTGCTAGATAAGAACAACGAATATAACTTGAAAAGATTTTCGAGGAAGATTTCACTTACTGCGTGTCTATGATTGTTATTTCCCTCAAGGTTAATTCTTGTCCCTTATTATTTTTGACTATTTTGACATTATCCACCTTTGCAAGCACTCCACAAACATAGATTTTGAATCTGTTTTATTCAAAATATATGTTTAATATTTCTTGTCAAATTAAATCCTATTTATATAGAATGTTGGGGTTTTAGAATTTACCAAATCTTTTTTTGTTCCCAAGCTTGGTCTTGAGGTCTTTGAATTGTACGAAGTTGTATATGATTTTTTCTTTGATACTTTGTGTTGCTTCTTCAATATAAGTTCTCTTATTGAGAATTATTTCCTTTTCCGAGTGTAAATTTAAGAAATCTGCATTGACGCTTTTCACCATCATATTTGATATTAGGTATGTGTTACCTCTTTCTAACTTGCCCTTTAAAATCTCAATATCTTCATTAAAGATCACTGCTCCTATGAGGACACCCTGCAACATCATATTTTTATTTTTACTTTTTTGTTGAATTATTGTTGATATATATTGTATTTTCAAGTTCTTACCTGTTCATCTATCATTATTAATTTCTTGACAACTGTTGTTTTTTTCTTGTCCATTTCACACAACTTTCAATCTTATTGAAGCATTATTGTAACCAAATTTCAATAGTCATACTGAGAGTTCTGTAGACATGGTCAGTTTCCTTTTTTTCATACAAATAATTTTCATGAACCATCCATAAAAATTAATATTTGTAATATTATAACAATTGTTGTAACAATTTTAATATAATTTCATAAGTTTAAACAAATCTATTTCGAATATAGTATTACAAACACACTGCAACTAATATGGGGCCAATCTATGGGACTACTTTTATAAAATAAACTGTGAAACACGTTTATATAATATTATACTTTTATGGATTAGTAAGTAGGGATGGGGGGATATGTAGGTATATGTCAGACATGGATTCGTTCTTTTTTATGCTTTGTTGAAATATTGTTAGATTGAATTTTATAATAGGATGCAAAAGTGAGGTACTTTTTAGCGTTGTGGCTGAATTTGCTTCCTTTTTCATAAAGTGGATGGAATTTGATTCCTATACTTAGGGGTGTGTTACTTAGGCCTTGACTCAGTAAATCAACTACAATTCAGGGAAATCGAGATACGCTTACCTGATTCGTGCAGAAGAAATAAAAGAACTCCTTCAAACTATTTTTTTTGGGTGTATCCTCTTTTGTGTAGCTTGTGTGAGTATTAGACAAGAACTTATGAGGGTTGGTACACAGGGTAGTGCACACACTTTTAGGTCAATTTAAGTATCTTTTTACGGGCTTTTGTGTGAATTTTCACGTGTGTTTGTGCGTTTATTTCTCATTGGGGCAATTTGACGTGTTTGGTTCATTTCCATGTCAAGACAGGTAAATTAAGGCCGAAAAACAGGTTCGAAGATCTCAAATTGACAAATCGAGCTCAAAGGAAGAAGAAAACAAGGAAAAACAGGGGATCATGCCCGACGTGATAGTGCCACGCCCGTGGCTAAAGCCACGGCCGAGGCAGTCCAACGCCACGGCCGTGGTAAATCCTCCAGAGAGGGCCACATTTCAACATCCCTTGCCACGACCGAGGCAAGAAACTGCCACGACCGTGGCAGTCCAAGCCCCACGACCGCGGGCTGAATTAGCCGCGGTCGTGGCCAATTCTCCAGAAGAAAGGCAAAATCAGCCCATCCAAGACCACGGCCGAGGCAGGAGCTGGACCACGGCCGCGGCCCCAAATTGGGCCCAAAACCCTTGTTTTCACCACGGCCGCGGCCAACTTTGTACCACGGCCGCGGCGGGATTCCCTGTTTTAAAAACCCAAACACGTTTTTGCCTAAATTAGAGCTAACACTTTCTCCCCTATATATATATCCTCCAATTCGAAAATGACCTACCTTAGAACACATTTCCAGCCACTTTGAAGCCTCCATCCTCATCAAGAACACATTGGGAAGAAGATTGAAGGCCAATTCATCCTCAACCCAAAGTTCTTGGTTTAATCTTTAAATTTATCATGTTTTCTTATGTTTTTAGTTATTTTCTGATTGTATTAGTTAATATGGGTGGCTAGCACCCTTTAGTTCATCCTTGATCATTGTGGAACCTTGAGTTGAAGACATTGATGCGATTATCGCGGTTAATGTTACCGAGATTATTGTTTATTCAAGTGTTTTGTGTTATTTGCTGTTATTGAGTCACATTTATGAATTGATTATTGGATTGATCACCCTTTAAGGGATTTGTGAATGTGTTGCTAGAATAGGAAATTATTATCCGTAATTGTAGGATTTCCGATTCCCGTGTAGCAAACAATATATTTATTTATTGGGGATAACACAAAGTCCAACCACTAAAATCGAGCTTGCGAGTTTTATGTTGAATTTATCTCGTTGTCCTAGTGTTTAATGCATTTGGTTATTGGATCCAAGAGAGCTTGTTCGAGGATTCGGTTAAATTGAATAGGGTTAGTCGAAGAGCTTATTTTGATTAACTAAGATTAAGGGACAACAAGGCTATTAGAGCTTGTTAATAGCCTTGAGATAAGGGCTAGGATCACAATTTAATCGGACATTAACATAGTTGCATCAATCATCCAAGACCAAGGGGAAACATGATCAAGGGTGGATTGTTTTATTACTTGAAAAAAAAAAAACCGAAAAAGATCTCTTCTATTGTCTTTGATGATTTGTTTCTTTTAATTGTGTTTAGTTGCTTTTATTTGTCACTAGTAGATTGTTAGTTACTTATCAATTCCCCCCATCTTTATTGTTTTCTTAAGTATTTACTTATTGCATATTTAATCGTAAATTGCTTAACATTGGAATCAAAACTGTTCGGTCGTTCCCTGTGGGATCGACCCTTATTTACCATTCTACTAAGTAGGATAGTTGGTAAGGTTTAGTGTATATTTTTATACATTAATTTGGTAGTAAGAAACGACGCTACCAAGGATGTATTTATAGTTAGGGATTAATACTTCTCATGTGAGGGTTAGAATATCTTGTTAGATAAGTTCTTATTCTTGTAAGATTAAGATTTAAGAATTATTACCTATTTGTAAGTATTAAAAGGTTAATATGATAATTTCATACATGTTATCACATTCACACCAAATCAATATTCAATAAGGATTCTTAAATTAAAATAGAATTCCTAAAAAACAAAATCTAATTGATTTTATAAATTTAGAAACAATTAAATAATCAATATCTACGTAAAATTTATATATTTATAGTAAATAGAGAGCTTCTTCCAAAAGAATATACACCCTCCATTTAAAATAAATGATGTTTTAAAAAGAAGTGGAAAAATTAAGAATTAAAAAATATATTGTGAAATATACTCCTAAATTTTGTGGTGATAAGATTTGATGAAATTTAATATGAGTTGAAGGTTGAAAAATAAAAGATATTTAAAACTAACATAGGAGCAAATTGAGGGAAATAGTTAAAAGTAGCTAAAATATCAATTATTTTAGAAAATCATTAAAAAGGTTAAACATCATTTATTTTGAAATGGAGGAAGCAGTAAACAGAAAGGATATTATTGTAAAATATAGTCGCGTAAAAGCATTGTCGGTTTTCAATTTTTTTATTGTTTTGCTGGTTTTGTAATTTTGGTAGCAAAATTTTCAAGGAGATACCCTGTATATTATTCTTTCTTGTAGAGGTTATTCAGTAACGTTAGCCTTTTGAATATTTTTATTTGGCTTGTTTATTAATTCATGAATTCAATTAAGATGCGAGAGAACATTATCAATTAATATTCTACTTTAATTTATTGAAGTTGTTAGATTTCTCAATTAATTTCTTACCAGTTTAATTGTTTTAAGAAATTAAACGTGTTAGTGTATGCAAGGGCGGACTTACATGGGGCCAAGGGGGGCGTTGGGCCCTTCTGGACCCCGTACAAATTTGTTATTATATAAGTGTATTTTAAAAGTTTTGATACAACTTAATTAAATAAAATTAATAATTATATTGTGTAACTTGAATACTTGTTTAATAATAATCAACATATGTATTTTTAAGTGTAAATAATATGTATCTAGATTATAAGAAAATAGGATGAATGATTAGAAACATTATATCTTGATTATTGATTTTTATAATAGTGTCAATTTATTGATTTCACCAATATTATTCGTACTTTCTAATGTTAGAGTTGAATATTGTTGAAACTCTGGACTGATTAAAGGGGCCCAAAGTGATGGTCCAACCTTTTTTATTGTCCAAATGCAATTCACTTCTTCAATAAGAATTTTTAATCTTAACAGAATTCTTAAGAAACAAAATCTAATAGATTTCATAAATTTGAAAACTATTAAAAAATAATTATCTACATATAATGTTATTAATATGTGAAATAATCTAAAGTTAAATACTAAACTTAATTTATTTTAAATTAAATAAGTATGCCATTTTAATATTATATTAAAAAAAGCTATTAGGCCTGTATGGCTCGTTTCCGGAAATACATCACCGACGTGTTTGGATTCTATATATGCTGGATGTTGTATTTATTTATCTAAATATGAAGTTATTTGATTCAATTTAAAATCCTGCTGTGATTTAGGTTATTTATACTTTTTATATTAAATTCTCATTTAATTGAATCTAAGTTATTTAATTTAATTGTTGGAGAATCCTTGCACTATAAGAAAAAGGGTATTTGTCGCTCCTCTTGTTGCAACTACAAAAGTGGTTACAAAAAAAAACCCTTTTGTAACTATTAGTAGTTACATAAAATATTTCATACAATTTTAACCAAATTTGCTACACTATGACAAGCTCTTTTGCAACTACTTGTAGTTACAAATACATTAATAATTACAAAGTAGTTGCAAAAAATAGTTACAAATACATTAGTAACTAAAAAGTAGTTGCAAATTTTTTTTGCATCTTACTATAAGTGTGGATCTTGTTTGTGGCGGTCACACATTTTTTTTTTTTTGATAGGGTTAAGACTTGGATATGGGGATTGAGTCATTACTTACTAATAGAATAGAACTTTTACACGAAATGGTATCCGCGTGACTGCCGCACGCAAGTTTTTGTCTATAATTTATTACTGTAATATTTGGATTAAGATATTATAGAATATAGAGATATTCAGTATCTCCTATACTAATTAGGATATGTTATTTGGGGAAAAGGAATATTGTGATATATTAATATATTTCTTTATAAGTGAGTGCGTATTCAATATGTCAACGTGCGAAGGCATGCAACCATTGACCCACCCAAACCAACAATTTGTTGAAATTATATAAATAATAGTAATTTCACATCATTTAATAGAAATTTAACAAAATCAGTAAATAAATGCCAAAATTGATTGACAAATAACATATGCACCCACGTATCATACCGCAAACTTACATATAGGTTGTAAATATAAAATATGATCCAAAATTATGTGACTCAAATCATTGCATAACAAACTAAAAAACTTCAAATATAGTCAAATAAATTTCTTTGTTCGAAACTACCACTTGCTTCTCAGAACTAAAAAAAAAGTGTTATCAGCAACCTTGAAAGATACGATCAGAGAAAGTACATCTTTAATCTATAACGTCTTTACCTCATAATCTTTGTTGAGATCTCTTTAGGTTTCTATAATCTGAATAATGAATACCAAATTAATGAAATTAGGATCACATGTTGCAAATATTATTTGAAATAAAAGTGTGGAATTGAACACATAAAAACCTAAATAATCATTTTGTTTAAGTACTTGTCTACTGTTCCTCATGAATTTATTGTTCCAACTAAAAGATAGATATGAATAAAATCACATATTTTAAAAGGAATTCTTACCTGAGTCAAAGACTTCTTTGTAGACAATGTTTTTAGTCCATGTTCCACCAATTTCATCTTTTTTGGTTGGTTAAATCAATACTTTGGTGGTAGACATCGAAGTTCCACGGGATAGGGCCACATATAGTTGTCCATGAGAAAATATGAATTTTGGTAGGTAAACTCCGACGTTTGGTATTGTTTGTCCCTGAGCTTTGTTCATAGTCATTGAAAAATATAATCTAACTAGGAACTGTTTGCGCCTAAATTGGAAGGGATATCCTTCAAATCAGCTGGTGAAAGTGGTATTCTTGGTATGAAGACATGTTTTCTAGTATGTTGATCAAACACAATCTCTACATCGATCACATTATTTTTAAAGTCTCTACAAACTATTCGTGTACCATTACACAAACCGTTAATTTGATGGATCCAAATTTCTTGAAAGAATAACCGGGCAATTTTTTTTCAATACCAACTTATGAGGAGGTAAGCCATGTGAAGTTAAACTGTTTAGAAGTTCCCCCCGCCGCTCCCCCCGTAATGTTTATCTGTTTCGTCAATCCCTCCATCAAAACTATTAAAAATCTTTGCTTCACCAAGGAACATAGTTATTAGTTCATCATTCAACTTATCTACCTGCTCATTTGTAGTTGCTTATATTGCACGTTCTGACATGTATTTAGCTGACTTCGCATTCTTATTTAAGTCTGGAAAAATAGATCTGATTAGTCGTTGCATTGAATCCTTTTCATTGTCATATTTGATAACCATGTCATCTGGAATAGCTATGTTGCCTTCTTTATATGTTCATTCCACACCATTTCCAACTCTTAGTAAGAACTCGCTGAAGTTTGGATCATTTTTTTATCTCATGTTTGCAGACATCATTAGCTTCTTCATTTTAAACCACAATTCTGACTTGACCATGCTTGCAGAAATTGTCTAAAGAATTGTTGCTTTGGGGACGACAGGTAATACTTGTCTGAAATCTCCACCGAATACGACCACTTTTCCACCAAAGTCTTTATCATTTCCCATTATATCCTGAAGTAATTTATCTACGTTTTCAATTGCCCATCGTTTGGCCATTGGTGCTTCATCCCATATAATCATCTTTGCTTTGCGCAATAATTCAGCAGCTCCACTTTGTTTAGAAATTGAGCATTCACTACTTTCATCAACATTTATTGGTATTTTAAAGCGCGAATGTGTCGTTCTTCCCCCTGACATTAATGCGGCTGCCATTCCTGAAGTTGCAAGTGCAATCAGACCTTTAGATCTAGATGAGCTAATAAAACACGGTACAAGAATGTTTTCCTTGTCCCACCTGGTCCATCGACGAAAAAAATACCACCATTTTCCTTATTTATACACCCCAAAATATCTAAAAAAGCTTTCGTCTGTTCATTATTTAGCTTTAGTTCTGCTTCCTGATCTTCTGGCGGAATTTCAATCGATTGTTCTTCTCTAATTTCTCTACAAAAATTGTCTTCCGAGTCATCTCCATCAATAAGATTGTTCGGAAGATCATATGAACTTATATTTCTTCCCATACTCTATAGAAAATAGTTTATACTTTTCAATGTTTTTTATACTCGCAAAGTGACTGAAGTATTTACCTCTCTTATGAAATCTTCAGATAGTGCATTGAAGTAGGTATCCCATAGAATTCTAACATCTGTAGGTGCACAATGTACCAATATAATAGCAAAAAGTCTTTGCAATTCATATGGCATTTGAAAAGGAACAACTTCATTTAGACATTCATAGATATTTTGATCCGCTTCTAAAAATCCTCTTTTTTCAGCTGCTTCTTTAAAACTGGAGCAACGGATACCACCTACTATCAACAAATCTTCAAAAGAAATTGGTCCTCTCACATTATTCAAGTGTAACCACAGATAATATCTTTCTCCTTCATTGGGATTTGCTGCACTAATACGTCCAATAACCTCTCTTTTCTGCCTCTCTCTCCAACATCTATCTTTCCTGTCCCATACGTAATGCTCTGGAAATTCTCTATAAAGATATTTTTGTGCTTTTTTATCTTTAGAACACATTGCAAAATACTCCGTTAGCATTGTCTTCGAATAATAATCCCCATCTAGTATTTTTTTCAAAATTTTAATTTGTCCAATAAGTGACAAACTGTTTATTTGGTAGATGGAGTTGCAAGTTAATAACTGCTGGGTAGATTTCATTCAAATTGAATTAATAAATTCTCCACATGGCCTCTTGTGCTGACACCCACCGAGCATCTTGAAATTGTTTGATTTCATCAATGGGACTCTCGTCACCATTTTGTGTCATACTAACTGCCACCCTGTCATGACCTTTGTAGATATACTTATACAAATATTTCACCGCAATTATACCAGAGCATATCTCAACATTCATATGACAATTATATCGAGACAATAAATATGAATTATAAGGAACTACCCATTGATTGTCCAATTCGGCATTCCGAACCTTATTTACGACTCCATTATTCCTTCTCCTATATGTTGGATAACCATTTTTTCCTTGTATTGTTCTATCACAAAATGGTATCGGATAGTGACATTTACATCCTCCTTTCACCATGCAAGAATTTTTAGGATTTTTATCTCCACATGGTCCATGCATCACATGTTTCCTCACTAACTCATATAACTCCGGATATTTTTCTTGATCAGGCAGCTCCGCATAAACAAATCGATCAAATTGATCTGCAGTAATAATTTTATCTTCAGACGTGAAAATTATAAGTATATGTGCATGTGGCAATCCTCTTTTCTGAAATTCGACAACATGAACATGTGCTGCTACTTTTCCAAAGATCTCTTTCTTGAATAATTGATCTTTCAAATCTTGCAATTTTGCACGAAACACTCTCGTAGTAAAATTTGGACGATCCTGTGCTTGTTGCCCATTATATAGTTTTTCTTGAATTTCCTTCCAATCTGGATTACATGTCATTGTGATAAATAGATCTGGTTTTCCAAATCTGTGGACCAACGCCAGTGCATCAAGATATCTTTGTCGCATATCTCTTGGACCACCAATAAATGATGCAGGAAGAACAATTCTCTTTCCAACTTGATTACCTCTTATTTAACCTTTGAAAACACTATCCATGATTCCTTGGTATAATTCAGATCTTAAATCTTCTTGATGCTGCCTAAAATAATTTAATCTTATAGTCTCCAATTTTATATAATTACAACTGCATATTGTTGGAGCAATCTCCCTGCTAACAAAAGTGCAGATTGCCTTGGATTTCTAATCTGAAACTTGTAACAATTGTACTCTCTACAAGAAACTATCTTATCACTTCATTTTCCTACAACTGTTATAAAATAATATAAGTTAAAAAAATACTTTTTCCAAATCAAAAAATTATTAATTTGAAAATAAATATGTACCTTTTTGTTCTTGAGATATTATATCCTCGGCAGTAGATAATGTTGATATTTCAGAAGTGTTGTCAATTGGTTGAATTTTTTCTGGTCAAAATGGTATTGTTCCGGAATTAGAATTTCAATTGAGAAAATATTTTTGAATTAATTGGCTACGACATAAGCAAAAAAATAAAATACGAATATTTCATGAATTTTAACTCTTGTTTAATAAAATATTTAAATTAATTTACATTGTATATGTTTATCAATGCATTAAAATATAATATAATAATAACAAACTAAAAAAATCGTAGAGTATTTAAACTAAATGATGTACCTTGGTTATGTTCAGTGATGTCTTCTTTAGCAATTAATTTTCGAATATTCTGGTGCCATCCTGTTTCACCTCTTGGAAAAAGTAATGGATATTGCAATGGGTCATAACAGTTCGGATCCTCTGGTCCGGAATCCCTATCCCAATTCTGTCCCACAGTAAAAAATGACGTCACTTCAATAAAGTAAAGAAAAGATAAATCTTATCGGCTTCAAGCCTAGCCGCTATCTGCCTGTTTTATTATCTGTCCTTCGTCTTTCTCTGTTCTTCAATCAATGCTCTGGTTCTGGATTTTCAATTAGAATCCATGTTTCATACATTAAATCTGCTAAATTTTGTCATTATTTCTTGAAGCTATTTACTCAGTCTGATGGAATTTTCCTTCCTCTTCGACCTCTAAAATCACAATAAGAATCAGGAACTTTAAGAGGAATTACTTAAAAATAGCAACACTGCCCGTCGGTGGATCCGAACCAAAAAACTGTGTCGTTCAATGATGATAAGCATCATGCCGAGAATGTTTCTGTGTTTGGATTACAATCAAGTTTAATGCGTGTAAAAATACAACAATTTCTTGTAGATATTAGCTTCTTGCTTCATCAGTTTGGGAACGAAAAAGGGAAACAGATAAAGATGGATGGAGAATGAAATTGGTAACTGGAAGTGAGAGATATCAGGAACATGGCGGCTCGAAATGAGGCAGATGAGTTTATTTCAATTTTCTGGGTTTAAACAAAACGGTGTCGTTTTTGGATTGTGGGACAGAATTGTGATAGGAATTCTGGACTAGAGGATCCGCACTGTGGGTCATAACATCCATAATAATGCATTATTCTGTGTTGATCTCCTGAATGTGCATTAACTACAATGTCTCGTTCAAATGGTATATTATCGTTGTTGCTCTCAATCCATATAGCTGCAACTTGATCTGAAGTTGGGGCATTATACACTCGTTGATCCAATCTTACATCTTTCGAAATATACAGTTGAACATCATCTAATGAAGAATACTCCTCCAATCTTCGAAAAATTCGAGCATATGGATTTTCATCCATAATTTTTATGATCTTCCTCACAAGATCTCCTGATACATAAGAATTCAGTTTCATTCTATTTTCAACTTCATTTTGACTTTCCACAAAATATAATTGAAAATGGTGTGGATTGCCTTCATTTGTTTTGAATCCAGGAAGATTATGATAAATCATTCCTTGTACACGAAAAGTAAAAACTCCACGTCTAGCCGATGCAAGCTCCTTATACAGTTTAACACCAAATGAAGTAAATGAGAATATGGAATTGTAGGATCGAATATTCATTCGGAACTCAATAGCCTCTTGTGAGTTTGACATAAATAATTCCTATAATTCTTCCAGTAATTCAACAGGTGTAAGTTTGACTTTTCCTTATCACAACAAAATGTGGGAGGCTCATATTCAAATTTTGTAGCATCGCAATGAATGCACACAGACACTTTTCTTAGCTCATGCATTTCAGATAGAGCGAATTCATAAGTTGTTGATTCTATTAAAAGAAAGATCAAAATTTAGATAGAAAATATAAATTCGTATATAATATATAAAATAAGGTAAAAAGATACCCGTACTTCCTGAATCTGACAGAATACTTTGTGCTTTTGAATAACATGTAGCTAGCTGCTTTCTTCTATTTTTCAAAACATTACTTTTATATATTTCCTTTTCCGCTGCGACTTAAGTTAGAATACTTGGAACCTTCAACCTATCTCTTTCGTTTGTTTTCTTTGACTTTATCTTTATATTCTTTCTTCTTGGCTGGGCTAAGGTTGGAATATTTTATTTTCTGCATAGCAAGCTTTCTTGCTCGATAAACATTACTCATCTAGAAAAAAAATATATACTTAATCAGTAAGAACAAAATCATGGCATCACATTCATTAAACATTGTAACTTTATCAAATTAGTAAAAAGTAAAACATTATACCTTTATGAAATATGACACTAATTAAATCTTGAAGCACAAAGGTAAATTTATGACTTAATATAAAATTTATGATAAACGGAAAGAAGAAAGAACTATTTGGATTATCTCTCCAATGATTCTCCAACAATTAAACTAAATATGCTCCCTAAAAGATAACTGAGGTTGATTTTGAGTTTTGACCCATCAAAATGAGAATTTAATATTAAATGCATAAATTAGCTAAAATCATACTACCTCCGTTTTTTTTAGATGTCTTTTTAACTTTTGTGTATTGTTTATAAATAGTAGTTTTTTTAGCTACATTTTTTTCCAATAATACCTATAATTATTCTTAAAGAAACTCTAATTATCTAACCTACCATATCTATATAATCTAATTGAGAACTGATTTGTCCATTTTCCATACCTCTTAATTTTCTTATCCACGCCTAAAAGAACATCTAAAAAAATCGGAGGTAGTATTAGGATTTTAAATCGAATGAAATAACTACATATTTAGATAAATAAATAAATAAATTTTGAATATCTTTATGAAGTATGACACTAATTAAATCTTGAAACACAAAACACAAAACTGTCTTAAAATAATTTAAGGTAAAAGGAAAGAAGAAAAATAGCTACTTGGATTAGCTCTCCAAAGATTCTCCAACAAAAAAACTTCGATTCAAAATTACATTATTCCCAGAATCATGATTCGAAAATGAGAATGTGAATCAAAATTCGAATAAATTAATAAAGAGAGAGTATGTCAATAATTTGAACAACCTGTATAAGGTGACAATCTTTTTTTAAGTACATTATTATATAACTAAAGGCGGCGACTATTCGCCAGCCCGTAACCCATTACTTAATGTAGTCCACTTGTGTTTAAAAAATAAATACAAACTTCTTAATACAACCCACATAATACTAATTTTACCCCTTTTTATTGTATTAAAGTATTTAAAACAAATAATTATAAAAGAAACAATTAAAATATTAAAATGGAGAAAATAAAGAAGAAAATTAAAAGTTAATTTTAATAAAGATTTGGTTTTGTTAACGACGTAATACCACAAGTTTTTTTATTCCACTTTCTTTTTAGATTTCAATCTTGAAAAAGATAGAAAAAATCAATTCGATGGCGGCAAAACAGAGGAGGCATTTACTCTTAAACAATTTCTAGATTTGTTGTAGAATTATGTTATTTAGGTTTCGAGAATGATAGATTAATGTGTGAAAATGAGTTTGATTTTTGTAAAATTCTGCAAATTTGGGTAATACATCCCGATCTGTAATAGCACGTCATTGATATTCTTGCTTCCATCTGTTCCATACTCAATGATGCTTTGACGCCTAATTCTGACAGTGTTTATTGCATTGCATTGCAAATTCTGTGTTTAGCTTCTTATATATTTTTCTTTTCGGGAGATATCACAAATTGATTACTTGTCTCTAGATCTCTTTCTTAAGGGGCTTTCAATTTGCAAAATATGTCGAAAATATATATAACTGCCAAACCTATTTCAACAATCTAAATTCAAGAATAGGATCTTCAACAACATATCAGTCCAAATTCGAGTCTAGAAACAAAGAAAAAAAAAATATCGTTATTCAACATAAAGTTTACAACTAATAGAAATTCAATAATAGGAAAAGAAAAAATACACAACTGGTACTGTCGGACAGATCAAAGAGAAAACACAATGATAATGTAATCAACAATTCATATACATACCTTCGATCAATGTATAGCTGAGATAAGGCACTTTCCAGAGAGATTTGTTTGTTTTTCAGACAAAAGATGTAGGTTTGATTGGATGAAAAGTTCTTTTGGGACAAAAGATATGGTACTTAGAACCTAGATTTATATAATTGAGGACTTCTCAATTGGAATAGTAAACTGAAAGCTTGGATGCGAATTCTGGGAAAAAAAGAATCTACAATTATAACGTGGATACAAAGAAAAGAAAAAGAAAAAGAAAAGAGAAAAAAGAAAAGAAACTCGACGGACTTAATCCTTAACAAACTTGGATCAAATTAGTTGGAATTATTGATTTTATTAGATCATAGATACGTATGGATAGATATTGATATTAAATTGTAATTTATATTGATTTTATTAATAATTTTTAATAGAAGGGTTTAATTAGATTTTATTAACAATTTTTAGTAGAAGGGTATTATAGGTATTACGAAAACTGGACGAGACAAAACATTGATACTTATATAATAGGTATATATATATATATATTATTTTTTCGTAAAATTTTAAGTCTTTATGTATTGCATAAAATCCATAAAAGGTAATTTATTTGCTTAGGATAAATTTGACATAGTAAAATAAAATTAGTTTAAGTCTTAAAGTGAAAATATATGTTTAAAGTATTAATAATCATATATAATGTAGTTGATATAAAATAAGATAGTTGTTGCATTCAATTTATCTTATGAAAAAACCATAATTAGTATGAATAGAAATTTAAAATGATTAAATTGATAATACAATCTCAATTATTCTAATAATAAAGTAGAATTATTAAGAATTTAAAGGTAGTTAATTAATTAGAAAAATCACTTATTAAGTATAACAACAAAAAGACCTTTTATAAATATAACTCTTCATAAAATACCGCATACTTTAAATTCTCAACTTTCAAACTTTTGAATATCTGAGTTTTGTAAGAAAATTAGATTCATAGCAAAATAAATTTTAAAAACTTTCAAATGATATATAATAAACATATATAATTAAAAAAAATCATACTAGATAATTTAAATCATTCAAAATAAGTTATTTAACAAGATTATGTTTATTATAATTTTCGATATCTTATCTATATAGTATTATTTTCGCTGCATATTTTACATGAAAACATATTAGTTATCAAGTATAAAAATAATATTTTTCATTAGTAAATATAATGAGATCATCATAAAATTAGTAAAAAGAAAAAACAAATGTAAATGTTTTGAGAACTGTGATAAGTTTCCAACTAATTTGTTGAGAGTAACCAAAAAGAGGTCATGATCAATAAATTGTCTTTACACAATTCTTCTTTGATATTTCTTTAAAACTTTCTCATTTACATGAATAAATAGTTACATGCAACTATAATGTTTGCAATAAAGAAAATATAAATAAATATTACAACTATAAAGGCTTTAGTGTTAAATCTAAATATATATAAACAAACATAATACAAAATATTTGAAACAGAGTAAGAGTATCTATTTTTTCCATCAATATTCATGTATTGATTGGTCTAGACTTTAATGATACACATGATCTACCTCATATTAATTATTAAGGGACATCTAAATTCTAAAAGTTGGTTTTAATATTCATGTAAATCATTGATCTTCAAATATGAAAAAAATTGTTTATCAATCAAATAAGTAAGAGAAAATATATTGAAGTTATTGATTTGTGCATCAAATTATTTTGATATATAAATAATTTGATTTGTTAAAATAAATTTGGGTTCTTTAGTATAATGGACATTAAACTCCTGAGCTATGTAAGACTATAGTGAGACACTATCATCAGTTACTAAAGTATAGAAAAATAATATCTTTGTAGTAATCGAAAACTTAAAGTACCTAAATATTTTTTTATTAATAATACAAATAGTTCATGAAAAATTAGATGTATTAAAACATATATTTAAATCAATTAGATAATTTGTATTGACAATTATTTTATTCATGACAAACCATTCAATTTCTATATTTTAATATTTAAAATATTTAGGTAAATATTATGGATCACGTGCCTCCAACTATATTTATAAAAGTCACATGTTCCTTATGATTCCAAAAAAAGAAAAAAGAAAGAAAAATTAAAGTGAATTCAAAATCAATTGGCAGGCCAATCCAATTAACCCTCTTTAAGCTTTCCACTAACAACACTAACTACCCAACTTATTATAGCTCATTTTAAATAAGTTGTTAAAACTTAGCAATTTTTTCCCGATGACCCAACTGAACAGACCTTGCCCATTTTATAGATGCTTTTACATGTTTTGATTATAGGACAACCATATTCTATTTTTGCCAGATTAAATACCCAGACAATCTACATAATATCTCGTGCAAAGTAACCAAATAAAAACAGATAAAAAAGACATAGATGATTGGAGAATCCCTAACTCATATGTAACCATTCAAAAAAACCACTAGGCCTAATAAAAGTTATGTCTTGCTTGTGTACGATAATAAGTGATTTTTTTGGCAATTGAGTCCATCTCGATGGGGGATGAGATCACTTATTCTCAATGATCTTTCTCTTTTATTCCAACTTGTCAAATACATGTATGCAAAATGTCATCATAGTAACATCACAAACAACATTTGGTGCATATTGATAAAGTTAGAATATTAGATGGAACACCATTTGAAAATCTTTATTTGGTACTGGTTGAGATCATTTATTCAAAATGGTTTTGCATCCCTTATTCCAACTCCATATACATGTCATGTACTGATGAAGTCAGGATAGCAACTTGAACATCATTTTAAAATTAAAATAGTTGATCTTATCCGAAATATTTCTCATAATTTTCCAGAAAAGAAGTACTATATACTTTTATTTAATTTTTTTTCTTCATCTCATATTTATCCACAATGAAGAATACATTTAAGTATTAAACTCTATGTATATGTATATATACTAGTGTATGTGAATCAGTGACTGATCCATAAATTTATGATTGGGTATGCACTAATTATAATAACATAGTAGTATGTGAAGCAAAAACAAAATCATAGAACACTATTATCCAATGATTCGTTGCCCTAGATGTAATAAGTGACTTAAAATAATAAACGAACAGAGATAAACTACAATTAATTTACTTCTGGGACAGCTGGGGAGGCTTTAATAGGCTGGTGGAGAGAGAGTGTTTCCATTTATTATGTGGAGATTTATTTTCATATTATTGCAGCACTGCAATTTTATGTGAGGGCAGACATATTATATGCACGGTGACTGGAAGAATATGTATTGCATATGCATACTTATTTGTTGAAGAAAGGGTATCCATTTGCATACCCTATATGCAATATAGATCCGCCTTTTATACCATCGTTATTTTTTTTTTGAAAATTATTGTAGAAAAATTATTAATGATGTATTTGAAAACGAATCTAAAAAAAATGACGGGACTAGTAAAGTCGAGGCACGAGTTTAACACAATTTCCATAAGACGACATCACTCTGTATACAAGTGCTTATGGTCTACAACAATCGTTCACAAGATATGCTTTAGGACAACATCATAACGAAACTAAAATTTTCAACAAACTACTCGATACTCAAGAATTTCTTTAAGACTAAAAGACTTGAGTACCACGGATAAACATGAAAATACTCGTTTTTCTCGTATATTTGATGTCCATATTCTTGTGTGAATTGTGAGTATCTATCATGTTTTAGTGCAAATTCGCGTTTAAGTATATCTACAGGTTGATTTTTCTTTTTGATATGATTTGATGCACTTTTGGATGTTTTTTAGTTGTATTTTGAAGGTTAGGAAAATCTGAAGCTCAAGGAAGCCATTTTAACTCAATTCCCCACTCTAGCCTGCATACCGAGTCCCAATTGAGCCCCACTTAGACTTGGGATAGGCCTGACTTGAGATTCGTGAAGTCACGAATAAAATTCGTGAAGAAGTTGGGCCAAGAAAATGAGGGAAAGAGGTCAAAATGACGAAAAATGGAAGAGGAGATCACTCCCACGCATTTGCCCATTCTCGTCCGTAAATCGAGGCCTAAATGGGCCCTATTTGGACCCCACCAAAAGGCCGAATTAAAGATCATTGAGTCGCAAACAAAAAGTTCGGGCCGAGAAAACGTGAAGAAATGGTGGAAATAACGGCGGAAGAATACGGCGTGCGAGCAAAGGTAAAGGGCTGAACCACCGGCCCGGTGCTGGGCCAGTATTTTTGGGTAGTGGGTTTTTGCCTGACCGGTACTGGACCCTTTGGGTCCGATATTGGGGTCGGGTTTTCAATCACGACGCACAATCCTTCCGTATTTTATCCATAACTTCTCCATTCGAATTCCTATTTGAGAGATTCAAGTAGACAAGTGAAGACAAGACGAAGATTTGCAACTTTGTAGTTCAAGCCAAGAGCTGATTCTAGATGAATTTTCCCAGAAGTTTCGAGAAAGACGAATCAAGCGCGATCGAGGGGTTCAACTTAACATTTAAAAGGGCCACACTCTCCTTTTGCAATTTTACCCTTACTAAAGGGCCTTTTGCTACAAACTTTTAGTTTTTACATAGCTAGGGTTTGGAGTCTATATATACCCCTCCCCCTCATTTTATTAGAACTTTTGCCTCAATTTGTAAATCTTCCATTACACTTTTCTCTATTTCTCTCTATATTTTAAGAAGTTCTTAGTAGAAAGCTAGGGTTTTGTTCCTCCTCTTCAAGGAGGAAGCCATCTTTGGAGGAGAACTTGTGGATTATTCGCAGGCTTGTGACATTCATCAAGATTATCAACGTTCTTCAAGGATTCTTAAATCTATTAAGCATTTTCTTATCCCTTCTCTCTATTTTCAGTTTTTATTGCTTTTCTTGCTTGATGATGTTGAATCTTGTCTTTGCTTTGATGATTTGTGACTGATTTCCTTGTACTCCCAAGCTTCACCATTGATGATTAGTTGATTGATTGTTGGATTTGTCTGGTTGTGGTAACATAGGGTTATGACTTGGTTAGTTTTTAATGATTTCCAATTGAATTCATGACTAAGTTTACAGACTTTCATTACGGTCGCTCGGCTTTGGTAACTTAGGAGTGAATTGGTTGGTTGTGTATTTGGGAGATGATAGTTGGTCCCTAGGCTTGGGATTACTACCCATTCGAGGCTTGCCGACTAGATCTTGAATGAGGTTAAAATTTACGAATTACACCTTAGAATAAGTGGGTAGAGGATTAATTCTGAAAAATTAGGTTAATCGAGACCCAATTGGTAGAAGGGAGACATATAGAGGATAAGCTCTACCGAGAGGGGAAGTAGTGTCTTGGGGGCGTCGGTTGGGATGGATAAAATTACGTTTAGTCCGGTGTGTAAATTTTACACCCCTACGCGGGTCTTTAGCGTAGGAGAAGTTGGGCTATCTTCTTCTAGTCTTACGTAACCGAAATCCCGGGACCCGAGGTTGATTTATTATTGTTCACCTGTTTAGGTAGTCTGCATGAACCTTGTGTAGTCACCAGCTCTAGAGGATTAGGGGCACCTCAACATTGAATTGGGACATCGGTTAGTTTGGGAATTCAATCACGTAAAACATACAACAGTATCTTATAATCGTCTATGATATATCAACCTTATATTACTTGTGTGAAACCGAGCTTCGGGAATATCTTCCCATCGATCGATCCCCTCCTTGTTTATATTTACTTGCTTTTATGTTGTTTAGATTAACCTCCACTCTTATTTTTTATCAGCCTAAACATGCTTAAGTTAATTCTCATGGAATAATTCTCCCTGTAGATTCGATATTCTTTATATTACCTTTGTCACAAGTCGTACGCTTGCGGTTTGAGAAGATCGTTATACTCCTAGTGATTTGAAGCGAATTTTGCGACAAGTTCATGGCGCTGTTGCTGGGGATGATTTATTTCCTGTGAAATTATCCCTAAGCATGACTAGAGTTAGATTAAGTCATTTTTCTTTTTATCATAAAAAAATTCTGAAAAAATGGACCACGACCACTATCGATACTTGATTGAGAGTTATGTTCTCAATCCATCCAAAGTTCTTGGTGATGATTCATATTTTCTCCTAATTTTAAAAGTTGGAAGTAGTGTACTTAATAAGCGTTAATTATTGTATTTAGGTCGATTTAGGATTATATTTGATAGCATTTACATGCATATTTGGTCGAGACTTGCGTAGATTTGTTATATTTGGACCATTTAACAAGCTTGACTTTTTTTAAGGTATTTTGAGTATTTCAGGATCAAAAGTCGTATTTTACGACTATCGGACAAAAAAAAAAGTCAAAGAGAAGGAAAATCCGGTCTAAAACTTGTCTGAACTGGTCCGAACCAGTCTGGAGATGAACCGGTGAAGAACCGTTGCAACCGCGACAAGAGAAGGCTCACGTCCATGACGAAAGGTGGCCAGAAAGTAAAATTGACATTGACCAAGCATCGCGACTGTGTCACATGGATCGTGGCTACGACAAAAGGAGAGTTTTAAGCCAGTTTTGGGTTAAGCTTGTCGCGACCGCAAGGGCTATTTTGCGCGGTCACGGCATAAGTCTGTTTTTTAGAGAATTTCCTACTCCTAGTAGGAATCGAAGCCTAGAGACCCCAAGATTCATCCGAAGCTTATAAAAAGGCATAGAAGCTCGAGTTTTAAAAGGGATCACATCATATCATCTCATACTTTTACATTGGAGTAGAAGGCATGAAAGCGAGCAAGACGAAGATCGAAGAGCCGAATATTCGGGTTTAATTATTCCTTGTTTACTTTTAATTTCTTGACAATGTGTTCATTGAATTCTTGTTTTGATTTGGTAGTAGGCATGAGTAGCTAAACTACTCGTGTCCTAGGATTAGAGAGTAGGGTTTTACAATAATGTTTGAATTAATTGTTTAATTTATAGACTTCAATTTCTATTATCTATCTAGTGTTTAGTTTCATCCTTATAATTGAATTTAATCTGACCAATTAGGTTTAATTTACTTATTTAACAATTCCGCTTCGAGAGAAGGGAATTGTTAATAGACGGTAACACATAGCGCACTTGTCTATGATCGTGTAGGCAATGGTTAAGGGACTGTTAGGAGTTGTTAGGATCAATTGACTCGAGAGAGTAATTATTCAAATCAATCTACGACTTAGTCGCTTCAAGAGAATGATTAAGTTAATTAAGTGCCACCTAATAAATAATAAAACTAGTTTAAAAGTTTACATGTTAGAGATTAATCATCATTAGCGTAATTGCTGAAATCGAAATCCTAGGATACACTCTCATTGATTGGAATCACTACAACAAAAAACGTTTAACACTACGGTCAAAAACCGTAGTTAAAGGCATAAAGCGACCGTAGTAGTACATACCGTAGTCGTAGACCTTCTACCAATAACTACGGTTCAGAACCGTAGTGGTTAGTTATAAATACTACGGTTGTGAACCGTTGTCGTACTAGTTGCATCTACGACTACGATATGTATGACCACGGTTGGGAACTTCCATTGACTACGGTTTGAACTGTAGTAATATATACTAACGACTACGGTTGATAACCGTAGTGGTAGATTTAATATCTACCACCACGGTATGTATGGCCACGGTTAGTGACTTTCTTTGACTACGGTTAAAAACGTAGTTATTTTAACGAAAGACAACGGTTTCTCTGACTATGGTGGGAACCGTAGTTATTTTAAATAAAGACAACGGTTGATAACCGTTGTTATTCATCATAAATCGTTATCTTTACATAATTATATTTATTTTATGATCGATATTTTTTAATATTTAATAATTAATATATACACATTTAATAATTTAAAATTAGTAAATCATATCAACAAACAAAAAATGGACAATAAAGAAAAATTGCTCCAAATTTATTTCTCAACATCAATAGAAGTATAATTGTACAAAGTGTTAAAAAAAAGAATGAACTACAAAAAGAGTACTACACAACGTTGAAGATCTTAATTAGCTCCTCTATCTATAATCTTAACCTTACAAGTTAAGGCTCCACTTGATTTCGTCCTGCATTGATCCCTTGCATAACATAAAAGCTCCCCTTAAAAAGACGATATTTATATCCTGAATACATAAACATATGATAAAATAGACATTAGTTAAAAAAAAAAGGGACTATTATGTCAAATTAAGTAAATGGAGCAAAAACATCCACTTATGCACATCTGAACTGCCACGCACAAATAAAAACAATTAGATTCATTTTATATCTGTCTTGAACCAAAATCTAACAGAACAACAAAATGTTTTTTTCTTAGTAGACTGTAAAAACACATATTACAAAATGCAAGATATATTTTTCAAAATACTCAAAGAACACAACCACCTCATTTATCTTAAGACTCTAACTGCTATATAAATGCAGAGAGAATGTAAAAATAATGCTACATACAAGAAATATGAAAAGGGTAAGGAATTATAGCCAAAGGTGTATCAATACGTTGTTGCTGCCATTGAAATTGGAAGTAAAGAATGTTATCAAACTGACACAAATACCGAATTCAATGATTAGTCATGAATACTTTAATGGCAATCATAAACCGATGTCTTTGTTCTACTTCCATATGTCATGATTAAGTATCCGTAAGAGCCAACAATGTACAATTTCATGAATCATATAAGTATCTTTTGCTCAAGTTGTTTAGCAATAAACCAAACTCGCAAGCTCGATGGAACATACAATAGGAGATATAGAACAACATAAAAAATAGAAGTACTAACAATATAAATTGCAGAATCCCCAGATAACATAGTAGGAAAAATAGAGATATTGATTTTTGTTAATCCAGAAGAAGAGAAAGGGAAAAGACTCCTATAAATGCCACAAGCCACAAGTGTTGCAATTGAGGGAATCAAGTAGAATATATTATATTAATTGTGCAAATTTTTATTTCAGCAGCCATAATTGGACAAAGTATAATGATATATAATTATTCCAGTAAGTTAGTAACATTAGATGGGAGAATTTTCAAGATAATGGGTAGAACCTCATATAACACATACTATGCTAGTTAAGCAATTCAAACTGCAACATTCGTAGCATGTGGTGCTAAGATTTTATAAAAATGTATAAATCAAAGAAAAGTAAAGTTTCTTGAAATTAGTGAACCACTGGGATTAAAAAGATGCGAGAGATTTTTAGTTATGCCCTTTCCTTATTTTGTGCTCTCTAAAGCTACAAGAAGGTTCCACTTCTTGCAATTAGCATGATGAATTAATATATATATAAAAAAATCTCAATCCCATATGTACTCATTTTAGTATAACAGTATAAATCCTCGCACATCATTATACAGGATTTAACCTGATATAGTACTTGTATGTTCACCAATATTTCCAACATTATTAACATATTTTATTCCAAATATTGCAAGAAGCAAAATGATCAGGACAATGACATGATCTTATCCCAATCAGTGACTTTGAAATTGATGCAGCAGTTTATTTAACAGGCATGTAGAAAAATCTTTCTAAACCATACTTACAAGGATTCCCTCAAGATCTTTGGAAAAATATGCATTTACAAGTTTCCCCTTCTCTCTTTTCTTATACCTGAATACAACATATGCAGTTTCATATGAAGTCAAAGTAATTAATTTTAGCAGTCGTGGAAAAAGGCATCAATGATAATAATAGCCTCACCTTCCTTGTGGTCGAGTAGACTTAATTCAAGCACATAATATCAAACAATTTAAGCACAAAATATCAGTAAAATAAAGAATAGTCAGCTAGAATTCCTGGCAATAAGGACAGTGAACAATCCGATTCCATAACTTCAACAATTCCAGAAGGCGCACAGGCCTTGTCAAGAAAATCAGCAAATCAGAATGTCAAAAGCCCATGTTCTAACACAAACATAAGTTATGACAAAAGTCTCCCATAATCAAACCAATTCTAGATGGCACACAGGCCATCTACCAAGCAGAGGCAAGATACAAACCGTGGCAATGAGACTTGTGAGAAACAGCCTGAAATAGGCTATAGCAGATGAGCTGCTTGTGCAGAATCACTTTTCAGAAATCTGCAGGAGAGTCCCCTTCTTCGACCAAGAACCTGTTGGTCCGCGAAAGAGGGTCGGGGAAGACGGGCCGCCAGCGAGAATCCGTAAAGGGGCCGATTTTGATAAGCCGAGAAGGGCTGAAGAATCAACTATGCATTGACGACTCTGAATCACGAGTCTCAGACAAAGCCGAATGGGTCTGTCACCAATGGCCTAGCCCGACAGTGAAACGATTCGGGCGAGGGCAGAGCATTTCGAAATATGAGCCGCCCGGGTTGAATCAGTCGCAGACTCAGTGAGTCGGCTCAATGTATCAGTGAGTTGCTTGCAGACTCAGTGAGTTGACAAAGAATGATGGCGGAAGATGCACCACCAGGATAGGTCGCCGCCATAGGATGTTCGTCGCTGCAATCCATTCCTTCCATGGTAGATCGGCGTCAAAGAGTATCAGGAAGCGGGTCGGAAGGGCCCTTGACCTCCGAATCTGAAAAGTCGCGAGAAGAAACAGAATAAGCAAGATTTAGAACATACCTGAATTGAAGGCATGATCTCTGATAATTGGAAGTAATCCCTAAAAATCAATTGACAAGATAAAAGGAGAAATAAAGTTAAGTTCTCCTTACCTGTTAACTGTCGGATCGTTGGTGGTGAAGAGCACGATGAAGAAAACCACGTTGGATTTTTTCAGAAATTGGTGGGAGAGGTGCGGATACCGATCCGGTACAGTAGAAAAAAGCAAGGGATTTTCAGCAATTTTCTTTTCCATTTGTTGTATTAACATGATTTTATTTCCTTTATTTGTTAACATTTTCCTTTTCTTCTCCAAAAGGGATCATGTACCTATTTTTTGTTTTATTAACATTTTACGTATAATATGTAAGAGTTATATTAAATGTTATTTTCTATGTTAAATAATGCTCATTTCGTTTAAAATAGTATCACTTAAACCTTTTCTAGAGAAATTAAGGATGAGTAAAAATGATAAATATATTCAAAATTTATTTAATTAGAATATGTTCTGTGAGATAAAAAAATAGTGAAGTAAATTAAATAGATTATTAGTGCTAAGAAAATAGTGAAGAATTGTGATTTTTTTACTAAAGCGATACTTTTCGACACTTTTTTTAACTTTTTTATCTTATCTAAAGTGACATTTTTGAAGTGGAGGGAGTATAATATAATTATAACATATTAAATAGATTGTTAATTATAAAACATATATTTGTTTAATTGAGTAGGTGCATAAGATAAACATTAATATTATATACGGTACCATACCTTATTCTACCACTAAATAATGGGTTCCAGGTAATATCAGATCTTATTACTCGTCATCCGTCGGGTAATTCTATCATCGGCTAAAATTGACATTCATATATCAAATTTTATGATATGAATGTTAATTTTACCCTCGGGTAGGATTACCCGACAATCGCCAACAATAAGGTTGGGTATTATCCGATATTTTAGTGGTAAGATAAGGTACGGTATAGGATAGTATAAGTTTTAACCGCTTAATAAATATTTATTTTATAATTAACAATATATTTAATATGTTATGCTTATAATATATTATTTAGTATACAAAATAATATTTATGTATTATATTACAATATATTGTTTCTAATATTATATATATATATATATACACACACACTCACACACACATTAGAGTGCTTATAATATTTGCTAATTTGCCTAAAAAGGATAAATATCTTAATATGTTGTATAAGTATCTTAATTAGATTTATTATTTTACCATGTGTAAATTAAGTACGTTTGTCTCTTAATTTCTTACATATTTTTCATTTTGATTAATTTAAATTCTTCTTAAAATAATAGTATAGTATATCATTTTATTTTTAGAGAGATTAATATTTACTTTATATAATTTTAAAAGTATTTTAAACATTATTATTTATTGCGACTAATTTATTTTCTTTCTAATATAGGACTCTTTATATGAAACACATATTATAATCAGTATTCGACTACGGTTAAACGACAACGGTTTTACAAAACCGTAGTCTTTTAGCGAAAATAGGTATTCGACTACGGTTAAACCACAACGGTTTTGCGAACCGTAGTCTTTCAGCGAAAATAGGTATTCGACTACGGTTAAACCACAACGGTTTTGTGAATCGTAGTCTTTTAGCGAAAAATTGGTATTCGACTACGGGTAAACCACAACGTTTTGTGAAACCGTAGTCTTTTAGCGAAAAAAAAATGTAAAACACTACGGTTTGTACAATGACTACGGTTGAGCGCTAAAAGACCACGGTTATTGCGTAAAACCGTTGTCTTTTGACCGTAGTGATTAACAGTTTTTGTTGTAGTGAATCACTTTTGTTAGTTAATTTGCTTATTAGTTTATATGCAATTTAGTCTAATAATTAATCAATCATTCATAAATTCCAGTGTCTAGTTAGGATAGTCCTAGATAATTAGGGTATCAAACTACGTTAATTTATTCTCTGTGGATCGACCTTGGCTTCCACTATATGCACCTACACCTGTACACTTGCAATATTTTAGCGTTAGGATTAGAGCCTGTAAGCACTGTGAAGTTTGTGAGGAGGAGGGTCACATATTTTACGGATTGTGATTCTTTTCACCATTTTTCTTCCCATATTAACTACCCTCCCACTATCCCTTCATAATTCATGGACTATCATTCTTTTTCAAAAAAATATTAATTGGGATGGGAAGATAATCAAAACTTTCGCTCCTCCAGTCATCAAACCTTTGACTCATCCGAGTCTTACCAAATTTCTTCAATTGAGGCATTGAAAGAAGAAATGAAGAAAGGCAAGGATGAGTTCAATTAAAAGATTGATGAACTTTTGGCACACACTAAGATTTTGGAAACCCATCTCTTCAAACATGTTTTGGTGAGATATAGAGATGAAAGTGTGCAATTGAGGGAATAGGAGAAAGAAGAGGAGAGTGAAAACCTCTTCTCTCATAAGCCACCTTTGGAGAATACTGACAATTCTTCCAAACAAGATAATGTATCATTTTTGGAAGAACAATCTCAATGCCTCAATAAAATGTGTAATTATGATTTTATTTTAATTAATTATCCTTTTATTGAAGCATCATGTAGTGTTTTGGATGCAAGTTTTGATTTGTCATTTTTTTCTTATTTTGAAAAGCTTGCATCAATTATGGACATTAGACATTCCTTCTTGTATAATTCTTATGTCCGTATCGTGTCATGTTTATGTTGGTGGATCAATTCTCTTTCTTGAAAAAAAAAAAGCAAGGCACGATCAACACTTGTTCTTGGATCCCCGATAAGACTTGTGAAAGACGGGCTGTCGACTTTAACCAAGCACTACTTGAGAGGCAATCCACGCATTAAATTTTTTATTGCTTTCTTAAGATTTAGTTTTTATTTGTTCTTAGTAAAATTTTATCTTGTAAGATTTGGTGAATTCTTGAGCTGTGTGATTAGGTACACTCGGGACACGAACGAGGCAAAAATGCATAAATCTTTAAGAAACTCCACAAGCAATGGTGATACCAAGTCAAGATGAGTAATCTTTGAGGAATTGCAAAGAGAGGATAGGAGACTTGTGATGAAAGTGTGAGTTTAAGGACCGGAGGTCACAGTTGTGGCCACAACCGCTATTTCCAAGCCTTGAACGGTGTTCCATTTCATTCACTTGCGAATCCTCATGGCACCCCAAGTGAGTGAAACACTGGTTGCATTTCAACTACAAAGTCAGCTTCCGTAGCCGACTGCTCTCATACATTTACTATAAGGAGGACTCATCTCGAAGCACTAAGAACGCTTGGTTCGCTTCCCAAAAATCTCTTTATTTATTCTCTTTGCATGCGTTTAATTTATATTTGTTTGATACTTGTCATCCTTGAGTTTTACTGGTTGATTCTCATGATTGGAATTTTTTTAATGTGAGTATATGTTTACATGTCTTTCCATGCACTTAATTCATATGCTTACTTAAATGACATGCTTGCATTTAAGTTTGTGGGGGAGGAAAGACATAGTTTGCATTAATTGAGGTTCTCTCCTCTTATTCACATATAATCAATCATGGAATCTTGTACCTACATAAGTCTTAATTTTTTGAATCTTTGTTTGAATAAATAGTTGGTTTAGAAATGTGAGTAATATGAGCTTTTTGATTGATGAATCTTTGAGAAATGCATGAATTCCACCTCCTTTACCACTTGGGCTTGAGAATTTCGCCCAAGTTTATGGGTAGGATGGAAGGACCGTTATTTTTATATGCTTAAGAGGATGCTCCTAAAAAAATGATCGAATTACTTGTAATTATGATCTATGTAATGTCACCATATTATGTTTTAGTTTATGTCTTTATTCCTTTGATAAATAGTGGTTGCTTGGTTAAAAAATGTGTTGAGTTGATTAATTAATTGATTTGTAAGGATGAAGTATTGGAAGTGTTCCAAGCCTTGAAAATTTTAAAATTGAATTCTCTGAAAAGTTGAGCATGTAAGAAACTAGAGGATTCATTGCCTAAAATCAATAAAATTGATAGTTTGATGTGATTCATGAATAAGGGGACATTTTGGCATAATAAATAGGATTGCAAGTATAAATAAAATACTTAACCCAAAGTTGTGTCACTTGTAAGCATTACTGTGATTCCAAAACACACACAACACGATTGAGGACGTCCTTGTAATAATAAGAATGAATTAGCTTTAGGTGGTAAAAAAATAAGGAGATGTAGGAATGAACTATAAGGTGGATAAGGTCTCCAGGTGAAGTCGTTGTAGTTCAATGTTTGTTTGATAGATTCTAGTTGACATTTGTATACTCCAAATCATTGAATCGAGCTTGTAAAGTAAAAATCCGTTGTATGAAATGTAAAAAAGAACTCAAGAAAAAATCGAGTGTTGTAATGATTGAAAATCTCGTGTGTAACTTGAAAAGAGAGTTGAAGTCTCAAAGGACAAATACTAGAATTTTAGCATTCATTTCTTTTTGGACCTAATCCGATAGTAAAAGGAGAAACTGGAAGATAAAACTAAAAATCAGTTGGCTCGAGGGAGAAAAGAGCCGCATCACCTACACCGGGTGAGTGTGTGGCATCTTCCTAAAAAAGAACCGAACCAAACCACCTAGAGTCAAGCAATTTGAAAAATAATGCGTCGTCCAATCATCCATATAAGCACGTTTAAGGGTTGGAGTTGCAGGCTATAGTGCATGGCCTAGGTACTAAATGAAATAAAAATATTACTTGCTTTCATATGTCTTATGCCTCTCTATTCCCTTACTTCTTTGTCAAATTCCTTGAAATCAAAAGATTAAGGCAAGTGCGGTGAATCGAAAAGTTGAAAAATGCTCAACCAAAAAGAGAAATTCAAATCTAGTGGACATCCAATGACTTTCCAACCTCGTTTTCTTATTTGTGCTTAAATGCTAAATTTGTTTGAGGACGAGCAAAACTTATGTTTGTGGGGATGATGAACATGAAAATACTCATTTTTTTCGTATATTTGATGTTCATATTCTTGTGTGAATTGCCAGTATCTATCATGTTTTAGTATAAATTCGTGTTTAGTGTTTTCGGGTTATTTTTTTCTTTTTGATATGATTTGATGCACTTTTGGGTGTTTTTGAGTTGTATTTCGAAGGGTAGGAAAATTTGGAAGCTCAAGGAAGCCATTTACACTCAATTCCCCACTCTGACTCGTATACCGAGGCCTAAATGAGCCCCGCTTGGAACCGGATCAGACCTGACTTGAAGTTCGTCAAGTCATGAATAAAATTTGTGAAGGAGTCAGCTGAGAAAATAAGTGGAAAGAGGACAAGACGACGAAAAACAGAAGATGAGGTCAATCGAATCGCACGCATTTCTCCATTCTAGCCTGCAAATCAAGGCCTAGATAGGCCCGAATTAGACCCCATCAAAGTTTGACTCAAAAATCATCGAGTCACGAACAAAAGTCATAAAAAAGTCGGGTCGAGAAAACATGAGGAAATGGTCCGAAATGACAGAGGAAGAAGACGGCGCGCGATGGGAGCACATGGCCTGCCCATCGTGCGAAGGTCAGGCAAATGATTGAACCACTGGCCCGATGCCGAGCCGGTAATTTTAGGCAATGGGTTTTGCTGGACTGGTACCAGACCATTTGGGTCCAATATTCAGGTGGGGTTTTCAATTCTGATGCATAGCCCTTCCGTATTTTATACATAACTTCTTCGCTCGGACTCCGATTCGAGCAATTCTAGAAGACACATGAAGACAAGACAAAATATCTACAACTTTGTTGTTCAAGCCAAGAGCTAATTCTAGATGGATTTTCCCAAAAGTTTTGAAAAAAACGAATCAAGCGCGATTAAGGGGTTCAACTCAACATTTTAAAGGGCCAAACACTCCCTTTTGCAATTTTACCCTTTTACCCTAACTAAAGGGCCATTTGCTACAATTTTTTAGTTTTTCCACAGCTAGGGTTTGGAGTCTATATATACCCCCTCCCCCTCATTTTATTAGAACTTTTGCCTCCATTTGTAAATCTTCCATTACACACTTCTCTCTTTCTTTCCAGATTTTAAGAAGTTCTTAGTAGAAACTTAGGATTTTGTTCCTCCTCTGTAAGGAGGAAGCCATCTTTGGAGGAAAACTCGAGGATTATTTGCGGGCTTGTGACATTCATCAAGATTATCAAAGTTCTTCAAGGATTCTTCAATCTATAAAGCAATCTCCTATCCCTTCTCTTTATTTTTAGTTTTTATTGCTTTTCTTACTTGAGGTTGTTGAATCTTGTCTTTACTTTGATGATTTGTGAGTGACTTCCTTGTTTTACGAAGCCTAGGAGTAGCCCAGGCTTCGGGGTTGATGATTAGTTGATTGATCGTTGGATATTTTGTGGTTGTGGTAACATAGGGTTACGACTTGGTTTCTTTGTAATGACTTCCAATTGAACTCATGACTAAGTTTACAGGCTTTCATTATGGTCGTTCGGTAGCTTAGATTGGTTGGTTGTGCATTTCGGAGATGATAGTTGGTCCTTAGTCTTGGGATTTCTACCCATTTGAGGTTTGCCGACTAAATCTTGAATGAGGCTAGGAATTAAGAATTACACCTTAGAATTAGTGGGTAGAGGATTAATTCCGAAAAATTAGGTTAATCGAGACCCAATTGGTAAAAGGGAGGCATATAGGGGATAAGACCTACAGAGAGGGGAAGTAGTGTCTAGGGGGCATCAGTTGGAATTAACAAAATTACGTTTAGTCACGTGTATAAGTTTTGTGTAGGATAAGTTGAGCTATCTTCTTCTAGTCTTACGTAACTGGAATCCTAGGGGCCCAGGGTTGGTTTATTATTGTTCATCTGTGTAGGTAGTCTACATTGAATCTTGTGTATGCATCGACTCTAGGGGATTATGGTCACCTTAACCCATTTTCTAGAATCCACATCCAATTGGGACATCGGCTTGTTTGGGAATCAATCAGATAAACTCACAACAATATGTTATAATCGTCTATGAAATATCAACCCCATCTTACTTGTGTAAAACCGAGCCTCGAAAATATCTTCCCATCGATCGGTTCTCTCCGTGTTTATATTTACTTGCTTTATGTTATTTAGATTATCCTTCACTCATATTTTCGATTGGCCTAACTTACTCGAATGTGCGTAGGTCGATTCTCACAGAATAACTCTCTCCATGGATTCAATGTTCTTTACACTACCTCTGTCACAAGTCGTACGTTTATGGTTTGAGTGTGTCATTCTAATCCGTGATTTGGATCGACTTCCGCGACAAGTTTAACCACAATGGCTAAAGATAATAAATGCAGATTGTAGTGAAGTTGTCTTTGTATTCAGTCATTGGAGATGCACATATTGAGGTCTATTTAAAGACTTCTAGGCATCATTTCGTGAACATATTACCCGTTTGATGTATTTAAAAAATGACTCTAAAAACGATGGGACTGGTAAGGTCGAGTCACGAGTTTGACTCATTCTCCGAAAGACGATATTATCCTATATACAAGGGCTCACAGTCCACGACAATCGTCCCCATGATACAACAAATTTTAACTTTAAGATCGCAGCACAACGAAAATAAAGTTTTCGGTGAACTACTTGATATTCAGGACTTTCTTGAAGACTCAAAAGTGAAGTTGTCGTTGTATTTGGTTATTAGGGATGCAAATACTAAGGCCTATTTATAGACTTCTACACGTCGTTTCGTGAATGGGGGGTGTACTCTTCCAACTTTATCAATCACAACCATTGGCTTGTACATCTTGACTAAAGGTCATGATCTTATTGCTAGATTGTATCATTTTTCGAACGTTCACGTCCTTTCATTCGCACCTATTCCACTTAAACGTACACAACTTTTCAGGACACCTTTTTGTCTAATAGACACTTTTCTATTCACACTCCAAAATTCTAACAATCATCCACATGGATGGAAGAAGTTGTCGACAAGGAATTCAAAGTTAGAATTTCTTAAAGATTGGTAAAATCCAATCTTCCAAAATCTAAGCAACCCCAATATGAATGAAAATTAATGCATATATTCTAGATTGTCACACACAAGAAAGTCCCGACAAGCTGCCATTGTATCGAAGTAGGTAGCTTTCATCTTTGAACCTTCCGTAGTGAGATACTATCGGATTTTACTTGTTTCTCATGAGTGTGATGTCTTGAACTGATGGCGTTTTGTAAACCAAGACAATAACATTCACATAATGAAAGTTTTGATGTCTTCTTTATTCTCATGTTTTATCCATTCTCGACGTGGACTATATCTTGGATTCATAAGTGTTTAACTTGAAGCGGTCTCACATCTCACTTATATAGGTAACCTCTTATTAGGACTTGGTTGACAACCGCAATATGAATAGCAATTAATGCATATATTCTACACTGACCACCGTGTTTGGTATATGAGTCATTAAAACCTTACGCTTACCCTCACCACACATCATCAAGAAAGCACTTGGTTGTCTCTGAAATGAGTTGAATGAGTTCCACGTTCTAGAACAAATTCGAGTTCCAAGTGCTCGCATGAATCGTTCATAACTTAGATTTCTCATTGAACTAAGTTTATGGGATCTCTACTCATCATGGTTGAGCTACCTCTATGTATGTTCTTTAGTGTGTGAGTTTTTTGAACTCATTCCCCTAGACATGCAACATAATTGTTCTCCCTTTAAAAAAATTATTGAAGGATCTGTATCATTCTATTGGAGATCAACTGACTTATGACCTCCATTTCTAGCTTTAGGTACATCTTACCTTAGTTGAACACCTCCCCCTCTCCCTCCCCCCCCCCCCCCCCCCAAATTTGAACACTTATGTGGGAAGCACGTCTTCCTCAATAATTAAACACTTAGATGAAAATACTTCATCTCTTCACATTTATATGGAACCTAATTCCCATAGCGGGGTGTCTAGGCTATATCCATCGGAAGTAATCAATCTCTAGATTGAACTACTTACATTGTAGTCTGGAAACTATGTAGCTATTTTTTCAGCTATAATTGATTTAGCTATTTGGACTTCTATCCATTTTTTTTATTTGTTGGGCACAGATCATTTAATCAGTTTAATTTATATTCATGTTTAGCCCACTAGACTTGCACCCATCTAGGGATGTATATGAATCAAATCGAATACCAGTATATTCGATTTGTATTCATAGATTTTAAAGAATGTTCGTATTCTTATTCAAATTATCCTCGAATATTATTTTTTATTTGTATTCGGTTCGCTCAACATATCAGAATAATGTGAAATAATTTGAATATTCATATTCGAATAATTAACCGATGTCTTCAAAAAATTTAAGAATAATAAGTTCTAAGTCAAATACGAAGTAGGAATAGCACTCAAAGATATTCAAATAAATGCGAATATTTGTATCTAATTTTACAAAATATCTTATTAGAATCACATATAATATTATACATCTAATTAACTTTGCATATCAATGTATGAATAGGAAATGTATATATATATATATATATATATATATATATATATATAACTCGAATATAAAAAACACAAAGCGAATATATAAATAATCGTATTTGTATTCGAAAGATATACGAATAGTAAAATTAATTCATATTCATATGTAAATTCTTATTTTCGGATCAGACTATTTGAATTCGAACCATGAATACGTCCTGTTGGAATTAAATATATTATAATACTCTTGTAGAAAGTAATATAATTAATCCCTTTCCCTAGGACCCTTCTTGGTTGTCATAATTTGTATCCTTATTGATTAACCCTAGAGATGGATCTATAAATTTATATAAACCCTAACATGCGCCTATAACACATAGGAGTTAAGGGATTCGACCTGATAGCTATTTACACAAGAGGTTGATTTCTGATTGAATGATTTATGACTCCCATCTTGACCTTCTGGACTGTATCCCCTACTCAATCCTCAACGTCGGATGGACGACGAACTTTGAAGAATTCCAAGTGGGAAGGAACACCTTAAACCGCCGCCGCCTACTCTCTCTTTCTCTCTATTCAGTGATCTTTTTTTAGTGTTAATTCTTCTATATGCACAGAATGAGAGACCATGTATTTATAATACATGATTGAGTGTGGGTCAAGCCTGGTAGTTTAATTCCTTCTAGGATTAGGAATTTAATTCTCTATTCCTACTTGGACTAGGAGTCTATATATGTCAGTCCAGGGATCAAATACAAGAAATAAAGATGGGCCTAACTATGAGTTAATTCTTTCTTGTTCAACCCAGAATATAATTAATTCATAAATATGAATTCAATCCACTAGAGAATTAATACTGACTTACCCCTTTATTCCCGAGTTGAGTCGGGGCTTAAATTAGACTTAATTAATCCTCGTATTTAAGATATCGAATATTCATTAATTAATTAAAGCCTCTGATAGCTTAAATTAATTAATTTCTTATTTATTCCTTAAGTAGTACCACCCAACCTTATTATTGTACCTGAACTTAATCAACCTGCAGGGTTTAGTACAATAAACCTTTTGAGCTCCTTAAGGTGATATCATCATTCTAAACGGATACGGTTACCTAAATGCAAATTACCAATTATTATATGCAAGTTGCTGTCACCCAAAATGCATAGTATAAAAGTTATAACTTAACTCTTGCCCATGGTAAATCAAAGTGACACACAAACAAGCATTCATAACTGTAATCTTATTTAGGCTTTAGATTATTATAAGTCACCGAGATCTCTAGTTCTTCACTTAGGTCAGGCAGAAGAATTTATCTCACTGTGATCCTATCAATACGTAAATACGTACCAGTATAAGTAAATAGTCAAGATAAACTATTCCTACTTAATACTGCAGCCTAAACCAACAACTCGTCCTCAAGTTGTTTGAGCTGTGATTTACATTTTATATCTCATTAAGTTTAACCAATCATATGATCTTCTGTGATATACAACACACCATATGATCTACTTATTTGCAAGAGATATGGGGACACATACATAGTGAAAGTGCAAATATAATCAGATAGGAGATAAACAGTGAATAACTAGAAACATTGTATATAAAAGGTTTTGCTTTTAGTATATAAATCAAACAATCTCCCACTTATACTAAAGCAAACTTTTAGTATACTCAGTGTCTAACTATCTAGTTATTGCAGCCTCCCACATATACTGAAAGTTTCCTAAGTGGGTGGCATCAATCGCAGTCCTAGTCTCTGAACATGCTGGTCGTAGACTTTATGCGGTAAGCTCTTCGTGAATGGATCAACTAAATTCTCTGTCGTACAAATCTTCTCTATCCGCACATCTCCTCATTTTACAATTTCTCGTTTATGCGGTACTTTCTCTCTATGTGTTTTGTCGCCTTGTGGGTCCTGGGTTCCTTTGAGTTTGCCACTGCACCTGAGTAGTCACAATAGATTGTGATACTCTTAGGCAAAATAGCTACCATGCCTAGATCGAAGAGGTGAATCCGGAGCCATACTGCCTCCTTAGTAGCCTCTGATGCGGCTACATATTCTGCTTCCATAGTGGAGTCTGCAATGCATCTCTGCTTTGCATTCCTCCATGAAACTCCTCCTCCTCCTAAGGTAAACACATAGCCTGAGGTAGATCTCTTCTCATCCCGGTTTGCCTGGAAATCCGAATCCGTATAACCCAAGGGATTTAGACTGTCTGCCTGGTAAACTAGCCTGTAATCTCTAGTCCTTTTCAGGTACTTGAGTACATGTTTTACCGCAGTTCAATGCACCTGTCCAGGGTTAGACTGATATCTTGCCACTATGCCGACTGCATATCAGATATCAGGTCTCGTGCATAGCAATGCATACATAAGACTTCCCATTGCGGAAGCGTAGGGTACCTGTCTCATTTCCTCTTTCTCCTTTGGTGTCTTAGGACACATCTTCTTAGAAAGTGGAACGCCATGTCTGAAAGGTAGAAATCCTTTCTTAGCAGTTTGCATGCTAAAACGAGCAATCACAGTATCAATGTAGGTCGCTTGAGATAAGCTCAACATTCTTTTCTTGTGATCCCTTATAACTTTGATCCCAAGGATGTAAGCTGCCTCTCCTAAAGTCCTTCATCTGAAACTATTCCAATAACCATCTCTTTATGTCTGATAATACCTCCACATTGTTGCCAACTAGGAAAATATCATCTACATAAAGTGCAAGAAATACTTTATCTCCATTGACATCTATGCGATACACACAACTTTCGTTTTCACTTTGAGTAAATCCATAGGATTTAATCACCTCGTAAAAATGTAAGTTACATGACCTAGAAGCTTACTTGAGTCCATAAATGGACATCTTGAGCTTCCAGACCAGATGCTCTTCGCCTTGCCTCACATAACCTTCTGGTTGCTGCATATAGATGTCCCTACCTTCTTCAAGGTAACCTTTTAAGAAACCGATCTTGACATCCTTTTTCCAAACCTCAAGATCTAAGTGAGTTGCTATGGCGAGAAGGATCCGAATGGACTTGAGCATGGCTACTGGCGAAAAGGTTTCGTCATAATCTTTACCCTCCACCTGGGTATACCCTTTTGCCACTAGCCTAGCCTTAAAGGCTGTAACCTCTCCATCCCCTCCTCTCTTTATCTTGTATACCCACTTACTGCCTATAGCTTTACAGACATCTAGCAGTTCAGTTTTCTCGTATACATCCATAGCAGTTATGGACTCATATTCTGAATCCATAGCGCGACGTCATTCTTTCGCATCTTCGTCATTTACTCCCTCGGCATAAGTCCAGGGATCTAGATCAGCATGTCCGTCTCTTGGGATCACATCCAAAGATTCTCTCACAAACATGAACCAATCAGGTTGACGAACAACCCTCCCACTATGTCGAGGCTGTGTAGGCATTATGTCAACGGGTTGTGCATTACTTGGTATTATTGCCTTTTGCACTTGTGGCTGTGGAATTGGAATCGTACTGACATTCCCTTTGAGTTTTTGAAGGACAATATCGGTTCTGGACTTGTGATTAATCATGTAGTCCTCTTCTAAGAATCGGGCGTTAGTGCTAATAACGACCTTCTGATCCTTAGGATTATAGAAATAACCACCTTTCGTTCCCTTTGGATACCCTATAAACATTCTTACCGCATACCTAGATTCTAACTTATCAACATCCTTGTTCAGCACGTGTTCTGGACTACCCCAAATCCTTATATGGTTCAAGTTAGGTTTGTGCCCTGACCATAACTCAACAGGGGTCTTGGGTACCGATGTGGATGGTACTAGGTTTAACAGATAAGAAGCAGTTTCTAAGGCATATCCCTAGAATGAAATGGGCAAGATGCATAACTCATCATAGATCCGACCTTCTCAAGTAAACTTCGATTTTTCTCTGTGCTACACCATTCTGTTGGGGAGTACCTGGTGTAGTCAATTGGGATGTTATCCCAACTTCTGACAAATACCTTTGGAACTCGTTTCTGAGGTATTCGCCACCGCAATCAGACCACAATAACTTGATACTTTTCCCTAGCTTCTTCTCCACTTCCGCCTGAAACTCTTTGAATTTCTCAAAACATTCAGACTTGCGGTGTAGTAGGTAAACGTACCCGTATCTTGAGTAACCGTCAATGAATGTGATGAAGTACTCATACCCTCCACGAGCTTGGGTGGACATTGGTCCACACAAGTCGGAATGGATCAGTTCTAACACCTCTTTAGCCCTATTCCCCTTTGCCTTGAAAGGCCTTGTCAACATCTTTCCCTCTAGACAGGATTCGCAGACTCTAGTCTGAATTGGTTGGAACGAATCGAACACTCCATCAGACACTAGTCTTTGGATCCGGTTTAGACTGATGTGACCTAGTCTTAGGTGCCAAAGATGTGTTTGATCCTCTTGAGAAGATAATTTCCTTTTCCTTGGGTTCGATGATGTTGATGCAATGAAGTTTTGGGTATTATGCAGACAGGTTATAGTATAAAGAGAATTGTTCAAAACACCAGTGCAGATAACTATGTTATTTCTCATAATAGAAACATTACTACCAAAAACAACTGAATATCCATCACAATAAAGTTTCGAAACAGAAATTAAATTGCGCCGAAAACTCGACACAAATAAAACATCTCTTAAAACTAAAATAGTGTTATTAAAGATTATATAAAAATCTCCAACTGCAACTGTTGCGACTCTTGCTGCATTGCCCATGGAGATAATGATCTTGCCATCCCTAAGCTGCCTTGTTGGTTGGAAGCCCTGCAAGGTGTAACAAACATGATCAGTTGTACCCGTATCCACTACCCACGAATGGGCAGAAACAGTGGCTAAGCATGTTTCAGTTACTAAAGCTAATGGCGTACCTTGGTCCGTTGCCTTTAGCACTGGACAATCTTTCTTCCAATGCCCGGTCTTACAGCACTTGAAGCACTTTCCCTTAGGTTTCTTTACTTCACCACTAGGGCCCACTCCGTTACTCCCACTATTTGCCTTGGCCTTGCCCTTTCGCCTCTTTTTCTTGTTCTTACCTTTCGGTGGAACAGTGGGCCCATTGGCAGTGACCAAAGCTTGTGCATGCTTTTCCATCACCCCCTCTATTGTAATCATGTCATTGAGCAACTCGTTAAGACTTGTGCCACATTATTAGACTTGTGCCACCTGTCATGCTTTGCCCGCTCCTCATCAGTGGGCTGTGCAGTAAGGGAATCCGGATGAGGAGTAACTAACGCAAAATAGTGTTCCTCAGCGATAAGAATATACTCCAGATTACGTTTTCATTCTTTATAATTAGGACCTGTTAAGGGGTGTTGTGCGAGAATATTTATAACAGACGATAACGACATATCTGAAAATATTAAACAATAAACATGTAAGAGCACAATCACATATAATTTGAATCAACAATATTGTAACCTTTTGATAAAATAATATTGATTGAATCCTCCAATAGCCCAAGAGATTTACATATAAGCCACGCGGGTGGACGTTTATATGTAAATCCCTCAACCAGACTAAAATACCTAGTCATTTTAATTTCAATCCATGTCAACCTAACCTTTTGACAAATGAAATTAATAATTGGACTTTTATACTAGACCATATTATTTTTAAGAAGGGACTCCGCGGGGAGTTGTACTTAAAATTAATATCTAAGCAGTAACCACGTCCTAACACTTGTAAACAAATTCTTGGATTTGACACACTTTCGTGGACTACGCCGCTTCCAATTTATTTAACCTTCGTTATCCCATTTGTTTCCAACTATCTAGAAAACTTGTGAAAATCATACGTGTAAGCCACGCGTGTGGACGTTTACGCATGTAACTCCCACTTTTCTTTTGGAATTAAATGATTTATTTAGAAGTCCCAACCAACAAACTTATAAATAATAATTATGAGCAAGCCACGCGTGTGGACGTTTACTAAATTTATTATTTATTTTGCCTAGAGACCGGTTGTGGAGGTCTTTTGACTATTTTTTGAAATTAAAATTGTCGGGTTTTGCTTAGTCTTTTACTTCAAAAGGTTTGTCCATGCAACAACACGTAATCCTAAGCATAAATAAAAACTAAGCACAACAAATAAAGCATGCTCGGAGAATTTAAATATGCTAATATACGAGAAGGTCCTAGCATGATAGTCTAAGTGCAATTAATAAATCACGTAGACATAATAAACATGATAACAAATATCATTCATCCATTGAGTAATAAAGAAATGATAAAAATAAATAAAATTCATTCTTCGTGGCTCAACATGGAAAAATTAAATCCTAAACTATTACAATAATTTAGGAAATACAAATCTTCAAGTCTCTTGGGCCTTCAAGTTGGGCCTCGCATACTCGGGTACGAACTGGGCTAAAATGAAAAACACACTGGGCTCGTAAACAAGCTGCATGGGCTAATGGACTGTCGGACCGAAACCCTAGCCCACGCCCACGCCACGGCCGAGGTTGCCGAGCAGTCTAGAGCCGCCGGGGCCTGCTGGGCAGAAGCCCAGCGTGTTGCGCGCGCCTAGGCCCGTGCATGGCAATGATCTGCTAGGTTTGCAAACCCTAGCCGCCACCGCCCTTCCATCCACAATCTGTCGGCCGCCGGGGCCAGCAGCTGCCGGGCGTCGGGGCTGCTGCTGCCGAACCCCGGGCGCTGGGGCTGCTGCTGCCGAGCATCGGGGCCTGCTGTTGCCGAGCGCCGGGCGCTGGCTGCCTGCGGCTGGGCGCCGGCTGCCTGGCTGCCTGCTGCCGGGCGCCGGCTGCCTGCTGCCGGGTTCTTCGTGTTTTTCGTGTTCTTTTTCTTCGTTCTTCGACTTCTACAGATTTTTTAACAAAATACAAGCAAAAACGGACATATTCTAACCACGAATTTTTTCGTGGTAAAAAAAAAAAAAAACTAACGTCAACAAACATGACGTAAAACGAGCCACGAAAATGACAAAAATTAAACATACACAGCGCACATACATAGTCAATAAATAAATTATATCTGAAAGAGCCAAGAAGGCAGACCAGGCTCTGATACCAGTTGTTAGAATTATATCTATTATAATACTCTTGTAGAAAGTAATATAATTAATCATTTTCCCAAGGATCCTTCTTGATTGTCACAATTTGTATCCTTATTGATTAACCTTAAAGATGGATCTATAAATTTATATAAATCCTAACATGCGCCTATAACACACAAGAGTTAAGGGATTCGACCTGATAGCTGTTTACACAAGAGGTCGATTTCTGATTGAATGATTTATGACTCCCGTCTTGACCTTCTGACTGTATCCCCTACTCAATCCTCAACACCGGATGGACACGAACTTTGAAGAATTCCAAGTGTGAAGGAACATCTTAAACCGCCACCGCCTACTCTCTCTTTCTCTCTATTCAGTGATCTTTTTTGAGTGTTAATTCTTCTATATGCACAGTATGAGAGACCATGTATTTATAATACATGGTTGAGTGTGGGTCAAGCCTGGTAGTTTAATTCTAATTCCTTATTAGGAATTTAATTCTCTATTCCTACTAGGACTAGGAGTCTAAATGGGCCAGTCCAGGGATCAAATACAAGAAATAAAGATGGGCCTAACTATGAATTATTTCTTCCTTGTTCAGCCCAGAACATAATTAATTCATAAATATTAATTCATTCCGCTAGAGAATTAATACTGACTTACCCCTTTATTCCCGAGTTGAGTAGGGGCTTGAATTAGACTTAATTAATTTCCGTATTTAAGATATCGAATATCTATTAACTAATTAAAGCCTCTGACAGCTTAAATTAATTAATTTCTTATTTATTTGGTAGCGTCGTTTCTTACTACCAAATTAATGTATAGAAATATACACTTAACCTTATCCTACTACTCTAACTAGTAGAGTGACAAGTAAGGGTCGATCCCACGAGGAACGGCCGAATAGTTTTGATCCCGATGTCAAGTAAATTATGATTAAATATGCAAGATGTAAATTCTTAAGAGGCAGTAAAGAGGGGGGAATTGATTAAGGACTAACAATCTACTAGTAGCGAATGGAAGTAACTAAATGGAATTAAAAACCTTTAACGTTCAAAATTAAAGAAACAAATAATCAAAGACAATAGAAGAGATCTTTTTCGGTTTTGGTTTTCAAATAATAAAACAAGCCACCCTTGATCATGCTTCCCCTTGGTCTTAGACATTTGATGCAACTATTGTTAATGCCCGATTAAATTGTGATTCAAGCCCTTATCTCAAGGCTATTAACAAGCTCTAATAGCCTTGTTGTCCCTTAATCTTAGTTAATCAAAATAAGCTCTTCGACTAACCCTATTCAATTTAACCGAATCCTCGAACAAGCTCTCTTAGATCCAATAACCAAATGCAATAAACACTAGGACAACGAGATAAATTCAACATAAAACTCGCAGGCTCGGTTTTAGTGGTTGAACTTTGTGTTATCCCCAATAAATAAATCTATTGTTTGTTACACGGGAATCGAAAATCCTACAATTACGGATAGTAATTTCCTATTCTAGCAACACATTCACAAATCCCTTAAAGGTTGATCAATCCAATAATCAATTCATAAATGTGATTCAATAAGAGCAAATAACACAAAACACTTGAATACATAATAATCTCGGTAACATTAACCGCAACAATCACATCAATGTCTCTACTCAAGGTTCCACAATGATCAAGGATGAGCTAAAGGGTGCTAGCCACCCATATTAACTAAAAGAAACATGATACTGATATTGATGAATCCAAAGATGTTAATTGGAGAAGATGATCCTTCAATCTCTAGTCCAATCTCCTTCCTTGTTGGCTTTTGTGGCTGAATAGTGCTCTCTAAGTATCAAAAAGTAATCAAAAGTTAGGTTAAATTCGAATGGGATGATATATATATATAAGGAGAGAAAGTGCTAGTAAAAAATAGGCAAAAACGTATTCAGGATTTCAAAACAGGGTAGTGAATCTCGGCCGAGACGGAAGTGTGTCTCGGCCGAGACGTGAAAAAGGATTTTCAAGATTTGTGGGTCGAAAGGTGATCTCGGCCGAGATTTAACTTCATCTCGGCCGAGACGTAAAAAGGGGAAAATGGGGTTGGCTAGGGCTTGACTCGTCTCGGCCGAGATTGGACTACATCTCGGCCGAGATCTTGGTCCTTTGGAAAGCCTTGAAATTCTCTGGCAACATATCTTGGCCGAGATGTGTTGTGTATCTCGGCCGAGATCTTCAGTCTGTCCAATTCTTCATGAATGCCCTGGAGACTCATCTCGATCGAGACCTTCATCCTGTCTCGGCCGAGATCTTCAACTGCCCCTTCCTTTTGTTGTCTCGATTAATCCCTCGACTCCGCGGTCTTTTGATGTTCTTTTTCGACCCTTTTTTCACATGTCTTAATACAAAAATAGCACAAACGCATTATTTTGCCCATTAGAATATAAAAGCACTAGATACACGTAATTATGCACATTATTGACGCTAAAATGACACTAAAAGTGCCCTAAAGTGCGTGCACGGAACACGTGTACCATTATTCCTTAAATAGTACTACTCAACCTTATTATTGTACCCGAACTTAATCAACCTGCAGGGTTTAGTACAATAAACCTTTTGAGCTCCTTAAGGTGATATCATCATCCTTAACGGATACGGTTACCTAAATGCAAATTACCAATTATTATATACAAGTTGTTGTCACCCAAAATACATAGTATAAAAGTTATAACTTAACTCTTGCCCATGGTAAATCAAAGTGACACACAAACAAGCATTCATAACTGTAATCTTATTTAGGCTTTAGATTATTATAAGTCACCGAGATCTCTAGTTCTTCACTTAGGTCAAGCAGAAGAGCTTATGTCACTGTGATCCTATCAATACGTAAATACGTACCAGTATAAGTAAATAGTCAAGATAAACTATTCCTACTTAATACTGCAGCCTAAACCAACAACTCGTCCTCAAGTTGTCTGAGCTGTGATTGACATTTTATATCTCATTAAGTTTAACCAATCGTATGATCTTCTGTGATCTAGAACACACACCATATGATCTACTTATTTGCAAGAGATATAGGGACACATAATAGTGAAAGTGCAAATATAATCAAATAGGATATAAACAGTGAATAACTGGAAACATTGTATATAAAAGGTTTTTATTTCAGTATACAAATCCAACACATCCATCTAGGTTGCTTATGTCTTTTTTAAAGACATTCATTTAATCAATAGGGTATTATTCTCTATCTCTTCTCCAATCGCAGTGGCACAGGCCCTGGACTACGAGTGATGATCTGCTATTTCAAGGTTGCACTCTCGCAATCTGAACTAGAGTTATATATGACGGACTCTGAGTTTTGTCCGTTATCGCTGGTTGATAATGCGCAATCTGATATCCAAGAAACTTAGCGAAAACCTACGTAAGCAATATGAAAAAACACAAGATTTACGTGGTTCGATCCGGAGATCTACGTCCACGGGCACAAAATAGCACCTGCCGAGGTGTTTCTTTTACTAGATCTTTGAGTTTACAAGTAGTAATTTCAGAATACAGAATGCGAACCCTAATTCAGAGTTCTTTTCTTCAATTTATACTAAACCCTACTGAACCCTAACTGAACCCTAACTAACTCCCTATTATCATGCCTCTTTTCTGCTGCATGGCGGTTGGGAACGGATCGTGGGCCTTGAGTCGCGGAACAAGCCATAAGTTGGGCCGCGCCACACGCGTTATCCGGGACGCGTACCTCTAGACCTTCTGGGCCGGTTGATGGGCCGAGGTCCTGGGCCAGTTAGTGGGCCGGGGCGTTTAGGTATCAACCCGACCCGAAGTGACCGGGCCATCCCTATCAGATGCCCCCCCCCCAGCCGGAGCGAGGAAGGAGCTTCGATTGTCACCGGGGTGGAACTATAGGCAAGATGCATAAATAAAGAGTATTTATTCAATGACGAGTGCCGGAGCAAATTGAAGGATACAAAGAAAGGTAACAACATAAAAGATGCGTACAAAGAGCATAAAGATAAGATGATACTTGTCATTTGGCATTCACAGATAGAAGCGTCTCAAGTTGGTAACATGCCAGCTTCGAGGAATTGAGGTTCCATCGAGATGCTCTAACTGATAGAATCCGGAATCGTGCGCGGCAACGATGCGATAAGGACCCTCCCACGAAGCATGTAATTTCCCCTCGGGGGCAGCTTTGCTGGCTGAATTGAGTCGAAGTACTAGGTCCCCGACATTGAATTGAGTGCCTCGAACCCGGAGGTGATGATACTGGGCTGCACGTTGTTTACACCTGGCCTGCTGGATGAATGATTGATCACGATGATATTCGAGCTCATCCAAATTTGCATGGAGAGCTTCGTCGTTATCCTCGGGAATCAATGTGATGAGGCGGGGGCTTGGTACGCTGATTTCTGCTGGAATTACTGCCTCGGAGCCGTAAGTTAGGCTGTAGGGGGTCTCTCCGGTAGAGGTATGCGGTGTCGTGCGATAAGCCCATAGAACTTGCGGAAGGTTTTCGGCCCAAAGACCTTTGGCATTATCCAGGCGTTTCTTTATACCCGTGAGCAGTGTTCGGTTGGTGACTTCAACCTGACCGTTGGCTTGAGGGTGAGCTACCGAGGTGAACATTTGTTTGATATGAAGCTCCTCGCACCATGACCGGAAGGGATCGTTGGCAAATTGCTTGCCGTTATCCGAGATGATAGTGCTCGGTATGCCAAAACGACATATGATATTTCGCCAGACGAACTTCAAGATGTTTTGGCCAGTGATGGCAGTAAGAGGTTCCGCTTCTACCCATTTGGTGAAGTAATCCACGGCGACCACCAGAAACTTCAATCCCCCCGGAGCGACCGGAAATGGGCCAACAATATCAATTCCCCACTGAATAAATGGCCACGCACTTTGGATTCCAGTGTGTTCGGTTTGAGGCAAGTGTTTCACACGAGAATGTAGCTGACACTTGCTGCATTTTGTCACTAAGTCGTGGGCATCGTTAAACAAAGTTGGCCAATAATATCCCCAGCGGAGAACTTTCTTGGCCAATGTCCGGGAGCCGATGTGACTGGCACAGGCCCCTTCGTGAACCTCCCGTAGAACTTGATTAGCCTCGGCAGGAGCGAGGCATCGGAGACTCAGTTGTAAGTACGACCGTCGATACAAGACTCCATCATGAAAGGAGTATTTGGGGCTTTGAGGACTACTTGCCGAGCTTGCAGCTTATCATTAGGCAGAATTCCATCTCAGAGATACTGAACGATAGGGGTCATCCAATTCGGATCACTATCGGTCAATACCGAAACCGTTGCCTCATGAATTGCCGGATGAAATAAGTCTTCGACTATTATATCCGGAGATATGTTAGTTCGGACCGCGGAGGCTAATTTGCTGAGCGCATCTGCTCTTGCATTCTGAGTACGTGGTATTTTCCGGATAACAACTGTATCAAGAGCTGACATAAGTTTGAGTGTTAAAGCACGATACCTGATCATTGTTTCATCCTTGGCGACATAAGTCCCCTGGATTTGCTTGGACACGACCTCGGAGTCCGTGAAAAGCTCAAGATGGCGAATGGCTAAGGATTTTGCGAGCCGGAGCCCGGCGAGAACTGCCTCGTATTCTGCTTCATTATTGGTCACCTTAAATTTGAATCAGATGACGTACTTAACTTCAACTCCCTCGGGGTCAATGAGGAGCACCCCGGCACCACTTCCTCGAGTCGTGGATGCACCATCCACATATAATTGCCACTTGCGAGGTGAGGATATGAGGGTAGGAGTTCTCATGTTATGCTTTTTGCAAACTGTTGTTTTGTACAGAACTAACTTCAAACTTTGCATGCAGTGGGACGCTTCGGAAAAGAGCCAGCAGGAGGCCCCGCTGCGGCTGCAGCGGCCAAGAAGAAGGGTAAATCTACTGAGGTGTCTCCCCGGGGGAAGATGTCACCCAGTCCACGACCTTCTGTGGGGTCGGAAGAACGAGTTGTGCCGGCGGGGTCAACCCCCGGAACAAAGAGGAGGCCAGAGCCTACCGGGACTCCGCCGGCACTATCCAAAAGACCCCGAATAGGGGAAAGCGCGGAGGTAAATTTGAAGCGCTGTTCATAATTTCTACGCACACGAAGTGTGTATTATTAGTACTGAGTTCTGTTTCATGTCTTGTGTAATATCCAGAGGGAACAAGCGGCCCCCGGTCTACTGGGGTTGGAGGGCGCGGACGCCGAGGAGCTTCTGCGGCTGGCTAGGGGAATCATGGAGATTGGCCGGAAGAACGAGATAGAGGCCAAAGAAGAGCTGGCCGCGGTGGCAAGGGATCTTCGCGCGCGCAATGACAAGCTAACTCAGGATTTGACCGAAGCGCGGAAGAGAGCGGTTTTGGCAGAAGCTGAAGTGGCACGTCTACGCGAGGTGGATGCGGAGGTCGGAGCCCTTCGTGGAGAAACGGCCCAGCTTCGGGCAGAAATGAAGGCCCAGGAAGCGGCGATCGTCGAAGGCCAGGAAGCAATGCTGAAAGCATTTGCTGAAAAATTACTCCAGACGACGACATTCCTGGACTTTCAGACGGACTTCGTCGCTATCGGGGACACGACCACGCGCTCCTTGTTACTAGAGCAAATTAAAGAAGTCTACCCGAATGTGGACGTATACCGTCCAGAGTTCGGGTATGACTACAACGCTGTGGCCGGGGTGGAGGAGGCCTACTACAAAGCTCTAACTCACCTCCCGGAGTGGCCCCTCATAAAAGCTCTGGCGGAGAAGAAGGTGATACTGAGGGCCGAGGAGGTGGCGAGCTGCGATGCGGACCAAGACCAGGAATTCCTGGCATTCCGTCGTGGTGAGTTCACCTCTGGACTCCGAAACAAAGAGCCACCCCCCGTGTAGAAACTGCCGTTGTTGCCGAATTGGGAGATGCAGGAACTGCTGAGGGACAACTGGAGGAGGTGCCCGAAGAGGCCGAGGGGACCGAGAGGGAGGTCAGTCGTTCCCCTCAAATTTAATGTAATAGACAATAGGAGTAGATGTAGACTTTGGATTGAATCATGGATAATGTACTTTGACTTTGTTGAATATATAAATTATTTTTTGAACTGAACTCCCGCTCATTGTATGCCCGAGATTGATCGTTCTTGTTGATTCTTTTGGCTGCTCAGAATACCGCGGAATTGCACGAGACGATAAAGAAGCTTATGCGATCACTAGAGTGGTTCCGCGGAGAGAAGAACAACCTGCAAATGCACGTGGTGCCAAGGCTAGAAAAGCGGGTGTCCATTGCGGAAAAGAGAGCGGAGGAAGCCGAAGAAAGAGCCAAGGATTACGAACTGAAGTACCGGGCTAAAGCTGCTGAAATGAGCCGTGTCCTCGTTCATCAAAGGGAGTATGACCGGATACTGTCTGAGTTCGGCCTTCTGACCTTTGAAGAAGTGGAGGAGCGGGTCGTAGAGATTCAGGGCGAAATCTCGGCACTTATGGCAAATGACCCAGCCGAGTCCTCGGAGCTTGTAAGAAAGCGAGAGGTTTTGGAGCTGCTTCTCAGCATGTATGAAGAACTGAAGGGCCGAGGCAGGTGGAGGCCTTCTGCCGAGGAATACATTGCTAGTACAAGCCGAAGCCAAGGCACTTCAAAAGCCCCCCGGAAGGGGAAAAAGAAGCCCGAGGTAAAGAACACAGGCATTGTTATTCGAGAGCCAGTTCCTGTGACTACGATCGAAGAAGAGCCCGCCGTTGTCGCCGAAGAGGCAATCGAAGAACTGGCTAGAGAAATCGAGGTGATGGTCCCCGAGGAATGGGACCCTGTGCAATGGGCCGAAACCCCGAGGTCTGCTCCACAGCCAAGTAGCCGTGCTCGAACAAGAGACGAAGTTCCCAGGCAAACGCCAAGAACAAGTCCTCGGCGTCGGGAAGCCCGCGGGGGGGAAAGAGCCGGAGCCCGAGGCCGAAGAACAACAAGATCCCGGAGGACGCAGCGTAGGTCTAGGAGTAGGCCTCAACGCCGGGGCGCTGAATACTGGCTTGGGGGCCGTAGATAATTGCTTGTCTTTTTTTTTGTTTTTTTTTTTCGAAGTCTTATGTAAAAAATTTTTTGGCGTCGTATTATTCGGAAGATAATAAAATCGTTTTGGTGTGCACAGATGTGTTAAGGAAAACAACAAGTTATTAACTATTTTAATCGGGTGTTCGGGAACACAATACGAATAACTCCAATGTAAATCTCCCCGGACGGATCGGGCGGGAGTAAAATCTCCCCGGACGGATTAGGCGGGAGTAAAATCTCCCCGGACGGATCAGGCGGGAGTAAACACTTCTCCGGTTAAACAGGCGAGAGAGTGATACAAGTCCGGGGACGAAATGTGAGTCTCCTCGGACGGACCGAGAGAGAGATTTAATTGTCCGGAGACTAATAATGATAACACGATTGCCCGGTCACTTCGGGTCGGGTTGATACCTAAACGCCCCGGCCCACTAACTGGCCCAGGACCTCGGCCCATCAACCGGCCCAGAAGGTCTAGAGGTACGCGTCCCGGATAACGCGTGTGGCGCGGCCCAACTTATGGCTTGTCCCGCGACTCAAGGCCCACGATCCGTTCCCAACCGCCATGCAGCAGAAAAGAGGCATGATAATAGGGAGTTAGTTAGGGTTCAGTTAGGGTTCAGTAGGGTTTAGTATAAATTGAAGAAAAGAACTCTGAATTAGGGTTCGCATTCTGTATTCTGAAATTACTACTTGTAAACTCAAAGATCTAGTAAAAGAAACACCTCGGCAGGTGCTATTTTGTGCCCGTGGACGTAGATCTCCGGATCGAACCACGTAAATCTTGTGTTTTTTCATATTGCTTACGTAGGTTTTACGCTGGGATCGATGTTCAGCTTTTGGGTTATTATATCGGGAGAGACCCCGGGCATATCCAAAGGGGACCATGCGAAGACATCAGAATACTCTCGCAAGGTCTGAATGATGGCCTGGTGTAACCATGGCACATCCACGGCACTGACAGTTACAGTTTGTTCTGGTTTGGACGAATTAAGCGGCACCTGGACGGTGGTATCCCCCAATGAGGTACACGCCTGAGGTTCAAGAGCCGATGACGCTACTTGAAGCTGCTGTTTGGGAGGAACTTTGGTAGTCTTTTTGAGTGCCACGTACATGCACTCCTTAGAAACCCGCTGACTACCACGAATAGCCACTTCGCCATGTGAGGTGGGGAACTTTAGCGCGAGGTGGTATGTGGAGCATATGGCTTTAGCAGGAGTAAGCCAATCCCGACCTAAGATCATGTTGTACGGTGACGGGGAATTAACCACATAAAAATCCACGAAAATGGTTTTTATCGCCGGATAGGTCCCCAGAGACGCGGGAGAGTGATGACACCTTCTGGCTGGACTTCACCCTGAGTGAAAGTCTGCAGTGGCCCGGGGGCCGGCCGAAGTTGTTCCCGAGGAATCCCCATCTTTTGGAAACAGTCAGCGAATATAACACTCACTGCGGCTCCATTGTCCACGAAGACCCGCTTTATTATAATGTTGGCTACAGTCATGTCAATGACAATGGCGTCAGTATGAGGTGTTATCTCTGGAACCGGGTCCCTATCCGTGAAACTAACAGTTTCGGATTGATGGAGGCGCTTATGACGTGGCTCCTCGGGAGGAGGACGGCGAGCCTCTGCCTTCAAGGCATTTCGTGAAGCCCCGGTGGGGAGGGCCCCATATATCACGTTTATTACGTGAGTGGGTGCATTGTCTCCGGCTCCTCCCGGAGGAGGAGGTGGTGGCAGAAAACGAGGTTGTTGGCGATTGCCAGAGTCTTGCTGTGCATGATTGCTAGATCCCGACGGATTATTCTGCCACGGCGGCCGATTTTGTTGTGTACCCCGGTCATGATAACCTCCGCGGTTATGAGAAGAACCCCCATTCTGACTTGTCCGAGGTTTGTCATCGATCCGCGCAATGTATTGTCGCAAGAGACCTTTCCTTAAACACTCCTCAATTTCCTTACTGAGCTCTCGGCACTCCTCAGTCTCGTGCCCATGATCTCGGTGGTATGCACACCACTTTCCACGGTTCCTCTTTTCAGGCGGAGCAGTCATCCGCGGACAGGGCCGTAAATCATTCTTGTGAACAGAAAGAATTTCAGCTCGTGATTTTGTCAGCGGAGTGAATTGTGGAATATCACCTCGAGATTCTGAACGCCCCGGGTTCAGACGAGAAAAGGCACTAGGTCGTGTGCTAGGCCCAACTTGTGCCCTGTCGGACTACCGCTTGCTAGCATGTTTCTCACGTTTCCGACGAGTCTGCTCCTCGGCCTTAGCATATCTGCACACCGTTTTGAACAGTGCTCGGGTTGTGACCGGTGGATTACGAACCAACTCGGTGTAGAGTGGTCCGGGGTGGAGTCCATTCATGAATGCGTTGATGACTACATCATCTGAGCAATTTCCCACCTTAAGACTCTCCGCTGTAAAGCGGTCAAGAAATTGGATAACGGTTTCACCGTCCCGCTGTTCCATATTCATGAGGTCGGCCAGGGTGGCCATGGGCTTCGCACGTTCTTCGAAACGCGCCCAGAAGTGTTCGGCGAGTTCTCTAAAAGAGGATACGCTATTGCGCGGGAGAGAATCAAACCAAACCCGAGCTTCATCCTGAAGGTACTCAGGGAAAATCTTACAGTAATGGAGGGACGTAGTATGATCGCGGCTAAGCATGTTGTGCCTGAAAGCTCCAAGAAAATTGGCTGGATCTCCGGTGCCGTCGTAAGGTGGTATGGAAGGCCTTTTGAACCCTTCGGGAAGGGAGGTGGCCATGATTTCTTGAGAGAACGGTGTGATGATATCTCCATTGGCATCAAGACCCAGGATTCTGTCGAGCTCGACATTGCGTTGGACTCGCTCATACTCTTGAAGATCTAGAGTATGAGGGTTGACATAACGAACTCTTTTAGCCGCCTTGAGTGGACGGCGGCGATCGACATCCGTAGGTTCATCGTTGCGCTGTCTTGACCCGTTAGAACTCCCATGGTCCTCGGAAGAACCAGGTCGTTCCTGTCGCCGATCCTGACGCCCGCGATGCACCGGGTCTTGTCGATCATGCGAGTGCTGACGATGTGGAGGCACCGCGGGATTGGCATCATGTCCGGCAGGTCCCTCGGGATTTAGGCGATTGGCCGCCCAGTCCTGAAGAACATGAGCATGCTCTTGTAGGAAGGCCTGGAGTAATTCTGGGGTTATTTGAATATTGACCGGTGGCCGGGCAGCAGCGAGATTAGGGTTTTGCATGTCTTGTGGGGGTGGAGGTAAGAACTGGTTGTCTAGATTCATAACCGGGCCTTGGTTGCCCTGATGATGAGACGTACCTCTTATCGGCGATTGCCTCGGCGGCAAAACTTGATCCACGGGTGGATCTTGATTGGCTTGATCACTCTGGCGAGATTGATTCAGACGAGTCATCACCATGATATTTGAATGCACTTTCGATGTCAAAAACTACTTGCGATTCCCACAGACGGCGCCAATTGATAATGCGCAATCTGATATCCAAGAAACTTAACGAAAACCTATGTAAGCAATATGAAAAAACACAAGATTTACGTGGTTCGATCCGGAGATCTACGTCCACGGGCACAAAATAGCACCTGCCGAGGTGTTTCATTTACTAGATCTTTGAGTTTACAAGTAGTAATTCAGAATACAGAATGTGAACCCTAATTCAGAGTTCTTTTCTTCAATTTATACTAAACCCTACTGAACCCTAACTGAACCCTAACTAACTCCCTATTATCATGCCTCTTTTCTGCTGCATGGCGGTTGGGAACGGATCGTGGGCCTTGAGTCGCGGAACAAGCCATAAGTTGGGCCGCGCCATACGCGTTATCCGGGACGCGTACCTCTAGACCTTCTGGGCCGAGGTCCTGGGCCAGTTAGTGGGCCGGGGCGTTTAGGTATCAACCCGACCCGAAGTGACCGGGCCATCCCTATCACTGGTGGTGCTATCAAGCTTAGATCTCAACTTCGCGAGACTCAGTCGCGAGTTACATCTTTTGGTCTCCATGAAGTCGTGATGGGATTTCTCTATTGCTGCGATTCGGTGGTCAAGCATGTTATTCTCGCTGATCTGCCATAGGATAACATCGGAACTGGGTTGACTGTACTTCGCGACTTCGCGAAGTCCTTCCATGGTCAGAGATCATACACGCAGGATTTGCAGCAGCACCGATCAATCCATGGCGGCTCCCCTAAGTCGGGCAACCGCAGGATTAGGGCTTCCTCTGCAGTACCCAAACCGGTTCATGGGTTTCTAGACCGACCAATCGATTCGTGAATTAGTAAACTGGGCTGACCGAGCCGGTTCAGACTGAATTTTCAAACTGCTCCTTCGTCTTCGAAGGGTGATTCAGGCAGCTTTTCTCAAAAGCAGAAGCTGCTTTTTCGATAGTACTTCCTCAGCTGCTGTCCACATTTGCGTCCACCTTCATGGCTCTGGATTCCGCTGAACCTCGCCTGACATAGTGGGTTTAGGTGGTCTGAGTTGGTGAATCTACCATTGATGCTTACGCAGTCCAGGTATCAGTTTAAGGAAGCTTCCCTTGAAGTGTTTATTGCAGGCCTGTGTGCCATGTCGAGATTTGGTTTGGATTTTTCAATGATGAAGTTTTGGAATTTCATGGAGTTTTGAGATTGGAAGCTTTGGAAACCTGTTTGTTGCTTTATTTCTCGCTTAAGGAGGGGGCTTTTAAAAAACTTGTCCAAAAAGTGCTCCTGCACTAGCTGCCCAACAACTTATTTTTTGCCTCACTTTCACGGTGTGGGTGGGTGATTCAGACAGCTTATTCGAAGCTTTAATTGTTTTAGAAACCTGTTGTTTGCTATATATCTTGTCTAAGCAGGGGGCCTAGAACAGTACTATTTCGGGCTCTTCAATTTCGAATATTTTGTGTATTGATGTTTATGATCAGATTGGTATTGGATGTGTTTTTTCTTATTAGTTTGTTTGCTTGTGGTAACGATTCACTCTCGAAGATCCAAGTCAACATGCCATTTTGATGTTTCGATTGGAGTTAGCCGGAGGCATTCCCTCTGATTTTGACGGCATTACCTCTGATTTTGACGACAACACCGCCATTTTGGGTTCGACATTAAAGTCATTTGGTCCGGCAGTCCTGGATGTTTTCTCCTGGTACATATTTACTATATTATTTTGTAGGGTTTATGTCTTTGTAGAGTGAGATATCTCATGGTTCTTGCTTACCTCTTATGTGTCGGCCTGTGACATTGATGGGTTTTTATTTTTGGTTTTTCTTGAGAGATCGACTTGTGGCGTTGGTCTTCCCCTTTGAACTTTGGTTTTAGGTGAGGGATCTATACATTTTGGAATATGTCGTCGGGTCGTACTCATAGTTCTGACAGCTCTGAGCTATGACATTGAAATCCTCCCTAGAGATTTTTGGACTCACAACGATGTGAGGAGCTTTGGTTCTCCCCCACACTCGGGTTTCGTGACATAGGAAAACTTGATTGGGAGCTCGACTTCTGTAGTATGTTCGACGACCGTTTTACACCGGTTATTTCCCCCTGCCGAACCTCCAAATTCCAGTTTCCTTCTTGTACTATGTTTTGTATTTACTTAGATTTTCCTTAGCCAATTCTCATTTTTATCCAAGACACCTTTATCTGTCGGCCTGTGACATTAAAAGGTTCTTAGTTTGTCTCTTGTGAGTGACCGTCCTATAGTCTCCACATTTTTCACTCTTTTCTTTGTTTTCTTTTCTTTATTTATAATACCATCTATTTAGCTTCTCCGAAGTTGTACTTTTTGCTTTTGGACTTGTCCCAAATCGTCTCGTAGTGATAGAGATTTGCTTACATATAAACGCACGATCACTCATTCGTCTAATCAATGTGAGATTTTAGTCTTTCAGTTCAACCAACATATTCTCCTAAATAAAGTCTTAGGCCCCATTTGGATGGAGGAATTTGTGCTATGAATTTATAAACCCGTTGTCAAATTCATTCCATGTGTTTGGATAAAATAATAAATTAGTAGATTTGTAAATTCAGATTTCAGCCAATTAAAAATCCAAGATTTGAGATTGACCATTTTACACTATATTTTGGTGGATTTCAAATCTTTTGACAAAGATAGTCATTTAGAAATTCCTCCCCACTCACACCTCTTGCTCCCCTCTGCCTCTCTCTCTCTCTCTCTCTCTCTCTCTCTCTCTCTCTCTCTCTTCTTCTTCTTCTTCTTCTTCTTCTTTTCCTCATCGTTATCTCTCCCTCTCGTTCTCTAATTGAATTCTCCCAGAATTTTTTTGTTCTTTTTTTATTCTTTTTTCTTTATCTCCAATGAAATACTCCCAATAATTTTTTGGGATATAAAAATATAAAATGTATATATGTGTGTGTGTGTATATATATAATTGGAAAAGAAATTGTTCGGTTAATTTAGATGTAGATAAATATTATTTTATTTTATAAAAATATAAAATTGTAACTCTGAACTTTAAAGAAAAAAAAAACTGAATTTTAAAATGTTGTATCATTTTTTTGCCAAACAATGGATCTTAAAATTTTGGATTTAAAAATCTTTTCACAAATCCACCATGAATCCAAACAAGGGATTTCAAGTCCATGGATTTTAAATCTAAGGATTTTGAAATCTATTCATTTTAAATCCCTTGGCAAATCAAATCCCTCCATCCAAATGGGGCCTTACAGAAATTCCAACTTTTTAGGCCTACTCGGTTTTTATTTACTCGAGAGTGTCCACAATTCGATTAAATTAGATGTCTATCTGCGTACTAGCAGATATGCATCCCACTTTATAAAGGCTAAACACAGATGAGTCCAAAATTTATTTAGACCCTCATACTTCAATTAAGCCGATTCCCAAATTTTATTCATGCCACCAATTTGAATTAAGCCCAAATTTTCAATTTGCTCGTGTCGAATATATTTATTTGAAGTTTTTCAAACTTCCACATGCCCTTTAGACTTGTATGACTATTTTTCTACATGTCCCTTGAACATGCCTGACTATTGCATGTCACACTTTTGAGCAACAATTTAATTTGATTAAGCTTATAATTATAGAACCAAGTTCTGAATCAAAATACATTTTGCCTATAATATAACTATGTCAAAATTATACAAAACTTAATTAGCCAATAAGACTTCAAATGACTTGGGTCTGCTTAGATCATCACATGATCTCATCAAATTTATCAAGCCCAACTTCAGTGTGATTAACATTTCAAATAAAGCCAAAAATAGATAAGTCTTACATGCAACAGACTAGTTACATTTCCTCAAATTAGCCGTTCCATTTTTGTTTTCAAACAGACCCAGGATACTTTTATTAGCCTATCAAATAACTTGGGCAAATCAGAGTGCACCGTTTCAATTACGCATGAACCTGTACAATCTTTTTCGCCGAAAGGTCGTAAACGTTGGGCATTGCCTCGTCTCTGGACCACCGTTTCACCAGCCTGGTCTTTACCGAGACAGAGTCTTTGCCAGTGTCTCTAAGGACTGTTATTTAAACTTTAATTGACATAAACTATACAGTCCATTTAGCAAACACGCAAGTAAATACATGGTCTTTTCCATTTCTTGTGGTCATATACTATAGCGTGATTATAGTTGACTCTAAAAAATGACGGGACTGGTAAAGTCGAGGCATGAGTTTAACTTTCTGTCCGTAAAACAATATTGTCCATATACAAGTACTCATGGTCTACGATAATCATCCCCACGATACATAACTTTTAACTTCAGGATCGCAGAAAAACAAAATTAAAGTTTTCGGCAAACTACTCGGTACTCAGGACTTTCTCGAAGACTCAAAGACTCGAATACCACAATCACAAAAGATGATAAATGCAGTGTAGTGAGTGTTGTCGTTGTATTCGGTGATCGGAGATGCAAATGGAGAGGCCTATTAATAAACTTTGGGTCATTTCATAAACGGGTGTATCCTTTCAACTTAATCAATCCTAACCGTTTGATCATACCTCTTCACTCAAGGTCACGGTCTTATGGTTAGATTGCATCAATTTCGAACGTTCATATCTTTTTGTTCGCACCTATTCCACTTGAACATATGCAACTATTCAGGACACCTTTTTGTCTATTATACACTTTTTCGTTCATACTCCAAAATTCCAACAATCCCACATGAACGAAGAAGTTGTTGACAAGGAATTCAAAGTTAGAATTGCTCAAAGTTTTGTCAACACCAACCTTCCAAAGTCATTTTCTAACCAACCTCCACATAAATGACAATTAATGCATGTACTCTACACAAACACACAAGAAAATAATGACAAACTGCCATTACATCGAGATAGTAGCTTTTGGCTTTGCCTTCCCTAGTGAGATGCTATCGGACTGGTTTTTTCTTGGGCGGGAAAATTCATACTTGCATTGCGTTGGCCTCTGAGTGTATAATTTATTTATATCGTTAACGTAGTACTGATAATGTGGCCTTCAAGATTGATAGATCCGGAAAGCTTTTGATACTATTAGGTGGGATTTTCTTATACATGTGCTCAATTTGATAGGATTTAATAGAATGTTTGTTCATTGGGTACACAACATTTTAACCTCCGCACAGTTGTCGATTCTTATTAAATGGCTCTTCGTTTGGTTATTTTGGTTGTTCAAGGGTAGTTTGACAAGGGAACCATTTGTCCCCTTTATTGTTCTGTATAGCTAAGGATGTTTTGGCATGAATGCCCTCACGAGAGGTAAATAGGGGTCTCATTCAGCCTGCATTAGCGAAAAGGGAAGGTTCCATGTCCCCCATTTTTTTTTCCATGCTGATGATATCTTCATCACGTCTGCAACTGATTTGGAAAGTGTCAGTCGCATCAGGATAATTTTAGATGATTCTGGATGTGTCTCGGGGCAGTTAGTTAGTGTTGCCAAATCCCTGGTCTTTATAGTCATCGGGCCTCCTCGGGGTTCAAGGCTGTTGTTCTGTTACGAACGGGTATGGGACCTGGTTTCCTCCCTATGACTTATCTTGGGGTCCCTCTTTTTCGAGGGGCTCCACGAGCACCAGCTTTTAGACATATTACGGATGCAATTATTAGCCGATTCTCTCATTGGAAAGGTGCTACTTTATATATGGCTGGTAGGGTGTGTCTTGGTAACTCGATTATTGTTAGTAGTCTTGTTCATACGATGATGGTTTATAGATGGCCTAGATCACTTCTGAAGAAGGTTGAGACAGCTAGCGTAATTATTTGGACTGGTTTAGTTGACAAACCAGGCATCTTTAATGTGGATTGGAAATGTGTTTGTTCACCTCAATCCGAGAGAGGCTCGAGGGTGCGCTCTATATGCATCGCCAATGAGGCCTTCATTTTCCACTTTTCATGGGAGCTTTTTACGAGTGATGCACCTAGATTTCATTTTATTCGAAAACGATGGTTGAGGAACGACGTGGAGATATGCCCTTATCACGCTCGTTCTTCTCTCTTTTCTTCATCTCGACAACTTTTGCAGAAAGCTATCTTCGAGTCTTGATGGACTGCTAAGGATGGCATATCTCTGGTCCGGTTTTGGTTGGATATTTGTCTAGGATATGTTATAGCCGATCATAGTGGTGTCCTACTTTGGTGTCGTTCCTTACTTACACATCATATTTCGGATTATTATGTAGATGGTGTGTGGTATTTCGAGGAGGTTTTTGTTGATCGATATCCTTCTATTGTCGTGGATATTGTTGCTCATGTTTTTTTCTAGCATTATGAAGGATACTCGAGTTGGAGTGGTGATTTTCATGGAAATGTTACCTTCGCTTCAGCTTGTGAGGATTTTTGAACTGGCTATACGATTACCTCTTGGGGACGTTGGCTCTGGAGACCTTACGTTCCTTTATGCCGCTCTTACATATTATGGAGGGAAATTTACTCTCGCCTTCCATCATGGGATCTCCTTCATTGTTGGGGTTTTCGGGGCCCCACGATGTGCCCACTGTGTCGACAACAAGGGGAGAGCCTTGATCATCTATTTACTTCTTGCCCCTACTCCATATTAATTTTTCGGAGTATTTGTTGGGCTTTTGATGTCACTATAGATACAGATAATGGTTTTCACAACCTTGTTTTGCAGGTCATGGAAGTCTCTCTTAGCACTCAACTTGCAATCCTGTGGCGTGTAGCATTTACCACTTTCGTGTGGATAATTGTGGGCTTGTCGTAATGGCGCAACTTTTGATGACAAGCTTCCTTCTTCTACACATGTCATGTGTCGTAATAACACATCGATGAACCTGGCATGTTTACGTCGTCTTCACATAGTTCTTATCCCTCGGCCCCTTTGAATGTGATCTCCGTTTTTTGGATCCCGCCCATTCTGAGATGGGCTAAAATTAATACTGATGATAGTGCTAATGGGACTCCAGGACGTATCTTTGGTGGTGCCATCTTTCGCAACTCCAGAGGTTACATTTTGGGATGTTTTGCTACTTCTTTCAGGCACGACCATGCTTTTGAAGCTGAGCTTGAGTTTTTGGCTATTGAGACTACTTATCTTCGTAATTGGCACACAATTTGGATAGAGTTCGATTCCACTTTGGTTGTGCACCTCTTACATGTTTGATCCATGCAAGTACCTTTGCATCTTCTCTTTAGGTGGCAGCGAGCTCTTGTTTAAATTGAGAACATGGACTTAATGGTGACTCATATTTATAGAGAAGAGAATCAAGCTGCAGATGCTCTATCTAAGCTTCACATTCCCTACACTTGGTTTGATGTCCACTCCTGTGCATGTCTCGAACATACCTCAAAAGGATTTCTTTGCTGAATATTTTAGGTTCAAGTAAAGGATTCATGTTCGCATATTTTATTTCCACAAGGTCGCGATCAGGTCGCAAATCTGATCGCGACTGCGTTAAAAGTTCGCTAGAAAGCTTGGTCTACACTGCCTCCCAGACGTGGCTGCACCGATCTTGAAATGGCCCACGTCAAAAGCTAGCCAGAATACTTAATCTACATTGCCTTCCAGACGCGACTGCGCCATTGATATACGTAAATTATGCATGTAATTAGGTTGATTTAGAATCGTATTCTATGGTAATTATGTGCATATTTGGTCAAGAGTGGGATATATTGATATAAATTGGACCATTTAACGTGTTTGACTCGTTTTAAAAGTCGCAATTTGCAACTAACGAACGAAAGAACAAGTCAAAGAAAAGTCTAAACCAGACAAAAACTGGCCTAGACTGGCTTAGACAGGTTTGAGCCGGTCCAGAAGACAAACCAGTAGAGAACCAACACGGCCGTGTCAAAACATCAACACGGCCGCATCAAAACGTGCTCATAAAATGATTATATATTGATGCTGCAACGCGGCCGTGTTCAACATGCAACACGGTCGCATCAAAATGTGATGTTTTAAAGAAGGTTGAGTTCAAAAGTGACGCGGCCGTGTCAGAAGCCCAACACGGCCACGTCCAAAGGCAGGTTTTGAAGCAATTTCCTGTCCCAAGGAGGAACTGATTCCTAA
>OY282502.1:22014314-22193544 GCA_958295605.1 Ajuga chamaepitys
ACTTGGGTTGAGGAATGAAAGGCCTTCAATCTTCTTTCCAATGTTGTTCTTGCGGATGATGGAGGCTGGAAAATATGTTATTGGATGTCCAAGATAGGTTAAATTCGAAATGGAACTTATATATATAGGGGAAGAGTTGTCACTTGAGTTTTAGGCAAAATCGCATTCACAATTTTAAAACAGGGTAAAGGATCTCGGTTGTGTCTCGGCCGAGACGTGAAAAGAGGATTTTTCTGCTGGTGAATCGAAGGCTAATCTTGGCCAAGATGCCACTGTGTATCGGCCAAGACGTGAAAAAGAGGATTTCAGGGCTTGTTAGGGTTTGGCTTATCTCGGCCGAGATTGGGTTTCATCTCGGCCGAGATCTTGATCTCTTGAAAGTCTTGATTTTCCCTGGAAGGTCATCTCGGCCGAGATGGGCATCTTCAGCTCTACAAAACTTCAGGTTATCCCTGGAAGGTCATCTCGGCCGAGATTTGCAACCTGTCTCGATCGAGATCTTTCTTTAGCCCTGTCCTTTATTGCCTTGATCGATCCATCGACTCTGCGATCTTTTGATGCTCTTTTTGGATCCCTTTGCACCTGTTTTAACAAAAAAATGAACCAAACGCATTATTTTTCCCAATGAGAATTAAATGCACGAAGTACACGTGAAATTGCACAAAAACATCACTAAATGACACTTAAAGCGTCCTAAAGTGTGTGCAAGAACACGTGTACCAAATCCCCCCAAACTTGAACTTTTGTTCGTCCCGAACAAATAAAGAAAAAGAAGAAAGAACATGTGTTTAGGATAGATTAAAGTGGCAATCGGTTTCAGATTATTTTCTTAAAAGCAAGGCAAACATGAAAGTAATGAGCATGTGTGATAAGCAAAATCCACAACTTTCTACACTTTGACATTCTTGACTTGAGATCCTCACCGGGTGAGTGTATCTCTCAACTCTCGAGTGTATCAAATGGGACGTGTATTCGCTCGCATTGAAGTGCATGAAACGCCTACCATATGCTTGTCAATCATCTAAACTCGAAAATGTACTTGACATGTGTGGCAAAGAATCAAATAGATCTTTAATGGGTTGTAATGTTGGCTTGGGGTAAGGTGGGATAATTTTGGGTAAAAGTGACAGTAAAATGGACTAAATGAGTTAGCTACTCTCATATACCCCTCAAGCAAGAATCACTCTACCTCACTCATTCACTTCCAATTCAAATTGGCTCTAAGACTCGACTTTTTCACCTTATTCCAGCCTACATCTCCCATGTCTATCAATTCTCAATTAAGATGTGTTTCTTAGAACATTTTCAAACCTTGAGAATGATAATTAAAAGTATATCACCGACCATGTCTATCACCGATCTCTCCAATTCTAACACTAAAAAGTATATACAATCAACTCTTTCTTTTATTTTCTGATTTTTTTATTTTTTCTCGGTTTTCGATTTTTCTCTTTTTTTTTTTTTTTTATAATAACAGTGAAGATGCTCGTGTTCTTAATTCTTACCTATTTTATGTGTTTCCCTCTCACCTTTTGACAATTTCCACTAGTCTATCCAATTTGATCCCAATCTTCCAACCCAACTACCTTCCAACCGTCTCCCTCGTACTCTTATAGTCCATTTGGGTTCAAAGGCTAAATGAAAGGGGATTGGCTTGTAAAGTTGGCTATCAAAGAAAATAAGCTTTAAGTTCAAGGGGCTTAACTAGAGACAATTTCATATTTGGTAGAAAGGGAATATTTTCAAGCTTTTGAAATAGGTTTTGATCAAGAATTGCCTAATATCACTTTCAATGCCACAACATGTACCAACTTATTCAAACGTAGAGATTAGGGCAAGTTCTAGAGGAAAATGCATGCATTCAATGAATTTCACACCGAAAGAAGATTTTGAAGTACTCAAAAAATGGGAGTGTCTATTTAGGCTCAAAAACTCACTTTGGCAAAATTTTGATCACAAATCTTGAATGCAAGCTCGATTTTGTTTCAATAGACTACCACGCTCTATCATGTGTCATTTTCACAATTTTTGTTCAACATTTTTTATCATTAACCAATGCCACAATTCTCATTCCTACACGATTCAATCATTTTTTCTCGAGCGGCCAACTTGTACGCCTATCACCCACTCCCCAAACTTGATTTCCGGTTGGAAACCAAGTTTGTGGAAAAGAGGAGTACGAGTTGGTGCTCGTCGCATTTAACCAATTATTAACCGTTTTAGCCCAAGACAATACCTAACTAACTATCTTAACAAAAATCCTACTCCTAAAATGTGCAAGGAATCAAAATTTAATATAAACAATATCAAAATAACCAAAACAACCAAGTGATAACAATTAGCTCACAGGCCAAGTAATCTCATCAACAAGCAAGACAAAGTCAATCATCAATAATCAAGCCAAAATACAAATCATAATTGGCACACAGGCCATCAAATCAATTCAACATGAACACAATACCAAATGGCTCACAGGCCAAAACCAACAATAATAGTGTAAAGTGACCGAAGTGAGGGCACACAGGCCAATAGCATAAACATTAAAGGAAGATAAGGAGGGGTAGGAGGGGGTTCGGGAAGTTTGAGCGGCCGAGAATGTCTTACCCCCTTGTTCTCTCCCCAAACTTGGTTTTTCAACTAAGTTTTGGAAGGAGGGGTAAGGCTTTCTTGGTACTCTGCTCACAAAGATCGGGAAGGCCGGGAGCTCGAGCCGGTGAAACACCCCTTGATGGTGTTGAAGAGGTCGAGGAGCTTTGTCTGGTTTTCTTTAATGGTTTCTTTAATGCCTCTCAATTCAGCTCCAATTGTCGTCCTCATTTCCACCAATTCGGCTCTGATTCCTTTGATTTCGTCCCCCATTGCAGCCACCAGTCCTTCTTGTCGTTTCTGGAACTCAGATTGAGACAGCACAGCTGATGCTGGTCTCTTCTTGGATGGCCTGTCTGGTTGGCTGCTGCCTTCCCTCTCACCTCGCGTGGTCCGAACCCTTGCCACCGGACGTGACTTCTTTGCTCTCTTGAACATGGTCAATTCATTAGTGGTTGGCTCTTTGGACGCATTGATGTACTTCAGCCCGGGGTTAGGTAAGCGGAGGTAAGGTCCCTCATTTTGGAGGACATGAGGGACAGACGGTCCCAAGGTTCCTTCTTTATACCCGAGCATAGCTATTCTCATATTCTCCATCTCCTCCAAGTCTAAATAGTATTCAGAGCTGATGGGCGTGTACTCTGGGAGGGGCACATTGTAATGCTCAAGAATAGGGGTAATCATAGCCCCGCAGTAAATTGGGTCTGGAACCTTCGTCTCCCTCTTCCTTTCAGTCCTCAATTCCTTTACTGTCTTCTCAAAGCTCAGTATCAGGTCTTCTTGAAAATCCCTCAACCTTCTGTCCACATTTGCCCACAAAATCTCCATCTCATATAATCGAGGAGAACTAATCTCCTTCCTGCCACAGATTGTCGAGCTCGGCAACTTCTACAAATATTTGACGATCGGGCTTCTTATTGAAGTTAATCTGGAGCTCCTTGGGTCGTAAGCCTGTGGTGCAACTATTCCAAGGGCGGCAGTGACTTGCCCCCATAATTTTTGCACGTCGAACTCTCTCAAAGTACCCACATCACCAACAGTTGGCCTTTTGAAGCTGTATATAGCTCTTAGATTGCCGTGGCTTAGGGTCTTTGTCTCATTCAGAAGTTGAAACTTGATGTTATAGATCTTTGTTGAGCAGGAAAGTGACTCCTCCTCGATTTCGAGAGTGCTAAAGAATTCTAGCACGAACTTGAGGAATGTAGGTCGGGGTGCTAGGCATTAGGCGAGCCCCGCTTGTTCTAAGAGATCATTGACGTTTTGCCTTATGCCCATGGCATCCAAAATCTTGGGATCGCCATAACGGGTTGCCGACACCCCTCTCCTTATCAATTTGTCGAACCTCTTCTTCTGTTCGTCTGTGCTCAAAATTATATTGAAGTCGATTGGCTTTGTGGGTTTATCTATGATGGTTGTTGGAGTTTCCGGTATGGGAGCCTCTGGTGTGGGCTCAACTGCTTTTTCTTTGCCCTTAGCTTGACTTTTTCTTATTTTCTGTGTTACTCGCCTACTTGAAGTGCCCTCTTGACTGGTGTTTTTCTTCGTGTTTTTTGGCTGTGCCATTGTTTGCTTGTAGCCAGTCAGAAACACACACATCAAACTTAAGTTGAAAAACGAAATTTCAAACTTATATGTCCACCATCATTTATTAATGGGAGAAGCAATTTCACACTCATTATTCTGCACTCATGAATCAATTAGCTAGCCCAAATAGCCCAAATCGACAATCAAATCAACAAAAATAAGCCAAATCGATTTAATGTGTTCTAACATATATCAAGTCATCTCAAACAATAACGTATAAACCATTCTAGCTCAAAAATTGAAATGACGATCATATTAATCTAGCAAAATGGACTATACAATCCATATACATGTTTGAAGAGTATTCACAAATATTCACCCAATCCAATCTCCTAGTCTACAAATATCGCATATCATCATCAAATTCGTATTCCTAATCGACAAACAAATCAATTCGGCTATCAATTTACACAATAGTGAAAATTTTCAACCAAATTCAATAAAACCAAATAAAAATACGAAATTGACTTCCTATCATGCATCAAATTCAGCAATGAATAGCACAAAAGTAATATGAGGTGATAGCAATACTTACCGGACGAGTTTAGACGATGAAGATTTGAAAATTCTCTTTCGCGCCTTTTTCAACCCGAACTCAAAATCGCTCCAAATCCAATTTTTTTTTGGATGAAAGTGCATTATATGATGTGGGTGAGGGTGTGTGTGAGTTTGAGTGACTTTGATTGAGTGAAAATGGTGAAATTTTAGAGTGGAGTGTGTGTTTGTGCGCAAAATCGCAAATTGGGGGGGGGGGGGGGGGGGGAAGGGGGAGGGGAGGGAGGGGGGAAGAATGCCGTAATCTATTCATGCAGGGGTATTTATACCTGGGCAGAATCTCGGCCGAGATGAATTTCCTAGCTTAGTGTCTTGGCCGAGATCCGTTCTTTGATCTTAGGCTTATTTTGCTCAACAACGATCCAGCCTCAATCTTGGACAAATTGATCTCGAACGAGATGACTTGGTGTCTCGGTCAAGATAGTCTTCCAGCAATTTTGGCTAGTTTGTGCTCTTCTGAATCTCGGCCGAGATGCCTTGTGTTTCTCGGCCGAGATAGCCTTCAGGGAATTACCTTGTTTTGCCTGCATGACGTCTCGACCGAGATGTAGTGTGTGTCTCGGCCGAGATTCCTTCCCCTGCATTTTTCCTTCATTTTGGTCCTCTTCACCCTCATTTCATGCTATCTCTTGATTATTTTGATTTATACCTGCACATTTCTCAACAAAAACATCAAATATGCCACAAGGCATTTATTAAGCTACTAAACTATGAATTTGAAAGTGCAAAAATTTAAAGATACCGTCGGGTTGCCTCCTGACAAGCGCCTTTGTTTAACGTCGTTGGCTCGACAGATGTTCATTTAGCTCGATGGTGGGTCTTCTACTCGTTCCTATTCAACCGGGCTATCTTGACAGCCTTCGAAATACGGCTTAAGCAATTGTCCATTCACTTTGAAAATCTTGCCCGTTTGACCGCTTTCTATCTCAATGGCCCCATGTGGATATACCTTGTTGACAATGAATGGTCCAATCCACCTTGATCGAAGCTTTCCGGGAAACAATTTCAACCTCGAGTGGTACATAAGTACCTTCTCTCCAACCACGAAATTTTTCCGGGAGATTCTTGCATCATAGAAGGCCTTGGTCTTGTCCTTATATATCAAAGCATTTTCGAAAGCTTCATTCTGAATCTCTTCTATCTCTTGGAGTTGAAGTTTCTGGTGCAAACCCGCCTCATTGAAACTCATGTTACATCTCCGGATGGCCCAATAGGCTTTGTGCTCGAGTTCAACCGGAAGATGGCACGATTTGCCATAAACAAGGTGATATGGGGACATGCATATAGGCGTTATGTAGGCGGTCCTGTATGCCCATATGGCATCATCAAGCCTCAAACTCCAATCTTTCCGGTTTGGTTGGACGGTTTCCTCTAGCACCGATTTGATCTCTCGATTTGAAGTCTCGGCTAGCCCATTTGTCTGTGGATGATATGGAGTAGACACTTTATGTAAAATTGAACATTTCTTGAAGAGTGCTTCGATGGTCCGGTTGCAAAAGTGTGTACCCCTATCACTTATGATGGCTATCGGGATCCCAAATCTTGCAAATATATTGGACTTGACGAAATCCGCAACAACCCTTGAATCGTTCATATGAGTAGCTCTTGCTTCCACCCATTTTGACACATAGTCCACAACCAACAAGATATAAAGATTCCCATAAGAAGATGGGAACGGGCCCATGAAATCCATGCCCCAGACATTGAAAATTTCACACACCATTATTGGTTGTTGGGGCATTTGATTCCTTTGTGAGATGTTCCCCGTCCTTTGACAGTTGTCACATGATTTGCAAAAAATGTAAGCGTCCTTAAACAAGGTTGGTCAAAAGAACCCACTCTCGAGAACTTTGTGCGCTGTCCTCTTTGGACCAAAGTGTCCTCCACATGCATAGGAGTGACAAAAAGCAAGTATTAATTGAACCTCTGTTTCTGGAATGCACCTTCGTATCACTTGATCTGAACCATGTTTCCATAAATACGGATCATCCCAAAAGTAGTGCTTCGATTCACTTTTCAATCTATCTCTTTGGGCCTTGTTCATGCTATCGGGGTATACTCCTCTCACCAAGTAATTTGCCAAGTTGGCATACCATGGGACATTCGAATATGATGCCATGAATAACTGCTCATCTCGGAAGCTCTCCCTCAATGGCATTTCGTCCTCCTTTTGTGTCAATCTGCTTAAGTGATCAGCCACCGAATTTTCCTGCCCTTTCTTATCTTTGATTTCCAAATCAAATTCTTGAAGTAGTAAAATCCATTGTGTGAGTTTGGGTTTAGCTTCCTTCTTTGATAATAGAAACCGAAGAGCTACATGATCAGAAAAAACGATAATCTTAGTACCAAGGAAATATGATATAAACTTTTCTAAGCAAAAACTATAGCCAAGAGTTCTTTTTCTGTGGTGGTATAGTTTGCTTGTGTCAGATTCAGGGTCCTTGAGGCATAGTAGATCACATGAGCTGTTTTTCCTTTCCGTTGCCCAAAACATCTCCCACTGCATAGTCACTGGCATCGCACATTATTTCAAACGACAGTGTCCAATCCGATGGTTGGATAATGGGAGGTGATGTAAGGGCCTCCTTAAGCTGATCGAAGGCATCTTGCAATCAGTCGTCATCTCAAATTCGACGTACTTTTGCAATAGCCGACACAGAGGGACTGAGATCTTTGAAAAGTCCTTAATGAAACGCCTGTAGAAACCTGCATGGCCAAGAAACGATCGCACTTCTCGCACAGTTGCGGGGTAAGGCAAGGGAGTAATAAGATCAACTTTAGATTTATCAACTTCAATGCCTTTTGATGAAATTATATGCCCAAGAACAATGCCTTGCTCAACCATAAAATAACATTTTCCCCAATTCAACACAAGATTTGTTTCCATGCACCTTTTCAGAATTTCAGAAAGATTATCAAGACACTTTTCAAAAGACTCACCATACACGCTAAAATCATCCATGAAAACCTCAATAATATGCCCAACATATTCAGAAAAGATACTCACCATGCACCTTTGAAAGGTGGCCGGGGCATTACATAGCCTAAATGGAATTCTTCTCCATCCAAAAATGCCGAAGGGACATGTAAAGATGGTCTTCTCTTGATCTTCGGGTGCAATGGCTATTTTGAAATACCCAGAGTATCCATCCAAGAAGCAGTAAAATGAATGTCCGGCCAACCTTTATAGCATTTGGTTGATGAATGGCAAGGGGAAGTGATCTTTGCGGGTCATGGCGTTCAACTTGTGGTAATCTATGCACACCCTCCACCCGATTTGCAAATAGGTGGGAACCAATTCCCCATATTTATTCTCCACTACAGTCACTCCCGACTTCTTGGGCACGACTTGTGTTGGGCTTACATACTTGTTATCCGATATAGGGTAGATAATCCCAACATCAAGTAGCTTGATGACTTCCTTCTTCACCACCTCCATCATAGGTGGGTTAAGTCTCCTTTGGGGTTCCCAATTTGGTTTTGAATCCTCCTCAAGTAGAATGCAGTGCATACAAAGAGATGGACTAATGCCTTGAATGTCGGCAATAGTCCAACCAATTGCTCCCTTGTGTTCTCTAAGGACCGTTATCAAAGATGCTTCTTGATTTGGAGATAACTTGGATGAGATGATCACCGGTAATATCTCATTCACTCCTTGGTAAACATACTTCAAGTGGTCGGGATGAGACTTGAGCTTAAGGGTTGGGGCCTCCACCGTAGAAGGTAACATCTTCTTGTGTTTATCCGACAATGGAATGAACTTTTGTGCATATCTTGGTAGGGATGACTTTGGTTCATGCATTTGTGCCACTGTTTACACAATGCCTCATTAGTCTCCCAAACCTCTTCTTTTCCCTTCTCTAGATGAGTGGTAAGCGCAACTTCCATTGGGTCCCTACATGACAATTCAAACAACTCTTCCACAAATGGATCAATAACATCAACGAAAAATACGGAATGAACATCCTCCGGAAACTGCATTGCATCAAAGATATTGAAATGAACAGTTCAACCATCAAATTCCATCGTGAGGGTGCCCTCACGAACATCGATCTTGGTTTGGGAAATATTTAGAAATGGTCTTCCCAACAAGATCGGTGTGGACATTGATGGATCGTCTTGCATGTCCATCACATAGAAATCAGCGGGGAACACAAGTTCATCAACTTCAACTAGCACGTCCTCGATTACCCCATGGGGATACGAAGTGCTTCGGTCGGCTAGTTGGATGACGACTCTTGTTTCCTTAAGTGGACCCAAATTTAAAAAATGAAAAATTGAATGTGGCATAACATTAATTGAAGCTCCTAAGTCGAGCATTGCACGTTCAATTTTACAGTTACCTATTTTGCACGGGATCACGACATTCCGGGATCTTTACACTTCGGTGGGAGTCTCTTTTGGAAGATTACGGAATAAAATTTGGTCCCGCGCGGGTCGTTGGACCGCACGCACCGAATTAATTGTGTATACGTGAATATACACTTAACCTTAGCCTACTACTCTAACTAGTAGAGCGGCAAGTAAGAATCGATCCTACGAGGAACAATAGTCTAGTGTTATTTCGATAGATCAAGCGATTCTGAAATTTAAATAAAAGTTAGAACAAATAACGAAAGCAATAAAAGGGGGGGAGTTTGATTATCCAATTATAACTACTAATGATTACCAAAAACAACTATAAAATTATGATCAAATAAACTTAAGATTCAATTAACATAAAATGACAAGATAAGTAGATTGATTTTTGGGTTTCAGAATATGATTAAAGGATTCAACCCTTGATCAAGTATTCCCTTGTTTCGAATAATCTATATAATTAATGTTATTACCCAATTGGTTAGCCTTAAAACTCCTACTCCAAGATTAATAACAAGCTCTATCAATCTTGTTGTCTCTTAAGTATGATTAATCAAAACAAGCTCTTCAATTAATCCTACTCAAATTATCAATTCCTAAATCAAGCTCTTTAAGAATCAACAGTCAAGTGCATTAAGAATCAAGACAACGGAGTAGATTCGACATAAAACTCATAAGTTCGGTTTTAGAGGTCGAACTCTATGTTATCCCCAATAAAATAAATCTATTGTTTGCTACACGAGAATCGGATTCATAACAATTATGGATTATAAGTCCAATTCTAGCAATACACTAACAAATATCCAAATGGGTGATCAAACCACAATTCAATTCATAAGCATGAATCAACAATCCCAAATAACATAGAACATTCCAAAAACATAATCCAATTGGTTAACAACTGTAGAAATTACATAAACATTCTCAATCCAAGGTTCAACTAATGATCAAGGGCTAAAATAAGGGTGCTAGCCAACCATTAGGCGACAATCAGCAAATAGAAAGAAATACAAGAAGACATGATAAATTTATAGAATAAACCAAGAACTTGGGTTGAGGAATGAAAGGCCTTCAATCTTCTTCCCAATGTTGTTCTTGAGGATGATGGAGGCTGGAAAATGTGTTATTGGATGTCCAAAGATAGGTTAAATTCGAAATGGAACCTATATATATAGGGGAAGAGTTGTCACTTGAGTTTTAGGCAAAATCGCATTCACAATTTTAAACAGTGTAAAGGATCTCTACCGATATGCAAGTGTGTCTCGGTTGAGACGTGAAAAGAGGATTTTTCTGCTGGTGAATCGAAGGCTAATCTCGGCCGAGATGCAATTGTATCTCGGCCGAGACGTGAAAAAGAGGATTTCAGGGCTTATTAGGGTTTGGCTTATCTCAGCCGAGATTGAGTTTCATCTCAGCCGAGATCTTGATCTATTGAAAGTCTTGATTTTCCCTGGAAGGTCATCTCGGCCGAGATGTGTTGCCCGTCTTGGATGAGATATTTAGCTCTTCAAAACTTCAGGTTTTCCCTGGAAGGTCATCTCGGTCGAGATTTGCAACCTATCTCGGCCGAGATCTTCCTTTAGCCCTGTCCGTTGTTGCCTCAATCGATCCATCGACTCTGCAATCTTTTGATGCTCTTTTTCGATCCCTTTGCACCTGTTTTAACACAAAAATGAACCAAACGCATTATTTTGCCCAATGGGAATTAAATGCACGAAGTACACGTGCAATTGCACAAAAACATTACTAAATGACACTTAAAGCGTCCTAAAATGTGTGCACCAACACGTGTACCAAATGTCCACCCAACAGGAATATCCAAAACTTTTCTTATGGCAACACGAAGAATTTGCTTAATCCGCCGCCGGGATTTGCCCACAAATGGCATGATCCATGATCGCCAAAAGCCGACACAAGAAGAGATAATGCAGTCACAGTTTGCAAAGTACGATGAGAAATTAGCTCAATTGGAAAGAAAGATGGATGGAAGATTTATTGAGCTAAACAAACAAGTGACCAGTCAAAGAGTGGAAATCAAACAGTTGGGAGAGAACATGAAAGAAATATCCAGCAATCTAAGTCAATTGGTAAAGATTTTTGGGGCTTATCATAAGTAGGGACAATTTCCCAGTGATATTATCATCAGCCTAAGGGAGCAGTGTAATGCTATCCATTCAAGGGGTGAGACTGAACATAACCAAGAGGAGGTGGTCGAATATGAGTTTGCACCATCGAAAAGAAAAGAAGTCCATACATACATACCTCCGATTCCATTTCCTCTAGCAGCAGTTAAAAAGAGGAATGAGCAAATTCGCATCGAACATGCTAAGCACTTGGAAGAATGTGAAGCCAAGAAGAAGTTAGCAAAAGAAGAACGGGCAGAGAGGAAGAGATTAGCAAAAGAGAAAGCAGAACAACAAAAGAAAGAAGATGGCGATGACAAAGATAAGAAAATAATACCTTCTTCCTTTAATGATTCTTCTGATTTACATGATAATGTCTCTGCTAACCCAGTTCCTTTAGAATGCTCTAGTACGTTTTCTGTAGTGCAGGACAAATCCGAGAAGGAAGCTGATTGTGAGTTGAAGGACTCAAAGACGATGAACGCTGAGACAGAGGCCACAAAGAAAGAAGACATGAGTCTCCTAAAGAAAACACATACTTGTATACGAAGGGCTACCAAAAAGAAAGATCCAGGGAGTTTTTCCATATCTTGCTCTATTGGTAGTCGATTATTTAAAAATGTGTTGTGTGACTTAGGGTCAAGTGTTAATCTAATGCCTCTTAAAATGTATGAACAATTAGGACTATTGGTAGTCAAGCAAGCCTTTACTACTATCCAATTGGCGGATGGATCAGTGCTAACACCATTGGGAGTAATAGAGGACGTGCTTATTCGAGTTGAAAATTTTGTATTCTATTGTTGATATACAAGGAAATATAGATATTCCGTTCATTTTAGGTAGATCATTCTTGGCTACAAGTCAAAATGTGATAGACATGCCTAAAGGGAAGTTGACATTTCGTATTCAAAACGAAGTAATCACACTTCCCATTTATAATAGGGTGAACCAAAAAGAACAGGGCAACTGATGTGTCATTTATATTGTTATAAAGAGTCAAAACTTGCTAAATAGCGTCGTAACTAATCTGATAGCAACTAACGATAGTTAGTTGGGCTTTGGTTAATAAAGAAACCAAGAGGGTCTTCGGGCTAAAGACGTAAAATTTAGCACTTGTCGAGAGGCAACCCGATGTTTACCATTTTGTTTAATTTTTGTTAAGTTTGGTTATTAATTACTATTTTATAGTTTACTTGTGATGTTAGTGTTTTTATGATATTAGGAACCAACATTAACGAACCAAGAGCAAAAGAACGCGATAGCAAGATATAGGGGTCGAAAAGAGGGAAAATAGCCTTTGTGACGAAGAAGCAAGAACGTGGTCGCGTCACCCTGAGACGCGGTCGCGCCAAAACACTCACTCTTAAACCATAGGGCAGTATATTGCAACGCGGTCGAGTCAAATTGTGACCCGGTCGTGTCAAAACCTTCACCAAACATCGAAGGGCAGCAACCTGTGACGCGGTCGCGTCAGTTTAAAAAACTTGAGTTTTAAAAAATGGGACTCAGGTTCACTAAAATGACTCCAAGAAAAGCTAACACAATCATAGCACAAGGTGATGAGGAACGAACTTGGACACAAGAGCAGGATTGTCGTTGGGATGTGATGGCTTAATTTTGGAGCCAACACGGATTCCAACTACCACCTCCGCAATGATATGTGAGTCGAGCACCCAGTCGTGCCACTCTTTTCCCACAAACTTAACCTTTGATCAAGTTTGGGGGAGGGGGTGAATAGTGGGACGACTTGGCCGCTATTTACATTTTTGCGCATTATTAGCTTTATCTCATTTGCTTAGTTATTTTTTTTGTGCTTTGAGGAGCCTATGTGCTCGTTTTCTGTTGACATTTTGTGATTCAGTCATTGGGTCTGTGAGCCCATTTTTGTGTTCTTTGCATTTCTAGTCATGTTAGTCGTAGTAGGTTTTATGTTTTTTTTTTCTTTTTAGTTATTTATTTCGTTATTGGAGTCAAGAAGTAATGAACCCGAGTAGTTGGTTGAGTCGTGAAAGAAAGAGAAACTTAGGGAAACAATAGATGATGATGTGTTAATGATGAAGTGATTTTGAGTAAAACATTGATAAATTAGCACACAGTAGAGCATGAGAGGTAATTTTAGACAAAATTGAGCTTGAACTGAGAACATTTGATCAAAATTTAACCTTGTGAGAATTTGAGCCAAATTATACTCCTATTTTTGGAGTAATATTTCTTTCGGTGTGATTTAGATTGAATATATGTAATAGTTTCTAGAACTTGCCTTGAGTCTTTACTATGAATGTGTCAAGTATGTGTTGTGACCTAGGAAATTACTTTAGACATACCTTGTTTTATCCTATTTTTTAGCCTTGAAAAGATATTCTTTTGCACCAGAAGTTAATAATTTATCCCTAGTTAACCTATTATTTTATCCCTAGTTAGCCTGTTATTTTATAGCCTAACATTGGAAGCTGAAAACCTTTCGATTTAAACCTTTGGCCTTAACTGGATTAATCAAGTAAGAGGGAGGAGGATTGGAAGGTAGTTGGGCAAAGATTTTGGGAAAGAAAAGGGAAACTAGTGGATAGTCAAAAGATGAAGGAAATGAAAGAAAAATAGGTCAAAAGACGAGAAGAATAGCCTCTCCTAATTCGAAAAGAAAAAAGAAAAAGAAAAAGAAGAAACAAATTGAAAATTGAAAAGAAAGAGTTTGTGTTCATAATTTTGAGGAGAGGCTATAAAATAAAATGCTTAAATTGTTTGAGCTGATTAAAATAGTCGGGTAGTCCAAAAAATGTGGTACCCATATAAATGATAAACACTTAAGTTGTAAGGACTTTTGAAGGTGAAGAAGTCATTTCTTTTGGGATGATTTGGTGATATTTGAAGAGTGGGGTTGAGTGATTATATTGAGGGGTAGTCGGCTTAGACGTAACTTTATTAGTCCAATAAATAGTCACTTTTATCCAAATGTATCCCACCTTACCTTAGACCCACATTACAACCAAAAGAAAGACCTTTTTGATCCTTTATCACACGTCTTGAGTACGAGGTCTAGTTTAGATGATTGGCAAGCATATGGTAGGCTTTGCATATAGTATAATGTGAGCGAAAATATGTTTAACCTAAACACTTGAGAGATGAGCGAAACGACAGTTCAAAGTCTCGAAAGTAGTTTATTGTTGCATTATCGCATATGCCCTATATACTTGTTGTTTAGTTCTATTTATTCTGTATCGAACAACAGTTTAAGTTTGGGGGTTTTGATACACGTTGTGTATGCATGCATTTAGGTCGATTTAAGTGATTATTTCGTAACATTTGTATACATATTTGGCTGAAATTCATTTATATGTGTTATATTGGATCACTTCATGTGTTTTGACTTGTTTTGGAGTTAATTAGGAGAATTTATTCCATTTGGACGAAGTTCGGAAGAAACAAGTCAAATATGGTAAAAACAGACGAAAAAGGAGTTGAAAGAGCAAAAGGTCGACCACGGCCGTGTCTATGGTCGCGGCCGTATCAAAAGTAGCCTAGAACAAGGAAAATCAAGCAGCATGTGATGTGGTCGCGTCAATAATTGAGCCGGTCACGTCAGAAAGTTCCCCGAAAGTGGAGTTTTCTATCAGCTTGACACACTTCTAGTATTTTGGCCATATCTTGAGATCTACAATTCCGATTGAGGTGGAATTAATGGTGTTAGAAAGCTAATTCAACAGGCTACAACGTTGTCTGAAAGAGACAAATACCAAAAATGATCGGAAGACCCTAAAAAATGACTTGGAAGTCAAACCTGAAAACTCGCCTGGCCGCATCTCGATGCGGTCACATCAAACACAACTCGGTCGCGTCAAATGTCGTTTCTATTGTGAAATTCGGGGGTTTTATGAGATTCTTATCCTAATCGCTTCAGGATTTCAACCCCCAAGCTTGAGATTTTAGAAGAGAACACTCATAGAACATCATAGAGAACATATTGGAGAACAACATACATCTCATACTTTTACATCAAAGTGAAAGCATGAGAGCGAGAAGACGAAGATCGACGAGGTGATAATTGGGTTTAATTATTCCTTGTTTATTTCAATTTCTTGACAATTTTTTCTTTGAATTATTGTTTAGATTTGTTAGTAGACATGAGTGTAGCTAAACTACTCGTGCCCTAGGATTAGAAAGTAAGGTTTTACAACAATGTTGAGTTAATTGTTTAGTTTATAGACTCCAGTTTCATTATCTATCTATGTGTTTGGTTCAATCCTATAATTGAATTTAATTTGGCCAATAAAGTTTAATTTACTTGTTTAACGATTCTGCTTCGAGAGAAGGCAGTTGTTAATAGACGACAATACATAGGACAATTGTCTATGATCGTGTAAGCAAAAGGTTAAGGGGCTGTTAGGATCAATTGACTCGAGAGAGTAATTATCTTAATCAATCTACGACTTAGTCGCTTCGAGAGGGTTAGGTTAATTAAGTGCCGCCTAATAGATAATAAAACTGGTTTAAAAGTTTATAAATTAGAGATTAATCATCACTAGCGTAATTCCTGAAATCGAAAGCCTAGGATACATTCTCGTTGATTGGAACTTTCGTTTGTTAATTAATTAGTTTATTAGTATATATAATTTAGTTTAATCAAATCATTCTAAATTCGAGTATCTAGTTAGGATAATCCTAGATAATTAGGATATCGAACTTTGTTAACCCATTCCCTATTGATCGACCATGACTTATCCTATACACATCTACACCCGTACACTCGTGGTCTTTTAGGGTTAGTTATTAGTCCTGTCAGCACCATCAGTGTCGATTTGTTATGCACATCGTTTTCGTCGCAACGCGGCCGCGCCGGTTCATGCCCGAACTGGTTTGCTGACTAGTTCAGACCGTTCTAAGTCGATCTAGGCCGATTTTTTATGGTTTTGACCGGTTTTTGCCGGTTTTGACTTTCCTTCGACTTGTTCTTTCGTGATAGTCGTAAAGTACGACTTTTAACCCTGAAATTGCTCAAAATACCTCAAAGAAAAGTCAAACACATTAAATGGTCCAAATATCATAATTCTATACGACTCTTGACCAAATATGCATGTAATCACTATAAAATATACTCCTAAATTGACCTAAGAACATGCGTAATTAACGTGTATCAAAACCCCCCAAACTTAAACTATTGTTAGTCCCAAACAACAAAACAAAAGACAAGAAATACAAGTGATTATGCGCTAGGTTAGGGCGATTGGATGATGATTTCAGTTTCAGACTGATTTATCTTAAAACAACTTGGCAACAAAATTTACTTGAGCATATGTGATCATGCGAAAATCAACTAATCTCGAGACTTTGAACCTTCGAATTCATTCAATCCTCACCGGTTAAGTATTTCGCTCGTCTCTCAAGTGTTTAGGCTAATTTAATTTTCACTCATATAGAATTACATGCAAAGCCTACCATATGCTTGTCAATCTTCTTAACTAGACCTCGTACTCGATGTGTGTGAAAAAGGATAAAAAAAAGGTCTTTCTTTGTAATGTTGGCTTACGGTAAGGTGGGATATATTTGGATAAAAGTGACTATTTATTGGACTTACGTCTAAGCCAACTACCCCTCAATATAATCACTCAACCTCACTCTTCAAATCTCAGCAAATCGTCCCAAAAGAAATGACTTCTTCACCTTCAATAACCCTTACAACTGTGTTTTTCAACTATATTGGGTACCACATTTTTGGGACTACCCAACTGTTCTATTCAGCTCAAACAATTTAAGCACTTTTTTTATTTCCTAGCCTCTCCTCAATAATACTAAATAACTTATAAACATCAAACTCTTTTTTTTTTTTTTTTGGAGAGACTATTCTTCTCTTTGTTTTTCACCTATCTTTTTTCTCTTTCCTTTGTTCCCTTTATCTTTTGAATATCCTCTAATTTCCCATACCTTCCCAAACATTTTCACCCAAACCACCTTCCAATCCTCCTCTGTCTTACTTGATTAATCCAATTAAGGCCAAAGCGTTAAACCGAAAGGTTTACGGCTGACATTGTTAGGCTATGAAAGAATTCTTTAGAGCTCAAGTGGGCTAACTAGGGATAAATACTGAACTTGTGGTACAAAGGTAACTTTTCATGGCTCAAATAGGCTTAAACAAAAACGCCTAAGATTATTTCCTAAATCACACTACATACTTGACACATGCTTAGCAGAGACTCAAGACAAGTTCTAGAGACTAGTGCACGTATTCAATCAAATTCACACCGAAAGAAAGTATATTACTCTGAGAATAGGAGTACAATTAGGCTCAAATTCTCACGAGGTTAATTTTGATCGAATATTCTGGGTTCAAGCTCAATTTCGTTTAAAGTCACTTCTCATGCTCTATTATGTGTCATTTTTCATCTACTTCTCAAAATCATCTCATCATTAGTCATTCACCATCCATCTTTCCCTATTTTTTTTATTTTTCTTTTCACTTGTTACTTTTGCTTTCTCGGGTTCATATCTTCTTACTGACTCTAAAATAAAACAAAAAACAATTAAAATCTAGACTCCTACGACCCAACATGGCTACTAATTAATAAACTAGCTCACATACTCAACAACACCAAAAAGACAAGTAAACTGGGCACACAGACCCAGTACTCCAACTCAGAGCAAGTAAAATAAGCAAATGGGCACACAGACCCGCCAATTACCCAACAAAAACTAAGCAACAAGACATATAACATCAAACGATCAAACCTAAAAAGCAAAATAACCAACTAAACAACAAAAACAACAACATAAATCTAAATATAGCGGCCAAGACGTTCCACGATACACCCCCTCCGCCAAACTTGGCTGAAAGCCAATGTGTGGAGGAAAAGAGTGGTACGCCTTTGGTGCGAACTTACAAATCACTGTGGTGGAGGAGGTGGTTGAAATCCATGCTGGCTCCAAAACTGAGCCAAGGCCTCCCATTGGATCCTCTGATGTTGTCTCCAAGCTTGTTCTTCGTCGCTCCTTTGAAGGAGTGTGTTCAAAATTCCTCGTTGGTCATGCAACTCCGTATGGATTATTTGAAGGGCCCCTCAGACTTCTGTTCGCTGCCTATTTATTATGGTGTGAATTGATTACACCGACTCATTGCAAACTCGGACGTCGTCCCGAAGGGATGTGATGATTCCTTCCATGTCCTCATTGTGTTCGGACTCGGAAGCAACGACTGCTGCTGCTCGTTTCTTCTTGGGTGGTCTCGAGGCTCGGCTGCTGCCTTCGACTATGTGATCGGTTTGGAAGACTTCAGAATCGGGTGGTTGGGACAGCACAAGATGTTCTGCCATGGAGAGGGAAAGATTGTCAGTGTCATCAACATCCATTACTTTTGTCCCTAGCTCGAAAGGAAGACGAAGGAGAGGTCCAACCTTCTGATAAACATATGGAACCGTCCCATCTTCTCCTAGGACCACAACTTGCATATTTTCAAGCAAGTCCCAAGTAAACTGGACCTCACCCTTTACCGGCACCATGTCAGCTAAATCTATGTCATCAAACGAAGTTGCTATTGGAGTAATTAGGCCTCCAATCATGATGCTATCCTTTTGTTTCCGGATGACACTCGAAAAGTGCTCCATCAGAATCTTGGCATAGTCGACTTTGTTCTCATGCAATATGTTCCAGAGCATTTGTAATTTAGCTTGCCTCATAGCCCCTATTTCCCGTTGTGCAAATAAAGTGTGGGCTAGAATTTTATGTATGTAACGGATCACTGGATTACAAATCCACGAGGCTTTAGCCGAATTTGACACATATCTTTGCGCCTCCACAAGAGGTGGAGCGTCTGTCAGCAAACCCCAGAATGCTTGGGGTTTGAACTACTTCGATGGCTCCTCACTAGAAGCTTTTGGGAACCCATATATCCGGTCCAGCTGGCTATATGTCAGTGAGCATGGTTTGCCCATCAGCTGGAAGGTAATGTCATCCGGTCAGCGAGATTCCAATGAGCTGGCCCCTGTGATGGCGAATGTACTCAGAAATTCGAGGGTGATCCTCCTGTAAGTTTGTTGGACACTCATGAACCGGAGTATCCCAACCTGAGCCAATAAAGCCCGGACATTGTCATGGATGCCCATTCCCCGAGTTAAGTCATCATTGTTGAATCGGGTTGGTAACACCGGGCAATGACGGAGCTCATCAAACTGAGTTTTGGGCTCGGGCCTTGCCAAAGAAAATTCAAATAGAACTTGGCTGTCATATGGATTCAATTATGGAGTGTCTTCTTCCATCACTTGCTTTCCTTTACTACAACTAGAACTGCCCTTTTTTAGTGCCATTTTAGTGAACCTATACACACAACCCAACATCATACAATCAATAATCACACAACTTCAATAAGTCACAAATATCTTCTAGAAATCAATATATCCTAGTTAATCAAAAAGATTTCCCTAGTCCTAATTGATTCTTAAGAATTTTTGATCCTATTCTAGCAACAACCGAATTAATTTCTCATCTTGTACCCCCTATTATGTGCTCAACTCCTAAATTTATCAATTGAACTCATTATATGGTGAATTTTTTAATCATACAAACTTAAGGCATGCAACCTAAACTCGATTCATCAATGTATCACACATGAAAGCACAACTGGAGGCATAAACTAAACAAAATACTAATTCCAAGTCATGCACACAACATGCTCGATAAAAATCTTCAATGAATAAAACATGTTAAATTTAATATTGTTGTTATTCTTGCACTCCGACCACAATTTTCATGTCAAATTCAACTACAATTAGCACTACTTCTATCCACAATGCAAGACCCAATCGAATGTCTAACAATTTCGCACTGCAAGTGCCAATGTTACTCAAATATGCACAACCATGTTCCCAAACTCGAAAAGTAACATACTTCAACGATATGCAAGCATAAACAATAGATTAAAATACATCAACGTTCGGTTTAGCTTCACTTACTGGAGAAGTTTAGTCGAAGATTGTAAATTTAAGTGTGCGCTAGTTCCAACCAATGTGGGTCGAACACTTCGAAACTTATGGTGCAATTGATGAAATTATGTGTGTGCATGTGTTTGTGAGCTTGTGTTTGTGAGTGATTGTGTGTGATTTGATTAGTGTTTATGCAAGAATTTGTGAGTTGTGTGTAAAGGTGTGTGTTTCGCGTGTGCAAGATTGAAAAGAGGGAAAAGAATGATAAAACCTGGAATATCCCGTTTTTAAACGAGTTGGGCTTCAGCGTGGCCGCGAGAGATGCGTGAAGCGGCCTCATTCATTTGAGCTCAATTATGGCCTTTTGAGGTAGATTCTAACGCGGCCGCATTGATCCCCCAGTGCTGAAAACGTTATTCTGAAGGTTTTCTACGCGGCCGCGTTACAAGCTCAGAATCTTTTCTTTATTACGCACATTTGGACGCGGTCGCGAGAGGTGTTCCTCATGGTCGCGTTGCCTCTGCTTTGCCTCAGCTTGATTTTCTTCGTCTTTGAGTCCCCGTTTCTTGCTATACTCGTCCATGTTGGTTCCTAAAACATCAAAAACACTAAAAATACATGTAAAAACAAAAAATCATAATTAAAAAAAAAAAAAAAATAGTGAACATCGGGTTGTCTCCCGACAAGTGCTTCATTTTACGTCTCAAGCTAGATGGCCTGTTTGTCTCAGTTAAGTTCTTTCAGCCGTATTTCATGCACGGTTTGTAGTTGGTCCGGCTTGTAGTATTTCTTAATCCGTTGTCCATTGACGAGAAATGTGCTCCCATCTTGGGTTAGCAGTTCTACTACGCAGGATGCTCGAACGGTCTTTATAGTGAATGGGCCCGACCATCTTGATTTCAGCTTTCCCGGAAATAGTCTCAGTCGAGAGTTGAATAATAAGACTTGTTCACCGACTTCAAAAGTTCGATTCTTTATCATACGGTCATGAACCATTTGACGCGCTCCTTATACAAACTGGAATTCTCGAAAGCTTGATTTCTGAACTCCTCCCATTCGTTGAGCTTAAGAATTCGCTCTTTCCCAGCAGCCTCAAAGTCGAAATTCAACTTCTTGACCGCCCAATAAGCTCGATGCTCTAATTCTACCGGTAGATGATGTGATGTCCCAAAAACTAGTTAACACGGTGAGAGCCCCAAAGGAGTCTTATATGTCGTCCTATACGCCCATAGTGCATCATCTAACTTCATCGACTAATCCATTCACTGATTTCTCAAGGACTTGTTTGATTTCTCGATTGGCGAGCTCCGCTTGACCATTAGCTTGAGGATGATATGGAGTTGTAACTCGGTGCTTCACCCCATACTTGGCTAACTATGCAAACAACCATTTATTTCAAAAGTGGGACCCCCAATCGCTTATCAAGGCTCTCGGAGTACCATACTTAGTAAGAATATTCTTTTAAAGAAATGTCAGTACCACCTTGGCATCGTTTGTTTGGGTCAGAACAACTTCTACCCATATTGACACATACTATATAACTACCAAGATATATTGGAACCCATTCAAAGATGGAAAGAGCCTAATGAAGTCTATACCCCACACATCAAATAGCTCAACTTCAATGATTGTAGTGAGGGACGTCTCGTGCTTTCATGATATTCCTCCAATTCTTTAGCATCGGTCACACTGCAGAATGAAATCATGACAATCTTTGTGGATCGTCGGCCAATAAAATCCACTTTGGAGCATCTTGGTGGTTGTTCTTGCTGATGCAAAATGTCCCCCACTTGGGGAAGAATGACACTGTGTGATTATGTCCCTCACATCAGTATAAGGGACACACCTTCGGATTATAGTATATGCACATCTTCTGTAGAGGTAGGCATCATCCCATATGTAAAACTTGGCATCATGTAAAAACTTCCTCTTCTTATGAGGTGATAGGTTCGGTGAAAGATGTAAGTTGCTATGTCGCTATACCACGGGGCATTTTCTACAACCAACAAATGCTCATCTGGGAATATGTCATTTATGGCTTTCTGTTATCCCTTTGCATCTGCTTCATTCTCAATTCTTGAAAAATGGTCAGCAAATTTATTCTCACATCCCCTTCTATCTTAGATCTCTAAGTCAAACTCTTGCAACAGCAGTATCCATCTTATCACTCTTGGCTTCGAATCCTGCTTAGCAAACAAATACTTAAGAGTTGCATGGTCAGTATAAACTATTGTCTTTGCATGTATTAGATATGATCGAAATTTATTACACGCATAAACAACAGCTAATAATTCCTTCTCTGTGGTCGTTTAATTCGTTTGGGCTGAGTCAAGGGTTTTGCTCGCATCGTAGATGACTCGAAAGAGCTTTTCTCTCTTTTGTCCCAGAAGAGCTCCCACAACCATATCGCTCGCATCACACATTATCTCAAAGGGTTGAGACTAATTCGGTGTGATTAGTACTGGAGCAGTGATCAATGCTTTCTTCAATATTTCGAATGCCTGCATACACAAATCATTGAACACAAAAAAAGTATCTTTTTCTAGTAAACGAGATAAAGACTTAGAAATCTTTGAAAAATCTTTTATGAACCTTCTATAAAATCCCGCGTGTCCTAGAATACTTCGAACTCTTTTTTCATTCTTCGGAGGTGGTAATCTCTCTATGGCCACTACCTTACCTCTATCAACTTCTAGCCCTGCAGACGAGATCTTATGACCAAGGACTATACCGTCCCTAACTATAAAGTGACATTTTTCCCAATTTAAGACTAGATTGGTGTCTTCACACCTTTTTAACACTTGAGCTAAATTACCTAAGCAGTGATCAAAAGACGACCCAAAAACAGAAAAGTCATCCATAAAGACCTACATTATGTTCTCTATCAAGCCCCTAAATATGGCCATCATGCAACGTTGAAAAGTAGCAGGGGCATTACAAAGCCCAAATGACATTCTACAAAATGCAAAAATACCATAAGGACACACAAAAGCTGTCTTCTTTTGATCCTCCGGGGCAATCATAATTTGATTGTAACCCGAAGAACCATCAAGAAAGCTGTAATGCTCATACCCCGCCAACCTATCATGCACTTGATCTAGGAACGGAAGAGGGAAATGGTCTTTATGGATAGCTGCATTAAGTTTTGTATAATCTATACACACTCGCTACCCTGTAATTAGCCTAGTAGTTATGACCTCATCTAAATCACCTTTCACTATTGTCATCCCGCCCTTCTTAGGTACTACTTGGGTCGGAGTCACCCATTTACTGTCTGAAATTGGAAAGATTATTCCTACATCTAACCATTTAAGGACCTCTTTCCTAACTACTTCCTGCATCATGAGATTAAGTTTACGTTGATTCTGAACTAAAGGTTTATACTCATCCTCCATCAAGATTTTATGCATGCATATTATGGGACTAATTCCCTTTAAATCAGCTATGGACCAACCTATCGCAGATTTATACTTTCGTAAAACACGCAACAGTTTCTCAATTTCAGACCCAGTTAAGAGGAAGAGATTATTACCGGATATCTTTGTTCGCTATCAAGAAATTCATACCGTGGATGATCCGGTAACGGTTTAAGGTCTGGGCATCCTTCACCCCCTTTTGGTACTTCCTCCACAACTTTCTTACCTATGTCCTCTTGAGTTGAGCTTCCTGCAAAGCATTAAGAGCACAAACACTTTCTACAAGATCAAGGTTAGTAGAGTCATGATGATCAATACGAAATACAGAATCAGTAAGACAAGCTTCAAGAGAATTGCAATCACTAGGTGAGATAAATTTCTTGCATAATATGGCATCTAAAGCTTGTATAGAGCCACATGTTTCTATTTGGTTCACTTCCTCACTATCATGTTGCTGAAGAGCTTTATATATGGAAAAAGTTACTTTGTCTTCATCTACTCTTAAAGTTAGTTCCATTTTGAACATCTATTAATGCCTTACCCGTTGCTAGAAATGGATGGCCTAAAATCAAAGGAACTTCCTTGTCTTCTATCATATCTAGAACTACAAAATCAGCAGGAATGATAAACTTACCAACTTTTAATAGAACATCCTCTACAATACCCCTTGGCCAACTCATAGAACAATCTACCATTTGTAGGGCAATTATAGTAGGTTTCATTGTGCCTATGCCTAATTTCTAAAAAATAGATAATGGCATCAAGTTGATACTAGCTCCTAAATCACAAAGTGCTTTATCAATAGTTAAGCTACCTATTTTGCATTCAAGAGTGAAACTACCTAGATCTTTGCGCTTTAACGGTAGCTTCCTTTGGATGACTGCACTGCATTCCTTTGTTAGGTTCACTATCTCATCTTCTTCCCACTTTCTCTTCTTTGCGATCACCTCCTTCAGGAACTTCGCATAGTTAGGTATCTGATGTAGTGCCTCAACAAAAGGTATATTAATTTTAATCTTCTTTTGCACATCTAAGAACTATGCGTATTGCTCATCTATTTTCTTCTTTCTTAGGACCTGTGAAAATGAAACAGGAGGGAACTGCTCTCTCGGATTGTCAACTGGAAGCTTCGGCCCTCCATACTCGGTACCACTTCTCAACTGAATGGCTTGGCACTGCTCTCTAGATTCACAATTGTATCGCTCGGGAACTGCCCCTGCTTATGTTGGGCTTTAACAATTTTTATCAGCTGACTCGTATTGGTAGACATTTCAATTATGATGTTCTCGAGTCGCTTTATGTCTGCTCCCTGGCCAGTCATGTTCTTATTTAGTTCAATAAATTTGCCATCCACTTTTCTTTCCGATTGAGCTAACTTTTCATCATATTTGGTGAACTGAGACTTTCACTGCATGATCTCCTCTTGTGTTGGCTTCTTACCATCATGAATCATACCATTCGTGACAGCAAATCCGGTTGGCGGATTAAGTGAAATCTTCGCATTGCCATAAGAGAAGTTCTGGTGATTCCGATTAGGAGGGTACTGATTGTATCTTGGCTAATTATTTTGGAAGTTGTTGAAGTTCCTCTGATTTATAAAATTAACATCTTCAACCTCCTTCTGACCCACTAATTGTTGCGATGAAGTGTCATTATGTTGTGTTAACGTCAGACTAATTAGCAAACTTACTTGATTCGTCAAAGCTGTCAACTGAGATGTGAGATTCTCAATCGGCTCATTCTTGACGGGCTCTGCTTCTTTGACATTGGCCACTCTTCTTGGTTGATTTCTTTCGTTAGGCCACTGATAATTGGTACTGGCCATTGCATCCAAAATCAAGAATGCGGTTCTCACATTTTTCTCCATCAAACTTCCACCCGCGGTTGCATCTACATGATCTCTTGTTAGAGCAAGTAAGCCATTATAAAATTTACAAACTTGTTGCTTCTTTGAGAACCCATCTTGAGGACAACTCCGGATAATATCTCGAAATCGCTCCCAAACCTCATTGAACGACTCTTGATCCATCTGCTTGAATTGATTTATTTTATTCTGAAAATCCTACATCTTGCTTGGTGGAAAGTATTTTAGAAGGAATATGTGCTCAGGTCTTCCCACTCTGTGACATCATCTAATGAGTTATACCACTGCAATGCTTTGTCTTTTAGAGAGAATGGGAATAACATCATCTTCACTTGCTCGTGTGGCCCATGGTTTATCTTTATAGTCTCAGTCAATCTTCGGAACTTGTTCAGGTTTACATTGGGGTCTTCTAATGTGCTTCCACTAAATTGATTCTGTTGAACAATATTTATCAGTGCAGGCATTAATTCGAAGTTGTTTGCATTCAGTGGTGGTGGTTGCACTCCTCCAATTGGTCTATTCGGTGTGGGACGAAGACAATCACTTATGGGTGTGATGTCCTCGTCTGCATCATCGTTTGCAATCTGAGCTTGCCTCCACTACTGTGGTGGTTGTTGTTGCTGTAAATTAGTGACTCAGTCATCTAAACTGGCTAAGGCTCCCAGTATCTGATTTAGTGCTTCCTCCTAATTTGGATATTGTGGAACATTTTCCATCTCGAATGTGGAATTTCTTCTTGTACGATATTTACGGGCAGTTGCCTCAATTTTAGGATCTAGAGGAATAAGATGTTCTTTCCCTTTTGATCTGGTTTGCATGCGAAACCTGAAAACACCGCAAAAAAAAAAAATGCCATGTAATAAAAAAAATAAGTAAATAAATAAATAAAAACAAAAATTAAATAAGAAAATTAAAATTACAAAAAAAATAAAAATCTAGTTTAGTATCCTCCTATTACTCAGGATGAAAACTAAGACGCTATACCTATTCCCCGGACGGTACCAAAAACTTGACAGACCTAATTTCTAACCCTAAAATACCGCAAGTATACGGGTGTAGATGGTGTATAAGGAAAGTCAAGGTCGATCCTCAGAGAACAAGTTAACGCAGTTAGATACCCTAATTTTCTAGGATTATCCTAACTAGACACTGGATTATGTAAGAATGGTTTTAATAAATTGAATTGCTTCAATTAATTAACTAACTTAACAAACGAAGAAATTCCAATTAACGAGAGCGTATCCTAGGACTTCGATTTCATGAATTACTTCAATATTGATTAAGTTTAACTTATAGACTTTTAAACTAATTTTAGTATCTAATAGACGACACTTAAGTAACTTAACTCTTCTCTCGAAGCGACTAAGTCGTGGATTGATTAGAATAACTATTCTCTCGAGTCAATTAATCCTAACAACTCCCAAAAGACCCTTAACTCTTGTCTACGCAGTCATAGACAACTACACTATATGTTGTACGTCTACTAACAATTCCCTTCTCTCGAAGCGAAATTGCTAAACGGGTAAACTAAGCCGAAGTGATCAATTTATGCTCAGTTATTGAATAAAACAAACATATAGATAGATAACTAAAATCGTAGTGTATAAATCAAAACTTAAATCAAATTGTCATAAAACACTACTCTCTAACCCTAGGACACGAGTAGTTTAGCTACTCATGCCTATTATTAAATTCATACAAATATTCATTAAATACATTGTAAAGAAATAAAAACTAGAAAATAAGTAAATAAACCCGATTTTGTAAGCTCGTCAATCTTCGTCTACTTGCTCTTCAGGTGCTCTCTAAATATTCTCCAATGTATGTACTCTGTGATGATCCTGAAAAGCAAGCCTCTCTTGCCCTTTTATAGACTTCGGAACAATCCTGAGGAGTTTGGAATCTAATTCCTACTTGAATCAGAAAAGTCTTCAAACTTAGACCTTTTGACGCGGCCGCTTTGCACTTCTGACGCGGTCCCGTTGGTTTAAACTCAAAACTTCATTAAAACACAACCTTTTGACGTGGCCGTGTTGGTTTAAACTCAAAACTTCATTGAAACACAACCTTTTCGCGGCCGTTTTGTGTGTTGGGCGCGACCGCGTTGCACCATTAGTGTCGATTTGTTATGCACATCGTTTTCGTCGCTGTCGCGTTGCTTTGCTGACGCGATCACGCTGATTCATGCCCGAAGTGGTTTCCAGACCAGTTCATACCGGTCTAGGCCGGTTTTTGCCAGTTTTGACTTTCCTTCGACTTGTTCTTTCGTCCGATAGTCGTAAAGTACGACTTTTAACCCTAAAATTGCTCAAAATACCTCAAAGACAAGATAAACACGTTAAATGGTCCAAATATCATAAATCTATACGACTCTTGACCAAATATGCACATAATCACTATAAAATATACTCTTACATCGACCTAAGAACATGCATAATTAACGTGTATCAAATATATTATTATATTATAGTGTTTAATTCTTCTTTTGTTGATGGTTTCTAAATAGGCAATATAACCCTCTATTTATAGTAGACCTTAGCCGCCTTTTTTTATTTTATTCAACGATGTGGGATGTGAAGAGGAAAATATTGATGAGTGGATGGTGACAATATTGGGCTGAGCTAATTAAAGTGTAGTGTTCATTTCTTATTCAACCTTTTTATACATATAAGAAGCTCACGTAATTAAGCTAGATATGGGAGTTGCATGGTGACGTGGGTTAGGGTCAAAGGTTAGGGGATTTTAGATATTCATGCATATGAGTGTTGGCTAGATAGATACACTACACATAAAAATTGTATTAAAATTCTACCCATAATTTCTAAAGTAAACTCTACTCGTACATTAAATGAAACTAAAATACCTTTCAATGTCTTATCTATGGTACCTTCTTTTATATACCAGACGAGTGTATGAGTGAGTTCGGTCCCCTTGATAGCTTCTCCTGTAATATTAAGTTAAAACACTTTGTTTCTCGAACTCCATTAGCCTCAATATTTGGACAAAGAATTTGATTTGAAAATATTTGAAATAAAATAAACTTGAATAATTTTTTTCTGGAAAATTAATTAATATGTCAACAAGGATGTCAGTTGCTTTTGATTTTTGGGTGTTACATAACGTCTCCTTCTTCTCCTCCCCATTGTCCTTTTCTTCTCACACCCAACACACACATTAAAAAAATAAATTCAGATTAGAGAAGTTATAAAGAAATACAATTTGAGTGGCCTGAAGGTGGCCAACGGCGACGACAGCAAGCACCAGCACTACCCTCCCCCCCCCCCCCCACGCTTTTTTTTTCCCAGATGTGTTTTGATTTGAGAAAAAGAAGCAACATAAAAAAAAAAGGAAGAAAAGACGAAGGCGGCCAGACAGACCGGAAAATATTTTCTTTTTTATACCTTTGAAATCCTGAAATTACTTTTAATTTAGTGAGATGGAGATTGTTGTGTGTTTAATTTATAAAGGTTTAATATGCTATTAAGAGAAAAGGGTGATTTTTTTTGCCAAATTAGAGCTTGAATTGGAGCAAAATCTGCTCCTTCTTCCATGGATGGAGGGAGTAAAAAGAAGGAGAAGAAGATCCGCTAGAGCGTTACTAGCATTATTCTGCTTCTTTTAAAAAAAATATTTTTTTATTTATTTATGTATTTATATATATATATATATATATATAAGTAAAAAATGTGTTGGACTAATGTATACACATATACATAATATATATATATTGGGCGCATATATATATATATATTGGGCTTATACTAGAAAAGGCATCTACTTAGGCCTAAACTCAATTTGGGCTATAATATAAAATTTGGGCTTTACCAAATTACAATTTAAAATTTAGCTTTTAAAATGTTAACAAGACTTGTAAAAATTAAGGAAGTGATTATTCGCAGCCTACAAAATTCTCAATGCAGCCCACTATAAGTAAAATGTTATTAGTAAAAGACTACAACGCCCTTAATGAAAAATTAACATAATCAATTAAAATAATATATACCAAATTCGGAAAATAAGAAACATAAAAATATAATTTCTTTTTTCGCTTGTATATCTTTAATCAGATCGTGTCTATTTTCTTAAGAACTTCATAAATGCACATCAGGGTTGGGAGGTTTGTCATGTACCCTCCTCTTTCATGGTGAGGATTGATTTACAGAAGCACATTCGTTTCTCCTTACATCTTCGTTCGGTGGTTGCCGCCCCGGTGACGTCGAATGTTAATACTTTCTTTTTCTTGTTTATTTTATTTTATTTTTTAATGTTTTATTTTTAGTATTTTAGTTTGATTTAATAAAGAAAGGATACAATTGGCATTCAGTTTTATACAGAATTTTAAACAAATGTGGGCTGCATTGAGAAGTTGGCTGTGTTGAGAAATTTTGTGGGCTGAAAATAGCCGCCACCAAAAATTAATTTTAATAAATTTGAAATTGTATAACATAAATAATCCTAATTAGTATATCTATATGGGTCTCTTATAACAAAATTGGGCCTTCTAAGTCACTATTAAATTGGGTCTTTTAAACAAAAGACTTATAATTTTAATTATGGATCGGGCTTAATGACTACGGAACTTAGCCCAATAAAATCGGACTTATCTAAGATGCACAAAAAATTAAATATTTTAACATCTAAAATACCACTTAAATTTTGGGGCATTACAATGTGTTTCGTCACGAGGAGGTACTTATATCATTAATCTTACAGTTCTGATTTAATGGCACAGTTTATTCCTACTATTTTAATTCATTCTAATTTATTTATCATGAGTGGTGACCGCATCCATGCTACTATAAAGTCAAATCAGAGGGAGATATACACAACAACTAATTGCGGAGTGTGTGTTCGTGTGCAGTAATTAAGTTGTATGTTCAAGGTATATTGGTTTGCCTTTGATATGATTTACTATTGATAGAATTCTGAAATCTTGCTGCTTGATTTAGTAGAGATTATAAAGAGGATTGAAGTATTGATCGTACGAGAATTGTGAGAAATCCAAAGAATACTAATATGTTCAAATATGCAGCTTGATTCGAATATTGGAGAATGCCTGAGATTTTATTTTTTATTTGATTCATTTTTTGTGGAAGTATATATATCATACTTGATATTTATATGTTAGTACTACCTCCATTTGTTTTTTAGTTGTGACTTTAGTTTAAACCTAACTCTTATTTTGTGATTTTTTTCTATTTTTAAAATGGGACTATTATTATGACATGGGGAAAGTTTTATCTTTCGACAAAAATCATATATAGTGTCTCATATATTATCATGTTCATAATTATACAAACATACTATGGACGTAGATAATTAATAAATTTTATTATACACTGATTTCTATTTTTATTATATTTTTAACCATAACATTAAATACTTATTTCATTTTGATAAAATATTCTACCTTTTTTCGCAAATCGTGCATCACAAAGGGGCCTTACTAGTATATTATTAAAAGTTGTAATAGAAAATAAAAATAAAAATAATATTTGAATATTTTAAAAAAAAAAAGATACATTTTGAATTTCGAATCAAATATGTTCGAATATTTGTTAGAAATCGAATTTGAATATTGTGGCTTATGAATAATGAATTGTTATAGTGAGTGTTGTGGTTATGACAAGTAAAGTGGAACTAGTCGTAGATAAATAGGTAATTTGTGGATTTAAAAGGCGGAATTGACAATACATATATATATATATATATATATATATATATATATATATATATATATATATATAATTGAAGTTCTAAATAAAATCCTACCATGCTCATATTTTACACTTTAGTAATAACGGAATCTCCATCTACTTCAAAAGGAAAAGACTAAGCACTGACGACACATAAATGTTGGAGCAAAATGCTCAAGATCCTTTAAGGAAGGAGAAGATTTGTTTGAATGGAGCAGATATGCTAAAAGCCTTTTTTTAAAAAAATACTCATATTTAGATTTTAGTACCAATATAATCTCCATTTACCTCAAAGGAAAAGGCTAAGGTACTGATGACACTAAAATATTAGAGCAAAATTAGAGGTGGTTCGGTACGGTATATCGTACCGAATCGCCCATACCGTTATCGTACCGAAATTTTCGGTACGCCAAAAATCCATACTGTTACCGTACCCAAAATTTTGGTATCCCGAAATTTGACATACCGAAAATTCGGTATGATTTCGGTAAATACCGATACCGTACCGTTGATTTTGGTATACCGAAAATTTATGGTATACCGTTAGGAATTTGGTATACCGAAATACCGAACTACCAAAATACCGAAAGAATTTCGGTATACCGATATATACCGAAAATATCGAACTTTTTTCGGTATTTCGATATATACCGAAATATCAAAATTTTTAGATTATCATACCGTTACCGTACCGAAAATATCCGGTACGGTATCATACCGTACCGAAAATTAGGTATACCGAAAATTTCAGTATTTTCGGTAATTTTTCGATACGGTATGTGCGGTATTTCGATATTTTTCCCCACCCCTAAGCAAAATGCTCAAGAACCTTTAAGGAAGGAGAAGATATGTTTGAAATGATTAAGTAAACCTATAGATGGAGCAGATACCTAAAGTCCTTTCAACATATGCAGGGGCAACATTCACCACAACTCAATAATGCAAGTGCATGGCCTCTTGTTCCACACGACATAATACTCTCGCTCTCTCTTTCTTAATTCTGTGAGCTTTCCTTCTTTAAGTTATTTTCCTGTTGAAATTGTAACCGTTCTTTTCAAGTTGTAACCATATGTCCAAGGCATAATTACTCATTTATCACGATCTTGATCCTGAAATGTAATTTTGTAATTTTATATGAATAATAATTTTGTTGATGGTATTCTCTCATTGATTATGTTATGACAGATAAATTAAATTATAAACAAAGAATCACAAGAAAAAAAATCTCTTATAAGAGTTTATATTGATTATCTTAAAACCGGTATTAGAAATCTTGATAGACAAACTGGATAAGAGTTTAATAAATTCGACGTACAATTCTTACAATCCAAAGATTTGTATTATTTATCAATTGGCATAAATCCATAAAACCTTTAAATATATTTGAGTCCACGGGCTCACATGAGTTTGATATGATTTTATCTAGATTTTCAAGTCCTTTATTTTCAAAGACTTATTTTCCACATATTAGTGATATTATACGTTTCCAAAGGTTGGAATAGTTCTTTGCGAAGTAGTTCATGAATTGGTTCCATTGAATTCATAACTTTCAGGACTTGACTAGTAGCTTGGATAGAGAATATTACTCTTCGGTCGTAGGAATTACCTTCTGCCAAAAAAAAAAAAAAAAGGTCTTCTTTACCCCCATCATTTTACTTGTATTACTAACCAAAGGTTTGATCTTTTTCTCTCTCTCTCTCGGTTGGTCTTGAAGCTCACAATCTATTTTAGGATCCATGGCACATTACTGTTAATAAAAAACTAAATTACAGCTGATAAATTTTCAATGGGATTGTTGGTTTTTGGAAAATTTCCAAATAGCTTTTATATTTCTTGGATAGATACAGTATAGTTAATAGAAAATTGTAATATAGCTGGTAAACTTTCAATGTCATAATCGGTTTTTTGGATGTTTTCCCAAATAATTTTTTCACTTCGTGGATAGATACTTGGAGCATCTCCCGTGAAAAGTAAAAGGTTTTGAAACAAGTTGGAATTGTATGCGTTAGGTTATCCACGTGGAATTTTATCCATCAAGAGTGTTTTCTTTGACTATTTTCATAGATAAATACATTGTGTATATTTTGATATAATCGTAGTAGTTGAATAAATTTGGCATAGCCTGATACTTTGCTATTATCTTTCCTGATTAAGAGATTCCCTAATTTTCTGCAACTATTATCCTTCTAATAATCATTTTTAAAAATCATAATCCTTATTTGCTCTCTCATGATGTTGAGTTTCAACAAATCCAGTTTCTATAAGAATTATTTCAAAATAATCTCGTGTCTTTTGTATACTAGATGTCCACCACGGGATATAATACATTTTATTATAATAAGAATATATAATACTTTTATTATAATAAGAATATGTTATGAATTATATTTGTGCCGTAAGGAACTAAAAAATATATAGTTGATGTAAAATGTGTCAAATGCATTATACTTATAAAATGAAAAGAGAGAGAAAGAAACTGATATATATATATATATATATATATAAGAGTCGAATAAGTATAACATAATTGTACTATATTGTATTTCCAAATGGGATAAGTAGACTATAAGTAATTTGTAACACCCAAGAAATTCCTTTTAGCTATTATGAGACTAATATTTTTTTTTTCTTTTCTAACATTATATTCTATAATTTAGTATCATTTGCGCCATAGCTAAATTATTTCAAAAATAAATTTAAAATAAATTTATATTACGAGCTATTCTAGTTTATTGGGCCAATTAGTAGTTCATTATTTCAAATCTATTCATCTCAATTTTTAACTTCATTCTTTTATTATTATAAGCTCACTTAAGTATTATTTTTCTGCAGCCCAAAATAATCTGTAAAAACTAGTCTAAACTTACAATTATTTTAGGGATAATTACAAAATGGCCGCCGAACTATTAGCACTTTTTCACTTCGGCATATAAACTATTAACAGTGACTAAACCGCCGCCAACCTATTCGAATATTACTACTCGAAAGCTGCCGGCCAGAATACCGCCCAAATTCATTGCACACCCGATTTCGGAAAACCACCTTTTGGGACAGAATTTGGGCGGTATTCTGGCCGGCAGCTTTCGAGTAGTAATATTCAAATAGGTTGGCGGCGGTTTAGTCACTGTTAATAGTTTATATGCCGAAGTGAAAAAGTGTTAATAGTTCGGCGACCATTTTGTAATTATCCCATTATTTTATTACTTCATTTTTAACCCAATTTATTAATATTTCCATTTTCAATATACATACATATATATATATATATATATATATCTAAATCCACTAGTTGTGGTTAGGCACTACTAGCTGTGGTTATGAGGAAAATGTTTTCACCTCATTTCTTTTACACAACTGGCCTTTTTTTCTACTTGCCGTTTTCGGCGAGCGAACAATCAATTCGTTATAATCCACCAACCCAGTTGAAGCTTGTACTACGTAGAACACCGATATCTAGATTATAAATCAACATCTTTCGCCTTGAAATTGCCGCCGAAAGTACCTACGAGACAATCCATTTCACCTCGTTTTACCATCGATCTCCATTTCAGTCTGTCATTTTCGGTGATTAAACCATCCAACCGCTATATGTAATATACTGAATTCAAGCTTGTAGTGAGTATAATATCGGTATGCAGTTAATTAGATTAGAGATTAACATCGTCTGACCTTAAATTGTTGTCGAACTAGGCATCAAAATCACGTTCATTTCACCTTGACGAACTAGAATTAATACCAAAACCCATCAAATTAAATACGTACAAATACACCAAATTAAAGCCCTCGGTCTGTAGAAACAAACCTTCTACCAATTTTAGGAGAAATCACCATTAGCATATTCAGTGGCTGAAAATCGGAGTTGTGAGAAAGATGACCAATCTGTAGGTGTCATACACTGTGTGTGTGTGTCGAAAGTAGAGTGTACAGGGGGATAGGACAGGTTTTTCTGAAAGGACCTCAACTTTTGTATATTGACAGGTAAGCCCTCCGACTTATCTTTACTCCCAATGTCTGGTTAAGAACCACTGAGTTTCAGGGAAGTCCTATTTTAGTTTAATTAACCTTATTTCTATTATTTAGAATTTAATTACTGAATACTAAGACCGCAACCTTGCCTATGTAGGTTCAGTGGAGTTGATAAAGCTAAACGGAAGATAAAGGTCTTACAATTACGTGCATCACGAGCATTTACTGAGGTGAGTTAACTTCCACTCTCTTATGAGTTTGAACACTCCCATGTTATGATTGCTATGGTTATGATGTATTTATGTAATTTACATGTGTTGTGATATATGTCATGGTATGCTACAGATCTGCAAACAACTTGTACTCTATCATGACAGGCATGTTCTGCTCTATGTTGGGACAACCCTCCCGTTTTGGGTTCGCTCACTCGTAATGGGTTTATTCTGCCCCAGCTTAGACGCATGCACTGCCCTATCATCACGAGTATAATCTTCAGATATACACGGCCCTATCATGACGGGTGTGCCCTGACATCGGCCAAGAATAGATCTACAAGTTGGAACGGTCCAATTATGTTAGATTTATCATGCCTTAGGCCAGATGTACACACCGCCCTATCATGACGGGTATGATCTATGGACATACACCGCCCTATATTGACGGGTATACTCTGTACGGGTTTGGCCAAACTTACCATATAGGTATAGCATCTTCCTATGTTAGGTTGGTCTTGTCCCATGGTGGATATGCTTCGCCCTATTGTCTGGATCGCCCAAATATACAAGGCCCATGTTGAGTTTACTCCAGGGAATATCACGCTGCTATGGATATGGTCGGGTTCGCCTGAATATACGGTGCCCACGTTGAGTTTACTCCGAGAGCACCACACATGCTTGATGTTATGGTTTACATTCTATGTATTATATGTCATGTTATATTGAGTTGCATGAAGCATTTTAGCTTAAGCAATCATGAGGTAAACCCACGGGGTGCTTTTCAAGCACTCACCCCCTACCATTTATAGATTGTTTTGTAAGTCAAATGAATTACGCAAAGATTTGGAGTTTGACATGGAAAGGCGATGATAGATGTGTGGGACCCTATCCTTCATGAGTTTACTCTATAATACTTAGTTTGAAGGTCTTTTTATAATTTTATATAGTTCTTTCACTTGTATTATCAAACTCGTATGTGAACAGGAAATATGCTTGTTAGAATTAATGAATTAATTAAAGTGTGGATAAGGCACTTTAATACTATAATTAAGTGGTCGGAAGTTTAATTTTGTAGGAATTAAACTTCACACAATTAATCTACACAAGCAGTAAATAATCGTAGGTTTTTTAATTTCTCAAAACCGACTTTTGGTGAGTGAGAAATTAATACATAAAGTTGCCACTTAGTTATATATTAAATGTAGGATTAATAACTAGAGGAGTTATTATCCCACATTAGTATTAGAGCTCCTTAAAGTAAACTATATATATGAAAGCTCATCATTAAAGGCATATCAAGTATGTTGATTAAGGAGGGTGTTTAATTGGGCTGTTACTAAGCCCGTAACAGTCAAATATAAATGACTGAAATTATGATATTAAATCTGATGGTCCCCCAGGCAGGCCTATAAAAAGGTTGTCTCCAGCATGCATACAGACACAACATTTTTTTCACTTGAATACTCATTCTCATTCTCTGCATAAAAATTCCAGCTCCAGTTTCAGACGAACATCCTTAGTTCGTCGATGCCTTTTCTGATAGTGGTGCTACTTCAGAAAATGACGAAAATTGTTTCATCTTTGGGGTCAAATACTTCATTCCAAGAGCACTAGCCAGGAAGTCTTTTATCTAAGGACAGTGGATTTACCACGACTTGATTTACCTTCTGTTCCAGTTTCTTATCTTCTTCTTTCTTGTTCTGATTTTACTTTCCAGAAAGCATTGTATTAACAATCTTCGGACAAAATATTTTCTACTACATTTCTGGAAAATGGCGAATGACACAATCACCCCTACTGTTACCACTGCAAATGCTCCAGCAAGGATCATCCCGACTCCTCCTGTCAATTCTGTGGAGAAGCCTGAAAAGTTCTTCGGTGAGAAATTTAAGAGGTGGCAGCAGAAGATGTTGTTCTACATTATGACCCTCGGATTTGCTTCTTTTTTAAAAGAAGATCCCCCTGCTACCCCAGCTGAGGATGACTCTAATCAGCAAAGGCGAATTGCCTTTGACTGTTGAACACATGGTGACTATTTGTGTCGGAACTATGTTCTGAACGGACTAGCTGATCCGTTGTACAATGTTTATGCCAACATCAAGTTGACAAAGGACCTTTGGGATGCATTGGAGAAGAAATACAAGATGGACGATGCAGGCACAAAGAAATTTGTGGTTGCTCAATTGCTTGATATCAAGATGGTGAACAACCGTTCGGTTGTGGAGCAAGCTCAAGAGTTTCAGCTTGTTGTTCATGATGCTTCAGCCAAAAATATGAAACTTCCGGTGCCATTCGTGGTAGCAAGCTTTATCAAGAAGTTTCCTCCGCGTTGGAGTGACTTCAAGAATTACTTGAAGCACAAGCGAAAGGAGATGACAGTTGAAGACTTGATCCTTAATCTACGAATTGAGGAAGACAACCGGCAAACGAGTCCAGGTATAGGGCTCAGATTGATGCAAAGGCGAATCTGTTGGAAAGGGGATCTTCTAGTAATAAGAGAAAACGCTCAACCGATAACAGCAATCGGGGAAACAGTGAGCCGAACAACAATGGCAAGGGAAAGCAACCTACAAATGCTACAAATTGTAGGAAATTTTATAATTGTGGTAGACCAAACCACATGGCAAAGAATTTCCGTCTGCCTAAGCGAAGAAGAAGAAGAAGAAGAAGAAGAAGAAGAATGTTGTTGAGAAAGATGATTTGGACCTAACTATTGTGATCTTCGAGGCCAATATAGTGGACAATCCAAGAGAGTGGTTTGTCGACACAGAAGCTTCTTGTCATGTCTGTTCTAACAGGGAGGTGTTCTCCATCTATAAGGCTTCTTCCGGGAGGAAGCTGCACATGGGAAACCAAGCCTCATCTGAGGTGGCTGGAGTGGGCAATGTGGTTCTCAAGCTACCTTCTGGCAAAGAGCTCACTCTGAAGGATGTGCTGCATGTCCCAGACATCCGGAAAAACTTGGTTTCTGGATCTTTGATAGTGAAGCATGGGTTTCGACTAGTCTTCGAAGCCGACAAGTTCATACTGAGCAAGCAAGGAGTTTTCATAGGGAAGGACTTTGTAGATAATGGTTTATTCAAAATGAATGTAATGTCTAAACGCCAAGTGAATAATGTAACTTCCACTATGAATGAAAAAACATCTACTTCTTCTTACTTGCTTGAGTGTTCCTCTTTATGGCATTCTAGATTAGGACATGTAAATCAAAATGTTTAGTAAATTTAGATTTGCTAAAACTGAATGAAGGAAAATCACATGAAAAATGTGAAGTATGTGTTGAAGCTAAAATGACCAAATTACCTTTTCATTCAGTAGAAAGGAGCACAATACCTCTAGAATTAATACACACTGAAAAGTTTTTTATAACTTTTATAGATGATTGCACAAGATATTGTTGTCTTTATCTTCTGAGAAGTAAAGATGAAGCAATAGAAGCATTTAAAAACTACAAAGTTGAAGCTGAAAATCAACTAGGGACCCGGATTAAAACAATCCGAAGTGATCGAGGTGGTGAGTATTTACCTCTGTTTGAGGAGTTGTGCTCTTAAAGTGACATAATTCATCAAACTACAGCTCATTACTCTCCTCAATTTAACGACATTGCAGAACGTAAGAATCGTACTCTTAAGGAGATGATTAATGCCTTCTTGATTATTTCAGGATTACCCCAAAACATGTGGGGGGAAGCTGTATTTACAACTAACTATATATTGAATAAGATTCCACTAAAAAAAGTAGACAAAACTCCTTACGAGTTGTGGAAAGGACGCAAGCTGTCATACAAATACCTCAAAGTGTGGGGGTGTTTGGCTAAAGTTGAAGTGTCATTACCTAAAATAGTTAGAATTGACCCTAAAATGGTTGATTGTATATTTGTTGGGTATGCTCTCAACAACAGTGCTTATCGGTTTCAGATTCATAAATCTGAAATTCCAGATATGACTGTGGGTACAATTATTGAATCAAGGAACGCGGTGTTCTTTGAAAATATCTTTCCATGTAGATAAAGAGAGTTAGAAGGTTCAAATCAAGGAATTACTTTTGAGAAAGGATGTAGTTCAAATTTAAAAAGAACTGTTGAAGCTACTAGTAGTTCTCGATCCTTAGAAGAGGAGGAAACGAGACGTAGCAAAAGAGCTAAGACTGCTAAGTCATTCGATCCTGATTTTGTCATATATATGCTAGATGATGAACCGAAGTCAATCAAAGAAGCTCTGTCTAGTCCAGATACTCCATTCTGGAAGGAAGCAATCAACAGTGAAATTGAATCTATCATGCAAAACCACACGTGGGAGTTAACCGACCTTCCACCGGGTTGTAAACCTTTAGGATGCAAATGGATCCCAAAGAGGAAGTACAAAGTTGATGGTTCAATAGATAAATATAAAGCGTGTTTGGTAGCCAAAGGCTTCAAATAGAAAGAAGGTGATGACTTCTTTGATACTTACTCCCCTGTGACCAGGATCACATCTATTCGAGTTCTTCTCTCGATTGCTGCAATACACAATCTTGAGATTCACCAAATGGATGTGAAGATTGCGTTCTTAAATGGAGAGTTGGAAGAAGAGATCTATATGAATCAACCAGAAGGGTTTGTAGTACCTGGACACGAAAAGGAGGTATGCAGACTAGTAAGGTCTTTATATGGTCTCAAACAAGCGCCATGTGAGGAGGTGTTCAATCTCATCAAGTGAGCTATACTTTGAAGTAGGATGTGTTGGGAATGTGGAACCGGGATCAGGAGGTGAAGAACCGGATGGATGAACCGGGTTTTAGCATGAAGAAGTGAATCTGTGCAGAATAAACCGGGTTCAGGGTTGTTGGGGATAACCGTCATTTGTGACGAGTCTGTTTCAGATTTGTGACGGGAAAAACCGTCACATTTGTCCGGTTGCAGGTGCCAACTTCTTTCAGTTAGAACTTCTTGGTTGGTTACATTCGAGCTGCAATACCTATATCATTGGAAAGCTCTCTTCCAGGAGAACAACACTACGTCGAGCAATTTCCTTCTTTCATAGATTACATAGAGAATTTGAGAGTGATTGTTTTCTGCCCTAATTTGTTCCAGAATTGGGCGTTTTCATTTCTGAGTGTAATTTCTGTAATTGATTGGATATCTTAGTGAATTGAGGTGTGCCTTGCCTCCGTGGATGTAGTTCATCTTGAACGAACCACGTAAAACGAGTGTGTGATTCATTTATATTTCCAGTTCTGCGCAAGTTCACCTCGGCCACAACTCTGGCCGAACTAGTTGTGTGTTTTCAAACTGATATTCTTCGAACTCATTCCAGATTCTTAGTGTTGTGTGATTAGGAGTTGATTTTACTAACAAGTGGCGCCGTCTGTGGGAATCAGCTCGCACAGTTTGAAGAAGAGAAGGAATGGCTGGTATGAAGATGGATTTTGAGAAGTTTACTGGAAGGAATGATTTCACATTGTGGAAAATCAAGATGAACGCAGTATTGGTTCACAATGGCCTTGATCTTGCATTGATACCTCTGGAGTCATGGGAAGAAACTGAGAAACCTAAGTTTGCATCAGTGGATAAGAAGGCCCTAAGTCTTATTTTCTTGTGCTTGGGTGATAAACCGTTGAGGGAGGTTTCGAGGTGCAAGAGTTCCTCAGAAGCATGGAGGAGATTGGAAGAACTGTATCAATCAAAGTCAGTTTCCAACAAACTGTTCCTGAAGCAGAAGATGTTGGCCTTCAAGATCACTGAAGACAAGGTAATTTCTGATCAACTTGATGAATTCATTAAGATGATTGAAGAATTGGAAGATCTGGATGTGAAATTGGAGGAGGATGACAAGGCATTGATGGTGTTAAACATTCTTCCAAAATCCATGGAAAGCTTTAAGGATGCCTTGATGTATGGGAGAGATGATCAGCTATCCTATGATGGAATAGTGAAGGCTCTGAGATCTAAATGTTTCCAGACTCAAGGTGATAAAGGCATGGTGCAACCTGGAGAAGGACTGAATGTTAAATTCAAGAAACCTTGGCAAGGCAAGAAGGGACAGAATGCTAAGGATCCAAAGTCTGGGGATTCAAATCCTAAGAAGGGGAATGACTGGGTTGAGAAGAGGAAATGCTTCAAGTGTAAACAGCCAGGTCACTTGAAGAAGGATTGTCCTAAGAGGAATAAGAAGGCTGGAAATCAAGGGGCAGAAGCTGCTGCCATTGATCATCAACAAGACCCTCCAGAAGTGTTAAATGTAACTGATTCAAGAATGGTAAAGGAATGGGTCCTGGACACAGGGTGTTCCTTTCACATGTGTCCTCATCAGTCATGGTTTAATGAACTGAAGAAAGAAGATGGTGGAAATGTCCTCCTGGGAAATGACCAATCATGCAAGGTCAAAGGAGTTGGATCAGTGAGCATAAGGATGTTTGATGGTGTGGTCAGAGTCATCTCAAATGTTAGGTATGTTCCTGGCCTCAAAAGGAATCTTCTATCTCTTGGTTCTTTGGTAACCAGTGGATGCCAGTTTAGCTCAGTAGATAGATTCTTGCATATCACAAAACATGGAAAAATGGTGATAAAAGGTAGACAGCACAATGGACTATTTATCTTGATTGGTTCACCTATTGTTGGGAGTGTGGATATGGCTTGAACAGCTCTGATATGGTTAAATGGCATAAGAGACTTGGACACATAGGAGTGAAGGGATTGAAGGAATTGTCAAGGAGTGGAGTAATTGGAAATCTGGGAAATCAAGAATTGGAGTTCTGTGATCAGTGTGCTCTGGGCAAATCCAAGAAGTTGCCCTATGGAAAGGGAGTTCACACAACTCAAGAACCATTAGATTATGTTCACTCTGACATATGGGGTCCTGCAAGAACAGAATCTCATGGTGGTGCAAGGTATTTCATGTCCTTGATTGATGACTACAGCAGAAAGGTGTGGATCATGTTGATGAAGAACAAGAGTGATGCCTTTCATAAGTTCAAAACATGGTTGATCCAACTGGAAAATGTCAAAGGGAAGAAGCTGAAGCATCTTAGGACTGATAATGGACTGGAGTATCTCTCTACAGAGTTTACAAACTTCTGTGAAGAAAGAGGAATCAAAAGACACAGGACAGTACCAATGAATCCTCAACAGAATGGAGTTGCAGAAAGGTTCAACAGGACTCTTCTTGAAAGAGTGAGGTGTATGCTGTTGGATGCTGGGTTACCAAAGGTGTTTTGGGGAGAAACCATTGCTACAGCATGCTATCTCATCAATAGGTCACCTTCATCAGTAATTGGGTTCAAAACACCTGAAGAGGTGTGGAGTGGACAGAAACCAAGCTATGAGGGGCTAAGGGTGTTTGGGTGTCTTGCTTTTGCCCATGTCAAGCAAGACAAGCTAGATGCAAGGGCTCTCAGATGTGTGTTTCTTGGATATCCGGATGGAATGAAGGGTTACAGATTGTGGTGCTTAGAAAAAGGAAATCAGAAGATAATCACAAGTAGAGATGTGAAGTTTAATGAGAATGTGATGGCTTACACTTCTACAGGCTCTAAGGAAGAATTTGATGGTGCTAAAGAGACAGAGGAGATATCAATTCAGGTGGAGCACCCTGCAGAAGATGATCACACACCTCAACCACAAGAAGATTTACAAGAAAGTGATTCATCATCTGAAGAAGAGGCACAAACTGGACCTTCACAAAACATCAGGGAATACAGCATTGGAAGAGATAGGCCTAGAAGAACAATCAACAGACCTGATTTCTATGGCCAAGCAGGGAGTGTCTATTATGCCTTAAGTGTTGCTGAAGACTTGGAATCACAAGAGCCTAGTAGTTTTCAAGAAGCACTAGACTGTGAGGAAGGTGAACACTGGATACAGGCAATGACAGAAGAGATGGAGTCTCTGGAAAAGAATAAAACCTGGATATTGGTGGAAAAACCAAAAGGTCAGAAGCTGGTAAGTTCCAAATGGATATACAAGAAGAAACTAGAGACAGCAGGATCCAAACAGGTGAGGTTTAAAGCAAGATTGGTGGCTAGGGGCTTTACACAAAGAGAAGGAATTGATTTCAATGAGGTTTTCTCTCCAGTAGTAAAGCACTGCTCAATCAGGCTGCTTTTATCAAAGGTCACACAGGAGGACATGGAACTACAACAACTGGATGTAAAGACAGCATTCTTACATGGAGAACTCAATGAGGAGATATATATGAAACAGCCAGAAGGTTTTGTTGTTCCTGGGAAAGAAGACAAAGTATGTTTACTGAAGAAGTCACTATATGGACTTAAACAAAGTCCAAGACAATGGAACAAGAGGTTCAATGACTTCATGATCAGTGTTGGCTTTGTAAGAAGTCTTTATGACAGTTGTGTTTACTTCAACAAAGGTTCAAAGCAAGATAAAGTTTTCCTTCTATTGTATGTGGATGACATGGTAATTGCTAGCAGGAACAAGAACAGAATACAATGGTTGAAGGATAGACTTAATGCTGAGTTTGACATGAAGGATCTGGGAGAAGCCAAGAAGATATTGGGCATGAATATTCTCAGAAACAGAGAAGCTGGAGTACTTTGGTTATCTCAGAGACAATACCTACAGAAAGTACTGGAGAGGTTTCATATGCATGAAGCCAAACCTCTCTCTACTCCAGTTAATCTACAGAAGAAAATTTCCAAAGAACATTGCCCAAAGACTGAAGAGGAAATCATACAGATGAGCAAGATCCCTTATGCAAGTGGAGTTGGAAGTCTTATGTATGGAATGATCTGTAGCAGGCCTGACTTGGCATATGCTGTATCTTTGGTAAGCAGGTTCATGTCAAATCCAGGAGTTGAACATTGGGAAGCTCTGAAACATGTGATGAGGTATTTAAAAGGATCAGTGAACATGTCACTGAAATTTGAGAAGAAAGTAGATGGAAGTACTGTTGCATTGGAGGGGTTTGCTGATTCTGATTTTGCAGCAAACGTGGACACAAGGAAGTCAATTTCTGGATTTGTGTTTACCTTATATGGGACAGTCATCAGCTAGAGGAGTGCACAACAATCTGTTGTGGCACTATCAACTACAGAAGCAGAATATATCTCTTTAACTGAAGCTATCAAAGAGTCAATCTGGTTGAAAGGGGTGTTAAGAGATTTGGATATCAAGCAGAAGTGTGTGGTAATCTACTGTGATAATCAAAGTGCTTTACATCTTGTGAAACATCAAGCATTTCATGAAAGATCAAAACACATTGATGTTAGGTTACACTTTGCTAGAGATATCATAGATTCTGGGACTGTGGAGGTGAAGAAGGTACACACATTGCACAATCCTGCTGATTTTCTTACAAAGGGTGTACCTGGAAACAAGGTGGATCATTGCTCGAGCTTGCTGCAGCTGGAGCAATGTCATGAAGAACATTAACAGAGGCAGTGATGAGGCAGGAAGAGGTACACTTGATTCATTGAGGTGGAGATTTGTGAGGAGGTGTTCAATCTCATCAAGTGAGCTATACTTTGAAGTAGGATGTGTTGGGAATGTGGAACCGGGATCAGGAGGTGAAGAACCGGATGGATGAACCGGGTTTTAGCATGAAGAAGTGAATCTGTGCAGAATAAACCGGGTTCAGGGTTGTTGGGGATAACCGTCATTTGTGACGAGTCTGTTTCAGATTTGTGACGGGAAAAACCGTCACATTTGTCCGGTTGCAGGTGCCAACTTCTTTCAGTTAGAACTTCTTGGTTGGTTACATTCGAGCTGCAATACCTATATCATTGGAAAGCTCTCTTCCAGGAGAACAACACTACGTCGAGCAATTTCCTTCTTTTATAGATTACAGAGAGAATTTGAGAGTGATTGTTTTCTGCCCTAATTTGTTCCAGAATTGGGCGTTTTCATTTCTGAGTGTAATTTCTGTAATTGATTGGATATCTTAGTGAATTGAGGTGTGCCTTGCCTCCGTGGATGTAGTTCATCTTGAACGAACCACGTAAAACGAGTGTGTGATTCATTTATATTTCCAGTTCTGCGCAAGTTCACCTCGGCCACAACTCTGGCCGAACTAGTTGTGTGTTTTCAAACTGATATTCTTCGAACTCATTCCAGATTCTTAGTGTTGTGTGATTAGGAGTTGATTTTACTAACACGCCAAAATAGTGGCACTTGAAATTTGACACCACCATGTTGTCAAATGGTTTCAGAAACAACGAATGTGACAAATGTGTATACATAAAAGGTACATCAGAAGCATATGTCATAGTTGTCTATACGTAGACGATATGTTAATCATGGGAAGTAGCCATGAAATTATCATGGATACTAAGAGGATGTTGAAAAGAAATTTTGACATGAAAGATATGGTCTTGCGTGATGTGATTCTAGGAATCAAGATAATTAGGACATCAGAGGGAATTGTTCTAACTCAGTCTCACTATGTAGAGAAAGTGCTCAGAAAATTCAATGCCTTTGATGATCCACCTACCAAAACTCCATTAGAATTTAATATTCATCTGAAGAAGAACATGGGTGAACCTGTAGCTCAAGTGGAATATGCAAAAGTAATAGGGAGTCTTATGTACATAACAAACTGTACTAGACCGGACCTTGCATGTTCTATTAACAAAATAAGCAGGTTTACAAGTAATCCAAGTCAAGAACATTGGAAAGCTTTGACGAGGATTCTGAGATACAGTGATGCAAATTGGATTTCGGACACGAAAGACTCTTTTTCCACAAGTGGATGCGTTTTCACTATTGGAGGTGGAGCAATGTCATGGAAATCAACAAAACAAACGTGTATAGCCAGTTCCACCATGGAATCAGAATTCATCGCTATGGATAAAGCTGTGAGGAAGTAGAATGGTTTCGCAACTTTTTAGAAGATATCCCATGTTGGAGTAAGCCAGTACCGATGTATTCGACAGTGGATTACTATGGAAGGTTCAAAGTCACAAACTACCTTTCCTTAGGCAGTATTGATCACTAAGAGTCTAGACTGGAGATTGTATTCATGCATGCATTAATTTTCACTCATATGTGGGATTGTTAGAATTAATGAATTAATTAAAGTGTGGATAAGGCACTTTAATGCTATAATTAAGTGATCGGAAGTTTGATTTTGTAGGAATTAAATTTCACACAATTAATCTACACAATGAGTAGATAATCGTAGATTTTTTAATTTCTCAAAATCGACTTTTGGTGAGTGGAAAATTAATACATAAAGTTGCCACTTAGTTATGTATTAAATGTATGATTAATAACTAGAGGAGTTATTATCTCACATTGGTATTAGAGCTCATTAAATTAAACTATATATATGAAAGCTCATCATTAAAGGCATATCAAGTATGCATGTGAAGGAGTCCAATTGTAAGCCCACACGTGCGCGCTCACTCGCTCGGCTCGGCTCGGCACGGCACAACCACGCCACGCCACGCCTGTTAGGCACTTTAATGCTATAATTAAGTGGTCAGAAGTTTAATTTTGTAGGAACTAAACTTCACACGATTAATCTACACAAGGAGTAGATAATCGTAGATTTTTTAATTTCTCAAAACCGACTTTTGGTGAGTGATAAATTAATACATAAAGTTGTCACTTAGTTATGTATTAAATGTAGGATTAATAACTAGAGGAGTTATTATCCCACATTGGTATTAGAGCTCCTTAAATTAAACCATATATGAAAGTTCATCATTAAAGGCATATCAAGTATGTTGATTAAGGAGGGTGTTTGATTGGGTTGTTACGAAGCCCGTAACAGCCAAATATAAATGACTGAAATTAAGATATAAATCTTATGTTCCCCTAGGCAGGCCTATAAAAAGGTTGTCTCCAGCATGCATACAGACACAACATTTTTTTTCACTTGAATACTCATTCTCATTCTCTGCATAAAAATTCCAGCTCCAGTTTCAGACGAACATCCTTAGTTCGTCGATGTCTTTTCTGATAGTGGTGCTACTTCAGAAAATGACGAAAATTGTTTCATCTTTGGGGTCAAATACTTCATTCCGAGAGCACTAGCCAGGAAGTCTTTTATTACGACGACTTGATTTACCTTCTGTTCCAGTTTCTAATCTTCTTTCTTGTTCTGATTTTACTTTCCATAAAGCATTGTATTAACAATGCTTTTGTCGTAACTCCAGGTCAGTTCATTTATATTTCTAGTAGTTTTTCTGACTCGAAGTTGACCACTTTCGTTGTGCTAAAAATATTTTTGGTTAGTTTATAAAAAAACGTTATTTTAGTTATTTATCTTTTTCTCATAAGTTTTGGGTTAAATTATAAATTATTTTATATTTATTTATATTATGGAAGGTAATAAAGCTACAAGTTTAAAGGTATTTTACAAAAGTTTTATAAAGTGTGGTTTAGTAAAACAGGGCATTACATAATTCCAAATGGGCTTGTATCACACAAATGATACAAATTAACGTTGCAAAAAAAAAAAAAAAAAAAAAAAAAACCCATTCTATTATACTACCTCAAATTAAAAAAAGAGATTTACTTTAATTTTTTTATGAAAAAATAAGGATAGTTGCGTGCATTGAATCAAAAGTAGTAAGTAATTTCAAATCACTCAATCCAAACGCAACCTAAAAGATCTAATTAGTTACAAACTCTAATTAGGGATACCAAAATAAAGATGAAAGGCGAATTTAGTATTTCTTTCCATTTTTCCTATAGTTCATAAGAAAATAGTGTTGATACACAAAATTTGTATCCAATTAAAATGCGTCACGTAATAAAATATGAGTTGAAAATCAATTTTATATTGATTATTTTAATATTATGAATTAATTAAATAGAATTCCTAAGTTAAATAATCAATTTAATTGGTGATTTACTAAATATTTTATGAACTAGTGAAAAGCCGCCACGTGTCAAGATGAGGCAAATATTAATAAATTAAATTAAATTAATTTAGTAATTATTCAAGAAGATGAGGATAAACATCAAGTCACGGTGGACCAATCAGAACGCTCCATGTGTCAAGTTGTTGCAGTATACAATTAATTTAATTGTCTTATGGATAATGATATTGTGAAGGAAAAATCATATGGCTCTGTTCAGACTCAAGCCCATTAGAGTTTTCTCATCCTACAACTATAAATAGGGCATCATTCTCCACCAAAATCATCAACAACACAAGTCAAGAAACAAGTGAATAAAATTCATACCAAAGTTCTGCGGCATTTTTCAAGCAACTTCAAGCGTTCTTCAAGAAGTCCATCAAGAAATGGCCTCCGATTCGAGATTAAGGTGTTGAACCCCTCCGATCAACGTTTCCAAGATAGACATTTGAAGGTGTTCGTCAACATTCATCAAAATCTTCGAACATTCATTCAAGAAGATCGTTTGATCCAAAATCAAGCTTCCAAGCCATTGGGTCAACGTTATCAAGTCAAGCTCAAGATCAGAGAAGATCGAAGTCTGTTAGGTATTCTCGACTACATCTAATGTTATGCAGCGGAATAACAAATCGAGAATTACGATCGTGATCTATAATTGAATTAACGTTGAGCAATAACTACGCAATAGTTAGAACAACTTACTTGTTGCGTAATTTAACCGGAAGGAAAAGCACGACTGAATTTACCACTTTAGGTATCCACGCGTATGCCGTCCACCGCAGGAACTATTCTCGATACAATTGTTCAAGAAGTGATTGCTAGGAAATCACTTATTGATTCTACAGTGCCTCTAATTAGCTGATAAAACCCTTCATTCTCTACTATAGAGAATATGTATATATAGTATCATATAACCCTAGGTTTATGGGCCTAATATCCATGTCTGCTTAATTAATTAATTAGTCTGACTTATTAATTAATAAAGCCCACATATCCTAATCTAGTCCATATAATTCAAAACACTAACCTTGTACCCTTGAGCGGAACAGCAATACACATAAAGTGTGGCCCTTTAGGCCCCCATTATCGACGGTAATCTAATTAAAATCTGCACAAAACTCCTAGACTGCGTTGCGCAGCGAACTCGATATATGAAGGACGTTTATGTGAATTCGTAAAACAACCTTTATATGAAGTTTATGTAATATCCCTTCATTCACGAACCACCCGATTGGGCCTGGAATCTGCCATGTGTCTATCCAAATAGCTCAATCACTTTTCTCATCTTTATTATATGGCACATTTGATCATATTCAATTACTTTAATTGAATACATCTTTTGCATTGGCCAATGACTTTATTGTCAAATAATATAGAGAAATATGAGTGTTCTCTCGAGTTTCAATCGAGGAATGAATCCCAGTCTTGGATCAACTACCATTTCCATTTGCCTCATGATGAACCCAACACAAGATGTGTCTTATCCTTATTTGGGAGGCAAGCGTTGTACTTGGTCAAAGTTCATCACTTAACAAACAAAATGGGTATTGACCTCAGGTCAAAGGATCATTACATACTCCACACACTAATAAACCTTAGACACTGAAACAAACGGTTTAATAGTAGGGTATAGGTATACCAATACTCTGCAAAGTACTCATGTGTCCATCACGGATATCTAATATCTTATAGTTGTGAGATCTACTACATTCTCTAAGAATGTGATGCAGACTACATGCTAACCTATCACGTGTCATCAATATCTCATTCTTGATGATCATCGATTATGGAAATTTTAGAAACATAATATATCATTTATATCTCATGTCATAAATGGCAGTCATGATTCAAGGGAACAGTTATAAGAATAATGACAAACTAACAAAATAATTATTCTAATAATTGCATAAACCCAAAAGACAATCAAACGTCATAGAATGCGATCAAGAATGAATGTCTCAAACGAAAGGTTTCTACGACATACAAACTATAAACTCCCACTGAATTAAAGCCAACTACCAATGTGCCAAGCTCTCAAAGTGCTTGTTGTGCCTTGCTATACACAATTGTTTGGTTGAAGGATTAGCCAAGTTATCATCAGTGAATACTCTATCTAACTTCACATCTCCCTATCTATTATTTCTCCAATCATATTATATCTCCAGGGAATATGCTTGTTTCTGTTCGTGGCTCTCGGTTCCTTTTGCTAGTGCAACCGCACTTACCGTTGTCACAATACAACGGTATTGCACTACTGGCACTTGGAACGACAGCTAGTTCTTTTACGAACTTTAACAAAGCAAAAACCCCTTTTGGCAGCTTCAAATGTAGCAATATACTCGGCTTCAGTGGTGGAACCGACAGTTCTACTCTGTTTGGAAATATTCCGATTCACTGCACCACCATTGAGAACGAAAACATATCTAGACAAAGACTTGAACTCATCATGGTCCGTTTGGAAGCTAGCATCAGTATACCCAGTAACTGATGACTCTAGCTGCTCACCATAGACTTTAAGAAATATTCTTTAGTCCTTATAAGGTACTTAAGAATAGTATTGACAGCTCTCCAGTGTTCTTCACCAAGATTTTGCTGAAATCTGCTCTTTCACGGATTGCAACATGGAACGATTGCCCCCCATTATTAGTATATCGTCGACATATATGATAAGGAAGACAACATTTCCATCTTATGTTTACTATAAATGCATGGATCCTCTTTGCTTCTGACAAAATCAAACAATTTGATAGCTCTGTCAAAGTAAATATCCCAACTCCTAGATGCTTGCCTGAATCCATAAATGGACTTCTTTAACTTGCATACTCCATTCGGCTTTTCTTTGGATACAAAACCTTCAGGTTGTGACATACACACAGTGCCTTCGAGTTATCCATTGAGAAATGCGATTTTAACATCAATTTGTCAAATGTCAAAGTCATAGTATGCAGCTATTGCAAGTAATATCCTAATGGACTTGATCTTAGCGACTAGCGAAAAGGTCTCATCATAGTCAATGCCCTCGCGCTGACTATAACCCTTTGCCACCAACCTAGCCTTGTAGGTTTGTACCTTGCCATCTGCATCTCTCTTCTTTTTGAAGATCCATTTGCAGCCTATGGGGCGAGCCCCATCTGACAAATAAATCAACTAGTTCCCAGACTAGATTGAGGTACATCGAGTCCATTTCAGATGTTAAGGCAGCCAGCTACATCTTCGAATCGGTGCCCGACACCGCTTCGATATAGGTCTTAGGTTCGTCACCTTCTGAATCAACTTCATCATCTTGGTTCTCAACCAATAAATTTAGTCTTTCAGGTGCACGACGATTCCTTTGAGGCCTATTGAGTTGGTTTTGCGTTGGTTCGTGCGGTTTATTCTGATCGTGAGTTGGTTTTCAACATTTTAGGATATTCTCAAGAATTTCACTATGATTCTCTTAAGTTGGGACTGATACAATATCTTGTCTTTGATGCATCTTATTGTCTTGGGGGTGACCCTCTAAGAGTTGTTTCCCCTCCCAATAGATCATCAATAACTCCCACTGAGTTCTTCTCCACTCCTTTGGACAATACATCATCCTTTATGTTATCTTGTGGGTTTGATACAATATCTTGTTTTGATGCATCTCATTGTCTTGAGGTGACCCTCTAAGAGTTATTTCCCCTTCCAATAGATCATCAAAACTCCCACTGAGTTCTTGTCCGCTCCATTGGACAAGGCCTCGCCCTCTATATTATTTTGTGGTTTTTTAATCTTTTCAAGATCTACCTTGTTGTGACCTTGTTCCTCGAAGATATAAATATCTTCAAGAAACGCCACATTCTTGGAAACTATCACCTTGTGATCTCCATGACAGTAGAATTCATATCCTTAGTTTCCTGAGGATATCCTTGTTCCTCGAAGATATAAATATCTTCAAGAAATGCCACATTCTTGGAAACTATCACCTTGTGATCTCCATGACAGTAGAATTCATATCCTTAGTTTCCTGAGGATATCCACAAAATAGCATTTCTTACTTTGAGTCTCCAATTTATCAGTCGTCATCTTCTTAACAAAAGTAGGACAACCCTAGGTCCGCATATAGTTAAAACTCGACTTCTTGCTACACCATAACTTATACGGTATTTGCGTGATCGATTTAAGAGGAACTCTATTCAGAATATATTTACCAGCGGTAAGTAAGATATAACCCCAAAGGAATAAGGGGAGACTGGTGTAACTCATCATGGATTGAACCATATCTAATGAAGTTCGATTTCTCCTTTTGGATACTCCATTCATCTATAGTGTAGCCGGAGGTGTCCAGTCTGACCGGATTCCATGTGATTTCAAGTAATCAAGAAAATCTCGACTTAAGTATTCCCCTCCTCAATCTGATCGGAGAGTCTTAATACTTTTCCCAAGTTGTTTCTCAACTTCTAACTTAAACTCCTTAAATTTCTCGAAGGCCTCAGATTTGTGTTTCATGAGATACACATATCCATACCTTGAAAAATCATCAGTGAAAGTTATGAGGTACAAATATTTGCCTCTTGCTTACGTTGGAATAGTCCGCACACTGCTGTGTGGATCAACTCGAGCACAACCTTGGCACGTAACCCTTTCCCCAGAAAGTGGTTAACTTGTCATCTTTCCTTTGAGACAAAATTCGCAAGCACCATATGATTCGAAATCAAATGATGTGAGATAGTCTAACTTTCTCAATCTTGTTATTCTTTTTTCATTGATATGACCAAGTCTACAGTGCCACAGGTAGGTTTTATCATCCGTATTACTTAGCTTAGGTAATTTATTCTTGTACATTGAGAATATTTTGTTCACATTCAAGAATATATATTCCATTCGAAAGAAAGACACTTCCTTAAAACAATCCATTAAGCGAAACAAGCATCTACTGTTTGTAAAATAGAAGGAAAAGTCATAAATGTCTAATATTGAAATGGAAATAATATTCTTTGAAATCTAAAGAACAAAATAACAATTATATAAATCTAATTTATATCCCGAAGGAAGATCTAATCTAGTCTAATTTCAATGTACAAAACAAACTACCTAAACTCTCATCCAATGCACCATGTGCTTTGAACTTCGGACAGTCTCTCTTCCAGTGCCCCTTCTCATTGGAGAACAGGCACTCATCCTTTGGTATTCTCAGCTTCTTCTGAACCCCTCCACTCTTAGGCTTCAAGGTCGCATCCTTAGATGTTTTCCCCCATTTCTTCTGTTTATTCTTCTACTTGGAAGAATTTGCAGAAGAGCTCACCATGAGCAAAGAGTTGCCTCTAGAAGTAGATGATTCACAGGTCTTGAGCAAGTTGTGAAGCTCTGGCAGTGTTGACTTCGTGTTGCTCATGTTGAAATTCACTATGAAATTTTCAAATGAACTTGGAAGAGACTACAAAATTAGATTTATTGAGACACTTGAGAGTAGCTTCGTTCCAATCGATTCCAACCTCTCAATCAATCCGATCATCTTCAGTATATGTTCAGAAACCTGGCCCCCATCATGAAGCTTACACTTGAAGAGATCTTTCAGCATCTCATACTCCATGGTCTGAGCTTCTGAAGCGTATATACTCTCCAAGTGTTTCAGCATCTCATAAGGGAACATGCTCCAATATTGCCTATGCAGTTCAATACTCATAGAGGACAACATTAAGCATTGAGCCGATGTGGCATTCTCAACATATTTCTTATGAGCTTCTTCATCAAACATAGCATACTCAGAAGAATTCTTGTTAGGGATGACACTGATTGGTTTGTCCAAGACATGCTCAATCTTGTTTTGCCTTAGCACCAAATGCAAACAACGGAGTCAATCCGTAAAGTTTGACCCAGTCAACTTGTTTGTTTCCATCAAACATTTATAAGCCAAAAATGACATTTTATCTGACGAGAAAATAATAATATGGGAAAAATAGATCAGAATAAAGTAAACTTAGATCACATTCGTATCACTAATAAAAAAAGAGTTTATTGTAATGATTAGCTCCCACTAATTTTAACATATTTTGCGCCCCCTACATAAAATACGGATTTATAACAATTATAAATCTTAGTGGTCCAAGATCCAAGATTATATTATTGTAGCTTCTGCTTTGACTTATGACTACGATAATATCACTCAGTAGGCCTCTAAGCCAATTGCAACAACAATTTGCAATTCTTGATTTATTAATCCAATTAATATCACGTCCTCAAACTATTTTAGTCGCTTTGGTGTCTCAAAATAATTTAAGCAAGTCAATTCCATCACACGATGCTAACCATGCATCCAGGAATGAGCCCGAGTCTTGTCGATTTAGAGTAAACACTTTGGTGTAAAACTCGTGGTCGAAAAGATTAGGAATCTCAAACAATTATAATGAACGACGCATTTTGTTTCTAAACAAGACTTGGTTTCTAGTGATGTGATACCAATTGTTTAAATTTAATATCTAATATTAAATTATAAAATAATTACTGGGTACCGCCTACCCAAGCATAAGAAATGCGGACCCCACATATTGGGCGTCGCCTACCCATACATAATCACACGGACCTAATGTATTGGGCGCCGCTTGCCCAAACATAACGCGGACTTAACTACTATAGTAAATGGAATAAGCATAAAATCAAATAATTGCTTATCACATAAGATATCAAATAAAAGTTCAATGAATAAAATTATTAATCCAATTAAAATTTTATTCTTCAATTTATTGTGGATTAAAATTATATATTAATTCCAAACTAATAGAAATACACATTTAGAATGACTTCCAAATTAATATAAATATATTTATTATTAATTCAAAATTAACATAAATATATAAGTCTATTATTGTTTCAAAAACAATAATATGAAATTTATTAATTTAATTAATATTCGTAATTAAGATATCGAATTAATCTAATTAATTAATTTTAATATATATCCATATATTTTTATTCAAAACAAGCCCTACCCTAAATTAAAATTTGTCCAGTTTGAATTAATTTCAATAGGCTCAGTTAAAATAAAATTATCAGACTCAGCTATTAAAAAGGACCAATCCAGAATTAAATTATCTGGCCCATTATGAAGTCCAGCCCAGATCTAAAGTCCTAGCGCAGCCATCAGGCCATTTGATTCTGGCCCAGCTCAGCTTTAAGGTTTAGCCCATATTTTAAATCCAGCCCAAGTTAAAAAACCCTAGCCCAAGTCAAACATTGCCTACTGCCACCTACCGCCGTCACTGAAGGAGCCACCGCCGCCGCTGCTGCAGGAGCAGCACGAAGCAAACGTCGTCGGAACGCGCAACAGCGGCGCACCACGCAGGAACCGCCGCCGCCGTCGCCGAAACGCGCAGCAGCAGCAGCGGCACACCACACAGCGACCCCCGTCGTCAAAAAGCGCAGCAGCAACAAAAACGTCGCCTCGTCGTCGTCTTTCTACGGATCTACTGAACCTCGCGCCGCCAACCACCGTCGCCGACCAAACCAGCTGACGGCGGTCAGGCAGCAGAAGGGGATGCGTGCAGCACTGGCAGGCGCGACGGAACTTCACCGGAACGCACAGAAGCAGCAGCGACGAACGCCGCCGCCGCCGGCAGCTGGACAGTCAGTTTTATCGCAAAGCAGTTTCGGGTTTCTAAAAGGCGTTATCTAGTTTTCACCAAAATGCAGACCCGTTTTCTAAAATTGAATTGCTTACAGATTAAGTCGTCATTTTTTTAGTCCCATAACCAAGTAACCATTGTTGAGCAATTAGATTGCAACAATTTCAAAAGAAGTTGCAAAATCAATTACTAACAAATGGCAGAATTTTATTATATAAAATTTTAATCCACGACCAATTGAATTTAAAAACAATTATAAATCGAGCCCCGGACTCTAATACCACTGTTAGATATTCTCGACTACATGTAATGTTACGCAGCGGAATAATAAATTGAGAATTACAATCGTGATCTATAATTGAATTAAAGTTGAGCAATAACTACGCAATAGTTAGAACAACTTACTTGTTGCGTAATTTATTTAACCGGAAGGAAAAGAAATTATCCTCCGTACAATTGTTCATAATTGCTAGGAAATCACTTATTGATTTTACAGTGCCTCTAATTATCTGATAAGACCTTTCATTCTCTACTATAGAGAATATGTATATATAGTACCATATAACCCTAGATTTATGGATCTAATATCCACGTCTGTTTAATTAATTAATTAATTAGTCTGGCTTATTAATTAATAAAGCCCACATATCCTAATTTAGTCCATATCTTTCAAAGTCAACTCCGAATTTGAAAGCATCAAACAATTGAAGTGAAGAATCAAGGGAATATTAGAGAATGTACCTTAAAATTATATTGATTTGATAATTTCAATTTGTAAGAACTTTTTGTGTTTAATTATTTTTACACAAAATTTATTGTTAAAAATAGATCCTAAATTAAAGTAAAAAATAAGGACACCAAAAAGTCATATTAGAAAAGGTTTTTTAGCAATTCATCAAGTGTTAAGCATTAATATAAATAACAAAGTATAACCTGCACAAAATTAGGTATAAAGTCATTGGGCCTTGACATGAGAGGCAAGTATTAGGTTTATGTTGTAGATCTACAACAGAGTTCCAGGGGACTGTTCTGTTGTTGAATGGTCAGACCATTTGTTTCACATTCAAATCTTGGACTGTATCATCCTCACCAAACTGTAAAAGAGGCATAGAGGGACTAACAGGAACATGCATAATCACTCTTTGTATGTCTCTCATACATGCCTAAATCATATGTAATGGGAAAGTTTGCTGGAAAACTTTGCTCTGTTTGTGGAAATTGTTCATTCACGAATTGTTCAAGTGAAGGTGAAGGGGTACATTGTATGTGTTTTGGATTAGCAAAGAGTATTTAAAACGAGTACGTGCTTAGGTTTTGGGGGATGCTGAGATACTTTTGACTCTAATACAATGGCTAGAGTAAGTGGTTAGGGGTACATTGTATGTGTTTTGGATTAACAAGGACAAGGACTAATGACACTAATATCTAGATATTTGTCTAATGACAAGAACTTATGACAGTGACACTAATATCTAGATATTTAAGTACATAATGACAATGACATTGATTATTTAATTCAATCTTTTCAGGTTTGGTCAAAATTCAAGCAAACATAACCATAAAATTTTAATATGTTGCATTCTTATAGGTCTGTAGCATATCAAAATACGCGTTCTCTCTCTCTCTCTCTCTCTCTCTCTCTCTCTATATATATATATATATATATAGTATAAGAATTGGACGTTAATTAAATTATTGGGAGTGTTTACTTACCACTTGGCCCAATTCATTGAGGATTGAGTCAACCAAACCGTATTTCTTTTGAGATTATTGGCAATATATTTACACACATCACATCACCTTTTTTTTTTTTTTTATCATTTTTTACACTATAAATAAACCTCAACCCAATCTCCAACCAACAAAATCAAACACCCATTTATTTAACTCAATCTTCTTTTTTCACTTTATTTTCACTAGTCTACGATACTTCAGCTTCCTCTAGTCATAAGGTGTTGATGTCAAGGTTGTTAATCCCATCGAATCCAAAAGTTTAAAGCAACTTTTCAAAATTTGACACCGATAATTTTTTCTTCTTATAACTTCATTGTTATGACAATCAATAAGGAACGTAATTGGTCACTACCTAATGTTTATCTATTCTTACGAAAACTCATTTTCAGTTTAGGACATATATTAATTTATCAAGAATTATAAATCAACATAGTTTACAATAAATGAAAAGAGTCACATTAATTAGATCATCAATATTGTATGTAAGGAGGCATTACAAAATCTTTAGTTAACTTATGAGATTTTTTAGGTCTTAGTGTTGTCACAATGGCTTTTTCATTTGTTATATTATTACATGATTTAATTAAAAAAATTCATATGATGTTACTTATATATTTTATAGTCCTTTATTATTTCAAATAATAATATACCGTGCATAGCACGGGTGTACATTTAGTTCAAAATATGCATTTGACACTTTTACTAATAATATTTAATTAATTTTAAAATAAAAAGAAAATATAACTGAATCCATGAGGAGACACGTGTCATCTCCTAAATTTTTGCGACCTTCTTTTAGTAGTAAGAGTGGATATGTATATGCTCCGTAGGACATACACACAGTGGGCGCATGCTAATTCTGTTGGTGTGTAAATATCTTATCAGTAAATTATGAATAAAAGATTTTTTCTTTGAGATATTGACACATTAACTAGTTTACATATCAACTAGTACAGTATCTTTGAAAAGTTTTCACGGGTGTTTTATATTTATTTTTTTGCTAATAGAGAAGAAATAGATTACTAATATATAAAATTATTTTTATGTAAGAATTCTATTGTTAATTTTGAGTATATATATACACACACACATATATATAGAGTAATACTGAAGAGTTGTAAAAAATATTTGTAATGATAAATATAAAATAACTATAGTAGTAGAGTAAAAGGGGGAATATAAAGAAAAATGACTATAATGACAATGTGTATGAAACACCAAATAATATTTATACAAATGAATAAAAAACATATAAAACATCAAGTAATCATTGGTTACAAAATGTAATAAAGGCATTGGTAAAAGCAATATCAGATCATCCATAAGAATCATTTCGACTTGGTGAGTATAAGATGGATTGTCGATGTGTGGAATTTTTCACATCCAAATAAATCGAAAACGAATGGTGGACGTCCCATTTGATGGATTAATTTCTGTGGGGGAAATGCATGTGTACGTAATTTGGAAAATACCTATAAAATTAGTAAAATATTTTAGTAAATTGGATATGTAGAAAAATATTATACTCACGCAATGCAAAAAAATTCACTCACAAGCCAATAAGAAGAAACTAAATATGCAAACAATACTAAAGAAAAAAATACTATAGTGAAATGACGCATAAAATACTATATAAAAAGGGACTTGTAATAAATTTCAATCGAAGTATATTGACTAACAAACTTACCTAAGAATAAATTCAAGAACTTGTTCATTTAGACCTTTACAATGCAGTTTAATTAGTGAATGTTTACAGTGGTAAGTCATGTAAATCATGTAGGCTATCAATAATTTAATTTTAAAAATGCTTTCAAGAATACAATTACAATTAGAGAATTAAACATCGACAAATATAAAAAAATCTGATCAAAACCCAGTTATGTAAAAGAACTATTTGTAGAATGTCTATAGATATCGCGTCAATACAATAAGCTCTTGTATACAAATGTATTATTTTTACATAATAATATAAAATAAATTATCAATAAATTGTTGGAATGTCTCTACATACTGTGTCCATTTAATAGATTCTTAAATATAAGTGTATATTTTGTACAAAAATATAAAATAAATTATAAATAAAGGAAAAATATTGAAAAAAAAAAGGAAAAAAAATATTGTGATAAAATACCGAAAGTCTCTCTATATTGCATCCATATAATATGAACTACTTAATATTTTAAACGTTAAATTATATTATAGGAAATAATATTATATATGTTATGTTATAGAAACCTATCCCTTTTTCTTATTAAAAAAGAGGATTACCTTTCAAAAAGAATAGAGTAAAAAATATATAAATTTTAATAATCCTGGTTGTAGATCAGAATTTGAAATTCAATTCTCATGCGATTTTTTCTTTTCAGAATTTTTATAGATTATTAGAATGCTTATACATCAAAATCTGAAAGCACATACTGTTTATTTTTAATAACACCACCGAGAACCATAATTGTAAATTTCAGCAATTATTTAATGAACTATCTAGGGGAAATAAAAAATAAAAAATAGAAATATTAATATATTTAGAATTTCAAATGACAACTATGGAGAATCGAGAAATATGGGTCACTAGTTGCAGTAATTATATCAACTTTATCTAGGAGAAATACAAAAAATAAAATTCTTAAATATTGAAATATTATAATATATTTTATATTCCCAAAACTATGAGAGAACGATACTTGGCAAAGGGATATGTGTCCAAACTATATAAAATACTTGTGATTGTATACAGAATTATCTTGATTTGAAAAAAGAAAAGTTTGAATTATCTTAAAGCCTATTGCAGACTTACAAGTTATAAGCAATATTGTAACTTTACGTGTTTCTAAATAACTATTTCCCTTAATTACAATCGTGAGAAATGTGGCCTGACCAGCTAAAAGTTCTCAACAAATAAAAAATAATACTAATAATTCAAGTTATGTATCATATATAAAAATAACTACGTTTTTTAATTCCGATCGTGAAAAATGGTGGGCTGACCATCTAGAAATATTTACCAAAAAAATTTGTTCAAGTTACAATAATAGATAACAAGACAAAAGTTCCTTAACCATTTCCCAAATTGGAAAGAGAAATGAGCTGAAAAATACATAACTTTGGAAATTGATTTGGAATTTTGGGTTTTGACCTAAAATTGACCAATTTAATTATTTCAATTCATTTGTTAAAAATGGAAACAAGTTGCAAATTTATAATTTACGTTTCGAGTAGATGAATTTAATGTATTAATATGCTCAAAACCAATTTCGGGTGAATGGGATATTAATTGTCAAAGGTTGCAACTTAAACTTGGAAGTTGAAGAGTTTATAAAGGAAAATATGAGAACTTGTCCCACATAGAAAAGTTGGAGTAAGTGGATACTCCTTATTTAGTAGAGCACTTGATAAGGAGTGATCAAGTGTGCTTCCCAATGGTGGACCTTATGGTGGATCCTAGTGAGATTTTAGCCTTTGGCTAAAATGGACCCGAGGATGGTGCGAAGCACCATCCGAGCCTAGGCCTGCACGCGCATGTCGCTTTAGAGGCGCACGTACGCGTCGTCGCAAGGAGCTGGAGGATCTTTAAAGTTTTGGACGGATGGTCCAGATGGATGGCTTGCGGGTTCGTGGCGGTTCGAGTCAGGCGGTGCGGTGACGTGGATTGGGCCGGGTCGGACCGATCCGCCAGCGGGTCGGGCGGTTCACCCCCCACCGGATCGGGTCGGACCGACCCGCCAGCAGGCCGGGAGGGTCGAACTGGTGCGATCACCCATCGAACTGGTGGGTCTAGTCAAAAGGATGCCACTGGAGGAGCCTTAAAGTTTTGGACGGATGGCTTGCGGGTTCGTGGCGGTTCAAGTCAGGCGGTGCGATGACGTAGTTCGGGTCGGGTCGGGTCGGATCGACCCGTCAGGAACCGGGTCGGACCGGCCCGCCAGCAGGCCGAGCGGTTCATCCCCCACCGGATCGGGTCGGACCGACCCGCCAGTAGGCCGGGAGGGTCGAACCGGTGCGACCCGTCGCCCCTGCGACCACCCAGCGAACTGGTGGGTCTAGTCAAAAGGATGCCACTAAGAGGTGAAGAGGTGCCTTTTTGGTCACAACTCTTCAATATATATAAATAGGCCCCTGCAGACTTCATTTCATTCATTCAAATTTCACAAGTTCATTCAGATTTCAAAGTTTTCCAAATTCTGCATTTGTAGAGTCAGAAAGTTCCAAATATCCGAGTACGTTCGCCGATAACTTCCGACTCGTAGTGCAGCGGTTTGAAGTTTTAAAGTCGTTGTATCTTGGAGGCGTTTTGCTTTTATACGTATTGCACACGTGTACGTGGCAATTTTCGTCTTACGAATATAGAGTCAAACTCTATCCTCGACTTTATCTACATTAAATACATTTTCGTCTATACACTTTTACATACCAAGTACTAACACTATTTATAGACGGCCCTATTAGAAAAAGTAAGATTTCAGCATATCTATATATATATAATAAGCCAAGTCATCTGGAAATAGTAAGTTGAAAATTTTCCCGCCCATTTTTTAGTTACTTTAAATAGGAGTGAATTTGAAATTTGAATTTTGAAAAATTCGATTTTATTAGTGTGATTAAAATTTCGAATTATTTTTTTACATCTAAAATTCAGTGACAATAAATCTGTAGATATATTTATAACAGAATTTGTTACATATTTTTTAAAATTTTGAAATTTGAATTTAAAAAAAAAAAAAAACCTTATCCAATTACATAAATTCTCCTATAAATTCACAAAGTCTTCAGTAAATGAGAATCACATTTGCAGCTGGGTATTTTCTATTTCTTATTCATTTTGCAACAGTTTTATTTTGAAATTATTTCCACTGTTTCTATTCACATTTGTTGATTCGAATTTCTATTATTCCTATTCCTTGCAATAGCTTTATTTCGCAATTATTTCCACTGTTTCTATTCACATTTGTTGATTCGAATTTCTATTATTCCTATTCCTTCATCCATCTTTCATTTAGTGTCAACTTTGATAGGTACTTCACAATGGATGCTCCAAAAGAACTATCTGTAAATTAGAATAAGAAAAAATCAGCAACACTTAATCTTAATTATGGCGAAAAGAACATTGATGATTGTAGAATTCAAATCTATCTACCATCATCGTTTTCTACGGTAATATTTAATCATCAAAACAAAATTGATTTTTTTAATTTCTGTTATGTGGATTATCTATATTATTGTTCATATGTTGTGCTAAACTTTTCATTTTGTTTATAATGTGAATACAACCAATCCGTTTACAATATTGGGAAAAGATTAGAGATAATCAACTCCTTCGAGGTTCAACAAGAATAATTCTGATTTTATTATAGTAAAATTCAATTTTTTATTTTCTATACAAAACACTTTATGTATCAGCTTCAATTGAAATTCTAATTTTGGTCCTTTTTTTTTTTTTTTTTCCTGTTATTACAATATATGTTTACAATAAAATGACGTTGACAAAACTCAGGCAACAACGTTTATTATATGCAGTATATTTAAGAAGAAACACATACATAATATCATGATATAAGGTTAAATTGATTATTTCATCTATTGCAGAAAAAATTATATAATATATTGATCTATTGCACAAATGAAATCACATATAAATTTGAACTAATATATATTTTGAATGATCAGCAAAATCGAAACTCGAAATACATGTGATTTTAACATTTATAGGAATATGAATTATAATTATCATGTGTATATTAATATAAAAATCAACATTTTACCAAATACAGTATCTGTTTTATCAATCTTTTGATATACAATAATATGTAATGTTCAATTGAATGTATCTGTTACATAATTGACAAATCATTCCAAATCTTTTAGATATGATTTCTGATTTCTTAATCTGCCTACAAAATCGCCGCCCACGTAATAATTATTCAGACGAATCAATTAGTTTTCAGTTTTCTACAATGTCTACGGATACAATTATGAAGATTATAGCTTTTGTAATATATATAGTGGTTTGCAGGATGCACAGCTATTTTTTTATATAACCAGCTAACACACTCCACAAAAAAACACGCTACATATATATTTTTATTCTTTCATCGCCTCTTATTTCACAAAATTAGTTTTTTTAGTTTTTTTTTCACTATAAAATATTTTTTCTCAAAATTATTTTATCCATAAATTATTTTATCTGTTTTATTTCTACTCTCTAGAAAAATAAAAAAATTCACTATGGCAGATTTTGTTTCCGAAAATACTTAATTTCATTCTTTTTTTTTTCTTCTCTCATCTCTCTCCCAAAATCTTAATATTAAAATATAATAAATTTTGGAATAGATCATACTGATTGACAATAATAAACAAACAACCAAGATATACAATCCAGAATTGCAATACAATTTAATAAGATTGAGAAAAGAATATATTTTCTTAATGATTATTCTTATATAAAGTATTTTATTAGTTTAGTTCATTAATTTTTTATTATGTCTGTTAAGTATCTAAATCAAAATCCAACTTTATTTGTATTAATGAGCTCATCCTATGGATATAGGAGATTATTGGATAAAAAATTGAAAGATTTGAGGTCATCTATGTCTTTTAAAATTCTAAATTCAAATCCAACTCTATTTATATGAATGAGCTCATCATATGGATTATGAAGATTCAGTTCATCCTAAAATAAAATTGTATTTTCTATGTCTTTCTTAAAATTTATTTCTAATAGAGGATATTTTGTATGTAAACTAATAAAATATTTTATATAAGAATAATCCTTTATTTTATTTTTTATTTTTTTCTAATAGAAGATGTTTTGTAAGTAAACTAATAAAATATTTTATATAAGAATAATCCTTAAGATTATTTGTTTCTCAATCCTATTAACTGATATTAGATTTGAAACTTTTTGTTTCTCAATTTGTTCAATGATATCGGACTCTGAATTATGTATATCTATTATTATCAATCAATGTGATCTATTAAAAAATTATTATAATTTAATATGAATGTCTTGATAAAGACAAGAGAAGCTAAATAAATGGATGAAATAAAATAAAAAAAAAATCTAGAATAAGATACGAGGAAGAAATTCGTGTAAAAATTAAAATGTATCTTTATTAGTGGAAAAAACTGATTTTCTGGAGTAAGAGGCAAGGAATGAATAACACTGCAAAAGAACACAAAAGTTTTCTTTGTAACAAATTTTAACCTTTTTTTTTTTTTTTTTTTTGTATATTATCAAATAAAAATGTATTTTTAATAAAAAATATTGTTCATATTAATATTGATTTACTCTTAAAAAAATAGTCCGTGCATCGCACGGGAGCATTCACTCGTTTGAAGAATAAACAAAGAATTTGGAAAAAATACAAAGAAATACCAAAGACGAAAAAAAGCTTATTGCAAACTGTACATAACTATATAAAATAATTATATCTGCTCACACGGGTTAAAAAACTATATGAAATCAGTTTTATCCAGTTCTTTTACACAATTTCAGTTTTTCAAAAATCATAATGAACAGGTTTGGTTCCATTTGTATTTACATTACCCTTTCTCATATTTATAATACTTGCTTTATCGCCATTTTCTTTTCATTAACAAATATATAAGTTTTTAATCACTTTTTGTATATTGTTTATAATACTTTATTATATTATAACTATATACAAATATAATTTTTTATTATTCATTCATACACTACAACATAAATGGCTTTATGTAGCACTTCGTTTGTAACACTTTTAAAATTTTGACTTTTATGTAACACTTTTGTAACACTTAGGAATATGTAACACTTTCATGTAACACTTTTGTAACATCTGCGAATATGTAACACTTTCATGTAACACTTTTAGAATATGTAACGCTTTGAATGTAACACTTTTAAATTGTAACACATTTAGGTAACACTTTCAAATAAGTAACACTTTTTACGCAACACTTTTGAATAAGTAACACTTTTATGTAACACTTATAAATAAATAACACTTGTAAATAATAAAATTATTTATTTTATTTTAATCTAATTAAATATTTGTGGATTATTTCTCTTATGTGACTTTAATTTTTATTTGTCTAATGTGTTACATTTTAATTATCACAACAGAATATCCGTAACATAAGTGGTGAAAGCGATCAACTCAGACCTACAAAAATAACAATTCATTAGAGCACCTAAAGATTTACTTATTCGTTATCAAAAATAAAATAAATTTTATTTGTGACTTATTTGTGTGTATGTATATAGATATACACACATTATATTTTTACTAAACAATTACAAAATAGACTTGTAGCTTTAGCCTTTAAGAATTTGAATACATTTTTTTAAGTGTGAGAGCCTAGACTTGGGACATTTGGTCATGTCTCTTCATATTTATAAGTTTATTTTTTTATTTAAAATCTATGAAACACAACAATTAAGGTGTCTTAATACATAAAATTATGGTAATTAAAATTAATGATAATGTCTTAAGATTTATATACAATAACTAGATGTATAAAATTAATGTGATATAAAATAAGTTATATATATATAAATATAAATATGAGTGGATGAAAATGAAAAAAAAAATAGTGGAAATATTGTGTCAAATTGATATGAATAACGTAAATAAAATTAAGTTAGATTGTAGTTTGATGAAAACTTAATTTTGAGTGTATTTTATTGATGGTATAATAAAATCTTGTGTATATATTGTTTTTCTTAAAATAATAACTAAAAAAGTTATTGTAGCCTAGTGGTTAAGACTTTGCGCTTAAGCTCCTGCAATCTAGCAACCTGGGTTCGAAACCCAACAATGACAAATTTTTAATTTTTTCTTTCAATTAAAAGTGTTACATAAAGGGGGTTATATGTAACATTTTTTAGTGTTACCATAAAGTGTTACAATTTAAAATCTAATGTAACACTTATTAAAAGTGTTACTAAAGATCGTCAAAAGTGTTACATTAGACTTTAGGTAGCACCGGCAAATGTAACACCAATAAAGTGTTACCTAAAGTCTATAGTAACATATTTTAGTATATATGTAACACTTTTTGGGTGTTACATTAGCCCATTTATGTTGTAGTGATACTACATTTACAAATCGTACATCGCACGAGGATAATACTAGTTTAGATCTATAAAAAATGTGTTATATATTGTGGAAATGGTGCACTGTGGCCTGTCAGGCCCATACTGTAAGGTTTTTTTATAGTTTAACTTTTTTGTTGATAAAGTAGCCATCGCATTTAGGTTCACCGGTTGTGAGTGAAAGTCATGTATTATCTCGTGTCGCATGCTCGTGTTCATATCGTGTACTCCATAAATTTATATCGTGTACATGATAATATTATACCATGTACTTCATATTTTTATATCGTGTACACGATAATTTTATATCGTGTACAGATAAAATATTATCATGTACATATACCAAGAAATAATTATATCGTGTACACGATAAATTTACATTGTGTACAAGATTATCGTGTACACGAAACGGAGGTGGGTGGTCTTAACACCTAAAACTCTCTTTGACAGACTTTGGCTACTTTATCAAATAAAAAGTTAAACTATGCAAAAAACATTTCGCTATACCTCTGACAGACTACCGTGTCAAATTTCCATTATATATTATTCATTCCTCCCATAATAAGAGTCCAGCTTCAAAAAGTGTTTCTTATCACAAATGGGAATTATGTTCCAAATGTAAATATATTGTTTAATTAATTTAAGTAGAAAAAGAAAAAAATAAAATAAATTGTTCGTGACTAAATAACAAATGATTAAACAAAAAGTGTTTCTTATCACAAATGGGAGTTATGTTCCAAATATAAATATCTTGTTTAGTTAATTTAAGTAAAAAAAGAAAAAGAAAAAAAAAATTGTTAATGACTAAATTAAAATGATTGAATAAGCTAACTTAAAAAAATCGTAAAAGTATTAATTGATGGCCTTAGAGAGTTATACTTTCATGTAATAGACCAAACATAAAAGTTGTACCTTTATAAAATAGGTCTCTCACTATAGAATGTAGGGAGTGCATTATTTAGTTTATATTTAAAATTGAGTAATTATAATAATTATAGTATACAAATATGTAGTTTATTTATATACCCCTCCATTCTGAAACAAGATTTGAGAATTTTGTTCAATCAGGCACAACTTTTATCCTTGTACAATTTCCAAAAAGCCACAATTCTTGCTATACAACTTATTTTATATGTTGATTTAACTCATGGGCAATTCTATGGTACTAATGGGGTATTGGCTCGTAGGGATATAATTGTAATTTTACCATTAATTATTGACTCCTAAATTAAATTGTGCATTGAATTTGTTTCTAAATTAATAGATTAATCATTTAATGCCTCCATTATTGTAGTCCGAATTCTGAAACTTGTGCACTCTTATTTGACTAGAAAAGGAGTAGGTGAACTTTTCACCTTCCATTTGATTTCGTCCCAAAAACCAGAAGAATGAGAAGTTCAGACAATATGCAGAAATAGAAATTAGGGCAATTCTTCAGAAATACTTCCCCCTTTTTTTGTTCGCCATCAGGTAAGGATGGGTTGCTTAGGGTTTAGACTTGTCATTCTTCCTGCTTCTCGTTCTCCTCTCAGATGACCTAGATCCCCAAGTCTGTTCTTTTTTGAAATTGTTTTCCGCAATAGTCCAACCTTATTGTTATCCCCAAATTTATCAAATACATTTTGCTTGATCATGTTGAGGTCAGCGAGAGCATTAGGTTTATGTTCCTGTAAATTGTTCGTAAGTGTTTTGGAGGAGGTGGGTATGACGATCTGGTTGCGACGGGTCCGATCTGAAGACACAGATAAGTTTTATCTCCTCCATTTCTATTACCTGTAACATCATGTTCTGTACTAATTTGTTTAATTACTCCACAATTATCCACGAGTTAATTTGCAATGCGATGTGATTCTAATGTCTTGTTTAAGATGCGAAAATTCAAGTTTTCTTTTTTTTTTTTTTTTTTTTTTTTTAAATGTCTTTTAAGGTAACATGTTGTAGGTTTTTTCTTTTAAATTTGAAGTTCCTATATGATTTTTCATGGCCCCTTAGGAATTAATTGGTGTTCGGCTTCGCTGTACTATTCTGGTTAACTCGAAAATCCTCATTTCAGAATATGACTTTTGTCCATGTAGAATCTACAAAGCTTGTTTGCTTTTTCTATAGTCCTTTATGGATCTATTGTAACTTGCTTTGATTGTAGTGTCTTTATTAAGATTTTGAAAATAATGTGCTGATTTTACTAAGTTTATGGTAAAATGCACTAGTTATTCATATAGATTTTACATCTGACTGAATTATTTTTGTTTTGTTTATGAATAGGTACTGCTTAATCTGGCTCAGCTATTCGTTTGTTGAGATAATCTACATGCTAATGCAAAGCAACTTGTTACTTCTGCTATAAAGGTTTGCTCATGTTACTTTTAATCTTGCAATGATCGGGAATGACTGTTTTAATTGTTTGATTCTGCGAATTACTCTTTTAGTTAATCTAAGAATGACTATTTCATATGATTGGATTCTGGGAATTGACTATCTTATTTACTCTGAAAATGAGTCCTTTTTATGATTTGATTGTTAGTTTAGCGAGATGTTGATTTGAATATGTTATCTTTTTGTCATTTGCGTTCTATGATGATGGTGACATTGAACAATCATGTAGTTGTTAGTGTTGTAGGCATCACAAATTTAAACAGCAAACCGATTGTCTTGTCAAAGCAAATACATTAAACGTCAAACCGCTAATCAAAATTCAGATAGGACACAGTTTCCGGACAAAACACCCAACCACCTATGACAACAAAAATGATTTGAAAATGCAACCCAACAAAAAACTTTTTCAGTCCCAATTCCCTTTTTGTCCTATCTTAAACGAAAAAGTATCCCATCGGATTACTTCATCTGGTGATCATCCTGTTGCTCTTAAAAACAGGAGGAGAGCAGGATCCCTTTCCCTTATCTAGACTTGTACTGCTTGAAGCACCACCATTTCCCATTGGTTTTGTAGTATCAAACCAAACTTTCGCATCATCCACCATTCTTTTACCGAGTACATTGCTCTCGTGCATCACAATCCATAGCAAGATCTTGAGCCTCATGTACTCGCTGTCAATCTAAGTAGGAAAGTAATTTAGTTTAGAAATAGGTACAAGTATTAATATTAATAGGTATTGGTAAAAATAATTAGTTTCCATCTTTTTCAGACACAGTTCAGCTATGTACCAATACCTCTAATTCCTCCCTTACTTGTTCCATCTCTTTTGTAGACTTTCCAGACAATATTCGACCATTCCTCATGTGATTTATGACGTGAATTCCACAATAATATCTATGTTACAACATTACTATAACAATTAGATTGGAACAAACTAGAAATTTTGGAAATTTTTTGCTACAAATATTATTTGACTTACGAATTAAACTGATTTGGCCCCCAAATCTCCTTCTCAATGGAATAAGTGGTGAAATCTTCAACTTTACCGTTTTTCAGCTCAACTTCATAAAGTCCATGCATCACAAAAAGCTGGAAAGAAGTAGGTAATATATGATATAATCTTTTCAGGTTTAGGTGTCAAAAAATGGAGTAAAAAGTTCACTTTTTTAGAAAATATGAAAAAAAAAACACAATTTATAAGTATCTACTTACAATAGTTTGGATACTCTGCATTGACGAGTCATCCATGACAGTAGCATTCGAATTTGAATCAAGCATAGTAACTTTGTTTTCAAGCATGTCCACCACTATCAAATTGAAGTGTCAAGGATTTCGAAAGTGTATCGGGATGAAAATCTTATATTTCAAAATAAAAAAATAATCAGTTTTTTTTACTATGGTCACAAGTCTATCAATTATAAAACGTTATTCCATACCTTTTTAACAGCAAGAATATCACTAGTGATGAAACCCCCCCTTAACCTTTCTCTGATTGAATTGCATGTGAAAGTTGTTAGCGTCCACAACTGACCCTTCCTGCAATAATATACGCAACTAATAATAAATAATTTATTATATAACAGTTTAGTTAATAGTGTTATATGTCATGTTCACGTGTAACTGTAATCTGAATCGCATTGTTTGATATGTCGTACCACTAGGAAAATCGGGAAGTACCAAACAAGCAATCCAGTTTTCCTTTCTTCTTCAAAATTAAGCATATCAGAGCCGTGTTCAAAACCTATGTCAATTACAATTAGATAAAAATTAAAATAAAGCAGTGGTTTAACTTATCATTGTAATAGTGACCACACGTCTATTTACCACTGACGTTAGCCATTTTCCCGGCAACAGCGTCATCATTTCTTGCCTTTCCAAATAGGTGTTTCTAGTTTCTGATATTATCGCTCTGCTCAAACAGTAGTGTGGACAGTTAATTAGAACACTTAGTAATTAAAAACATTTATAGAAATTTGACAATAGTAATTATGAACATAGCCAGTTCACATATTATAAACAAGTACCTCTCTTCCAGTTGACTGTCGGTGAGGAACATAATAACCTTCATAAGGTTCTCGTCCTTCAACATCCTAGATTGTGTATATGGGTATCCCAGCAACACATATTGCCTCCATGATCTTGAATTTTTAACCTGTATGTGCCCACTCCCTTTCGTGAAGACGTCCTGGCCTGTAGCCGGGTTCAGTTTCTTCAAAATGGATTTAATCTTTTTTAAACTAACTGATTGTGTAGTCAGTACTATAAATTAGATTTCAATGTTAAATACAAAGTGTTGTAAAATATATGGTAATAAACTGTAATTTTGAAATATATATTGCATGTACCTTCGTAACTTCTTCAGTAATCAGTGTTTCTGTGTCCTCTCTTTCTGTTTGCTCCTCTTCTACATCGATTATCACAGTCCTCAATTTCCTTTCCTTTAATGTCCTCTTCTCCGGAAATACAACTAGGTGTGCCAGTGTCACTAGACTTAGAGATGAACATCCTGATAGCTGCACTAAGATCTTTCAAACTGTTCTCCAATGTAGACGTAGCATTGTCTTTCACTAGTAAGCTTTCTTTCAATAAGGTAGCCATACTCGCATGTGACTCGCATAGCATCTTCAGTTCATCGAATGCGCTCTCCAACAATTTTACAGTTTTACACTTATTTCCTCCATCACATTGATCTAATTGTTTGCTTGTGTCAAGGTGAATTTGCGTTCCTCCTCCCTCTACTTTTCCCTACAGTGAAAATAAAATACTCTTTGTAATTGCATTATACATTTAATTTCTATGTAATACGTAGAAAGCAGTTACATTTTAAAAAAAAATTAATAAAGTGTGTCGAATAACTAACCATAAAGCCACTGCACCACTTGCTTCCATTAATTTTCCTTGCAACTTTTTTCTGATTCTCTACTCCAGCAACACCAACTACAGCAAGCTGCTTACAATTTATCGGTGCTTGAGGTAACACTACTTTCAAATAGTAGTTCTGAATAATTCAAAGAGTACTACATAATAAAGACCATATATTAGTCATACTGCAAAAGAGTAAAGTTAGTTATAGTATTTAAAGCAAATTTTTGTAATGTTTGTACTGTACCTGCAAGAAAAGGCAGCAACCCGTTAGGTAGGTGTTTGGTGTCTTCATCTTCTTGTACTTGACTATGCCTTCCACCATTTTGTTAAAGAATAAGGTTGCCCATTTTTTCTTACAAATTCTGCCTACTTCCGCAATGATGAAAATGTAGTTTTGATTGATATTGTTACTTGTTGTAGTCCCCATTATTGTGGAGATTGTGTATAGGACATAAGCTCTAAGGAAGTCTAGGTCGGCATTGTCATTCGACTTCATTAGGTGTTCTAACCGGGTCGGTCAACTTGACCCGTCTCGACTCACATTTAAATTCAAGTATACCGGATCGGGTCGGTCAACTTGACCTGTCTCGACTCAAATTTAAATTCAAGTATACAGAATCGGGTCGGTCAACTTGACCCGTCTCGACTTAAATTTAAAGTCAAGTATACCGAATCGGGTCGGTCAACTGGACCCATCTTGACTCAAATTTAAAGTCAATTATCACGAATCGGGCCGGTCAACTTGACCCGTCTCGACTCAAATTTAAAGTCAATTATCACGAATCAGGTCGGTTAACTTGACCCGTCTCGACTCACATTTAAATTCAAGTATCACGAATCGGGTTGGTCAACTTGGCTCATTTCGACTCAAATTTAAATTCAAGTTGACCGAATTGGGTCGGTCTATTTGACCCGATTCGACTCAAATTTAAAGTCAATTATCGCGAATTGGGTCGGTCAACTTGACCCGTTTCGACTCAAATTTAAATTCAAGTTGACCGAATTGGGTCAGTCTACATGACCCGATTCGACTCAAATTTAAAGTTAATTATCACGAATCGGGTCGGTCAACTTGACCCGATTCGACATAAAATTAAAGCCAATTATCACGAATCGAGTCGATCAACTTGATCCGTCTCAACTCAAATTTAAAGTCAATTATAACGAATGGGGTCGGTCTACTTGACCCTTCTCGACTCAAATTTAAAGTCAATTAACACGAATCGGGTAGGTCAACTTGATCCGTCTCGACTCACATTTAAAGTCAATTATCGCGAATTGGGTCGGTCAACTTGACCCGTCTCGACTCACATTTAAATTCAAGTATACTGGATCAGATCGATCAACTTGACCCATCTCGACTCAAATTTAAATTCAAGTATACCGAATCGGGTCGATCAATTGGACCCGTCTCGACTCAAATTTAAAGTCAAGTATAACGAATCGGGTCGGTCAACTGGACCTGTCTCGACTAAAATTTAAAGTCAATTATCACGAATCGGGTCGGTCAACTTGACCCGCCTCGACTCACATTTAAATTCAAGTATCACGAATCGGGTCGGTCAACTTGACCCGTTTTGACTCAAATTTAAATTCAAGTTGACCGAATTGGGTCGGTCTACTTGACTCGATTCGACTCAAATTTAAAGTCAATTATCGTGAATTGGGTCGGTCAACTCTATCCATCTCGACTCAAATTTAAAGCCAATTATCACGAATCGGGTCAATCAATTCAGGCAGAAATGTGGGATCTCCCGACAGACGTTTAGTTCGAAAATGGGGATAGTGGGTAGCATTAAATTGATGTCTAAGACAATATTAATAATGATTACAAAAGCTTTTACTTTCTTATTAAAAGAAGCAATTCAATTAATAACACCATCAATTCATCCAATCAAATTAGTATTGCATTAATAAGGTTTCATCTTTTTGACCTTGCACTTGGAGCTCAACTTCAGCAAACAAACGGAAGATGGAAAATTCATCTGCAGAAAATTTGGCTACGAATATCAATTCCAGTTTTTTTGGAAATGGAAAATTACTCCGATGATTTGTTCATCGAAAACCAATCTTCAAATTTTTTGGCCACTGACAAGAATGAATATGAAGAAGGCGGAACAAATGAAGTTAATGCGTATGAATCTGAGAAAGAGTTTATAGTGACTTTGTTCGCGGAGATGGACGAAAACGATGATTTGATTACCAAAGAAGCAGCAGCATGGGGTCCTCAAGAAATACTGGGAAAATCATTCTGAAACATTAATGCTGCAGAGGCATTTTATAAGTTCTATTCCGGTAAGATAGGCTTCGGGTTCCGTCGGGATAACAAAGAACACGACAGAACTGGTACAATCATCAAATGCGTAGGTGGGTTTGTAGCAGGGAAGACAGACGTACTGAAAGAAATATGAGCAGAAATGACAGGAAACAGGAGCTTCGCTCGATTACTCGGTGTTACTGCAAAGCATCAATGATCGTACGATTGAGACCGAATGAAGAGGTTTACCGGGTGACAACGTTTAAATCACAGCATAATCATCCGGTTGCACAACCAAACCATGTACATTTTTTTCGAAGCAACAGAAATATTACCACGGGACAGGCCATGGAAATTAAAACTATGAAAGAGTCGGGAATCAAGACTTGGCAGATTATTGATTTTATGGTAACTACTTTAGGTGGATACCAAAAGGTTGGTTTTACGGCGAAAGACTTGTACAATTTTATTAGTACTGATAATGAGCGAACTAGGAGGCTAAGCACAGATGCAGAAGCTACGATTGCATATTTTAATGCTCTGGCTGAGAAAGATCCGGGTCTATATTGCAAGTACAGGGTTGATGATGAAAATCGACTGAACAGGCTATTCTGGGCAAATTCAAGATCAATATTGGACTATGGTAACTTCGGGGACGTCTTGTTTATTGATTCGACATATAAGACTAATTCCTTCAAAATGCCTTTAGTTGAATTTGTTGGAATTAACAATCATCGAAGTACTGTAGTTTTTACCTCTGTACTAATATCTGATGAAAGTATTGCTACTTATGTTTGGTGTTTTGAAAGTTTTTTGCATGCAATGAATGGTAGACAACCGATATCAGTTATATCAGATGGTGATCGGGTTATTGCGTCTGGGTTGACTTCAGTCATGCTACAGGAGAGGCATAGACTCTGTACTTGGCACTTAATGCGCAATGCGAAGGTTGTTTCACACGACCCAAATTTCTTAGGTGACTTTAGGAAGTGCATGTTACATCATCAACCGGATGAGTCATTTGAACAATGTCGGGTGTTATTTAGACAGAAGTACCGTGAAGTTAATAAGGAGTGGTTGGATGATTTGTTTGATAGGAAGAAAAAGTGGGTGGAGGCATTCTTCAAGGGCATATTTTTTGGTGGAATGACTACTAACCAACGGTGTGAGAGTACCAATGCTTTTATATGAATCGGTTCCTTAATTGTGATCTTAGTTTGTACACGTTTGTCAGACAATATTGTAGGGCAATGAGCAGACTAAGAGAAATTGTACACCTCAATGACTTTAAGGACTATCAATCTGAAAAAATGTTGCAAACACATCTGAAGTCACTGGAAAGATCAGATGCTTCCTATTACACCCGAACAGTCTTCCGTAAGGTAGATTTTTTTTTCTTATTTTTTAAAGGTTCTATTATATTTTTTTATTGTCCAATTTTATGTTCACCATCATTTTCTTTTTTAAAGATTCGTGAAGAAATCCAAAAGGAACCTAAGTACAGCCCAATTTGCACGACACTCGAGGATGGATATAGGTTATATGTCCTTAAAAGATTTGGTGATAAATTGGAAAGAGAAATAGTTGTGTCGGTCCGTGAGACTGACAACAGTGTTACGTGCTCCTGTGGAAGGTTTGAGTCGGTTTGGTGGCCATGTAGGCACATGTTCTGCGCGATGAATGCTTCGAATCTGGAAGAAATACCTGAGATAATGTTGAAGAATCGGTGGGCAAAATCAGCTAAACTAGAGATGCCTGATACCAATACAATGATTCTTGCAAGTCCGAACGAGTTTAGGTACGGCTCATTGTTGTCTAAGGCTCATCAATTATGTCACGTCGCGTCTACAAGTAAAGAAAACTACAATTGTGTTATGGTATTATTTGATTCTACGATCCCGACCCTGGCGGAGAGTCCAAACATGACAACAGTCACGGAAAACAATGATCGAAAACGTGCTTAGGAAGATGGAAATTGCACTAACATTATAAGGGACCCGGGGTGGGTAAAGACAAAAGGGTCACAGTCAGAGAAAAAAAGGGAAAAAGGGTAAGAAAAGAAGGTGTGGAAAATGCAAAGAGACTGGGCATTATAAATCAAATTGCTCGATACTGAAGCAAGACACATCTGGGAAAAAGAGCGAGCCAAATCATAATAAAGAGGGTGATTTCAGCGAAGATGGAAGCGATGAAGATAACATATTCATGTAAGTATTCAAGTAGACTTGCCATATTAAGTACCTTTCATCTTACTAGTTTGGTTAAAATAAATTTAATTTAGTCAATTACTTTAAGCATTTATTAAATTATAGTGTGCATATTGCATACTAGCCTATGATTAGAGCTCTATCGGCCTAATTATCTATTTTGACTTGTCTCATTTTTGCAGTGAACTAATCTGAAATTCTTTTGTGGGCATTGTGTCATTTAAAGTTCATCTGAAGGGAATAGACATCCGTCATTCAAAGTTCAACTGAAGGGAGTAGGCATCGAAGAATTGTGTAATTTGAAAAATCAAAGGATTGTAAGGTGCTTCTGAGAGAATGTTTGTTTTTTCGTTCTTACATTTTAGTACCCTCTTTTGTATGGTTTTGGTTTTGGTCCTACAAAGTTGGACTCCAATTTTATTTTTTATTTTTTTGTTTTTTGTTTTTTGTTTTTTGTTTTTTATTTTTTGTTTTTGTTTTTGTTTTTTTTTTTTTTTTTTTTTTGTTTTTGAACAATCTGGTTGGTGGCTAGCTTAGTAATACTGTTTGTGCTTTGAAGGATAAACTCGTACCAATCAATAGATATTCTGTTCGCTCGATTTAATATCGAGGTCGGAGGTCAAATAAACACATCTGTACTGGAACTTAATTCTTGTTCGAAAAACACTTCTGGGAAAGAAATACTACATTTAAGTCCACATGCTAATATGTAATAAACTAAACTATCAATGATTGTTTAAGCGGAGAATTCAAGATAGAAGAACTATCTTAAAAACTATGACATAAAAGGAACTTGCAAATAAAAAGGAGGTGGGGTTAAATATTTAAATTTTGTACACCTGTAACTTAAAAACGAAATCAACTTCCAAGCGTCATTAAAGTTCGACAAAAGGAGCATACTCCAAAATCCACAAATCCAACAAAAGAGACGGGTGACTGAACAGAGAAATCAACCGATATTTGGCTATCGTGACCACTGGAAGGACTGTCAACTGGAACACATACGCAGTAAAAGACCAAAGAAAACCAAACATCCAATCATTGAGAGCTTTAGACAGAAAAGCTTCTTCTTCAAATTTGAAAGTTCAACGTCTCTCGCTTGGAGTTCGGCCTGCATTGAATTAATTGTTGCTTGCTGCATCATATTCCTTGTTCTACAGTAGTCGCAACCATTGATAACACGTTATTTATGCATGTATTTAGGTCGATTTAGGATCATATTTTATATCATTTATGTGCATATTTGACCGGCATTTATTTATATTAATAATATTTGGGTCATTTGACGTGGTTTGACTTGTTTTAAGGTATTTTGAGCATTTTCAGGCTACCGGACGAGGAAACAAGTTGGAAAAGAGTGAAAACCGGCCCAAAAGAGTGAGAACCGTCGAAGAACCGGTCCAAACCGGTCCGAACCGGCTTGAACCGGTCCAGGAGCAAAACAACGCAAGAACCGACACGGCCGCGTCAGACTTGTAACACGGCCGTGTCAAAAGTGGTCCACAAAGCGCTGTTAGTTCTGGAATGGAACACAGCCGTGTCACAGCTGCAACACGGCCGTGTCAAATTGTTGCTGGAAAAGTGGATTTTTGCAAAGCAACACGGCCGTGTCACTTAAGCAACACGGCCGTGTCAGAAGTGTTTTCCTGCGATAATTACCTAATTTTAATAGGATTTTGATCCTATCTTCCCCAAGATTCTGCCCAACTCTATAAAAAGGACCCCAGGCTCTAGGAAAAGGAATCAATCATCAAGAACATAACAAAGAAGACGAAGATCATCGAGACGGAGTCATCCGGGTTAAATTGTTCTTTCTTAGTTTTAATTCTTACAATGTTTTTATTATAATTTTGTATTGGATTATTACTAGGCATGAGTAGCTAAGCTATTCGTGTCCCAGGGTTAGAAAGTAGGGATTTTTATGACAATGTTTTGATTTATGATTTAATCTATTAATTCCGTTTTGTATGTGTTTTATCTCTATGTTTGTGCTTAAAACTGAATTTAGCTTGATCACCTAGATTTAGTAATTTAGTTTAACAATTCCGCTTCGAGAGGAGGGAATTGTTATCAGACTTAGAACATAGAGCGCAGTTGTCTATGACTGTGTAGGCCGTGGCTTAGGATCGTTTGGGAGTTATTAGGTTTAATTGACTCGAGAGGGTAATTAGCTTAATTAATCAACGGTTTAATCGCTTCGAGAGAAGGATTAGATTATTGTCGTGCCGCCTAATAAACATTAGAATTGGTAAATTAATAGGTTAATCATATTCCACATTGAAATAATATCCTGAAATCGAAGCCCTAGGATACCTTTTCTCTTTGATTGTTAGTTTTCGTGTTTCCTAAGTTTGAAGTTATATTTAATTGAGTAGTTTAATTAGTAAAATCAACCTTTAAAACTTAGTATCTAGTTAGGACATTCCTAGAGTATTAGGGTATCAAACTACCTAAAACTATTCCTTGTGGGATCGACCTTGACAATAGTACTACACCTACATCCGTACACTTGCGGAACACTAGGTTAGAAACCGATGTGTCATTTATGTAAAAGTTTCTTTCATTCTTCATACCGTTAATAAGAGCAACAACACGGGGACAGAGAGGTTCGTCAAGCCACTCAAAAAATTTGCACTTGTTATTCTGTGTTCCAATCAAACAAGTGATTACAAGAACAACTGATAGACAAAGCACAAAGCATAATGAATATTAAACGAAATATACTACATCTTAGGAAATTAAAATGCAATACATGTTCTTTCTTAAAGTAGACTAAATGAGGAAGCAACCAAAACACAAGTTAGACAGAACCAGACCATCAAAATCTTAACATGAAAAAATAAGGTGTGAGTCTAAAAATCTATTAAGCAAATAAGGTGTGGGCCATTTTCTGGAGGTTGCTTATCGCCTTTTGCTGAGATGCGAGCGCGATGTCTATCGGAGGTTGCTCGCCACCCTCTATTAAGCAAGTCCATTATTTTCGTTTTCACGCAAGTTGAGGAGATGAGTATACTGGGTCGTGCTCGTTGGAATAAGCTCGACAGGTTTGAGCTCACCAAGGAGCTTAAAAAGTGAGAGCCTGTTGATAGGTGGTGGAGCTCAAGCTCGCTGAAATGAGCTCGTTGAGAGGAGTTGATAGGTGTTGGGCTTGAGCTTGCCGAGAGCTAAAGAATTAGAGCTCGTTGAGGAATTAAGAAACTGGAGCTCCCTAAGAGGGGTTGTATTGGACATCAAGGATGATCCTATTGGAGCTCACCAGATGAGCTCATTTTGAAAATTAAAGGTCTCTTGTAGAATCATTCTCTGAGCCTAGTGGGACAAAAGTAATTCGTTTTGCTGTTAAAAGTTTCTCTTTGTATTTGGATATTGATTAGTCTTCATGCCACTGACTCGAGATTGGCCTGGAGTTTATCGGCTCGGAGTTTGTCGACAAAGGCACTGCATTCATCCATTTTCACCACCATATCGAGACTCTGAAGCGAAGTGGAAGGCGAGCACTTCGGATCTCGATCTGATTACAAATATACCACTATCCACTTCCAATAAATTTAATTCTGATGGAGCCCTTATTCAAGGCCGCAAATATTCGATGAACAACTCTTAGGTCGCTTCAGATGGGTGATTCCTTAATTTCGATTAATCGGAAGATGATTTCGAAGGACCACTAGCGTCGGTCCCTCCTTATTATTTATGTGATCTTGAAATTTTGGCGGATCAATGTACATCTTCCAAAAATAGCTCACAAGGTGGAATTTCGCTGATTATAGCGGCCCTCACTGTTTTACCTTCAGTCACGAAGATCAATAGAACTTGCATGCTATGAATTCCTGTGAGAGCTGCAATAGTTTTTCCCGTATGCAAATTTGAGGAACTGAGAAGCATATGAGATCAAGCTCGCTGAAAGATGTGAGCTTGAGGGGCACAAATTAGAGCTTGCGCAGAAACATGAGGTTTATTTTGGAGAGTTGATCTTAGAGAGTTCGACGGAAGAGCTAAGCCGAAAAATAAATTGCTCATTTGGTTCTTCTTAATATGAACTGAGACATCAGCAAGTGAAGAAGGATGCGTCTAAAATTTTGCTTCTGGTGACACTTCTTGGTGGAGGATTTTGAGGAGACGACCTACCGCAAGGTCGCTTTTGGACACCCTTGTGTAGCTCGTCTGTCAGTCCCTCCCGTTTTTGTCAATGTAGTTCGGAAGCTACATCGCATGAGCTTGTAACAATTTACAGCCCTTTAAAGGACGGTTTGGACTGAAACTAAGCTCGCTGGGAGGAGCTGGTAAGTGTTGATGCTGCAGCTCGCTGGGATGAGCTGGAATTCATCAAGAGGCCCAGCTGTAGTTCATCAAAGAGCCAAAGAATTTGGGCGAGCGTGCTGAGGTTGCAGCTCGTTGGGGCGAGCTGGAGTTCATCAAAGAACCCAGCTGTAGTTCGTTAAAGAGCCAAAGAATTGGGCGAGCGTGCTGAGGTTGCAGCTTACTGGGACGAGCTGAAATTCTTCAAAGAGCCCAGCTGGAGTTCATCAAAGAGCCAAAGAATTGGACGAGCTTGCTGAGGTTGCAGCTCGCTGGGACGAGCTGGAATTCGTCAAAGAGCCTAGTTGGAGCTCGTCAAAGAGCCAAAGAACTGGAGCTTGCCGCGAGGAGCTACGCAAGAAGGTGAGGCTTCTTAGGAGATTTGATCCTGTAAGAGCTCGTTAGATAAGCTATGCCAAAAAATAAATGGCTCGTCTGGCTTTTCTTTGACCGTAAGGTTGCTTTCAAACACCCTTATGGAGACTATGAAGTTTGATGACCTTATTGCTGAATCATGCACGACCCAGGGTCATATTCCCTGCTGCTGATTTCTTCAATTTTAGGTTATCTAATGGGTTGAAAAAATTATTTTGACTTTAGCTTGAGAGATAAGTCGCTTCTTTGGCACCCTCGTCGGAGATCATGGTCTGGATCTGTTTGGTTATAAACTGACACCAAAGGCGTCCTCAAGCTCGGCCTTATGCAGCTCGTCTGCCAGTTCCATCAGTTTTTTGTCATTTGAAGAGGTAGACTCATCACGTTGGCCCGGGGGAAATTTCATTAACGAGCTCCTTGATTACGAACTTGAAACGATTTGCGGCCTTTTTAATGTACGACCTAAGCCTGAGCCCTGAGGACGCTGATAACTTTAATCGCGAGCTCAATACTCGCCCATCACCTATTTGACAAAATGTCGCAGAGCCGCATAAAATAAGAATCACTCTGTTTCCCTCTTCTGTCTTCACGAGAATCTCCAGAGGAGCTGCTCATCATGTTATTCTTTGTTGCCTCGATTTCTTCAAACCCATATTTGGTGAACATAGTAAAGGTGTTCAATTCTTACAATGTTCCTTCCACAGTGAAGGATTAGAGTTTGACAAATATATTATAGCTTTATCATGTGATGTGGAAATTAAAGGACATTGTACATGCATGGACTTCATGAGTTGTGGCTTTTAAACTTACAAGCTCATTCAACAATTTATCCATTTCATACAACTGGACATATATCTAAGTTTCAAATAATCAGCATGCATAGCTATGTCCTATGCAAATTTTCAACATCTTTATTTGTTTAGTCCATTGTACTATATCTGAATTATTCAACGAATTTATTTTTTTGTGACTTTCCATCAAAATCCAACAACATTTCCAGAACTTAGTTTATAAGTTCTCAATTCTTTTGGTTTCATCAAATGATGATACAAGGTTGATGCTAACAAGTCATATCCAATAAAAAACTTAAAGTGTAATCTCTTTTGAGAAAGAGTTGTCTTTGCTCTTGCTGCTCTCAAAAAAATTCATACAATACAAGGCAGCCAATGAGTTTGGTATGTGATGATTAAATTCATTATGATAATTGATTAAGAATCTTCCAATTTTTTTGAATCATTTGCTTATAATCTACATCTACATATAAAAAATGATAAACACAGTTTTTATATGTTTTACATAATTGTATGCTTGTCTTAGATCCTATCCATATTCAACATGCAAAGCTAGGCCTAAGCGAATTTGCAATTTCTTTTCTTTATTTAGGCTCATTTACTACATCGATTTATTAAAAAATTATTTTTGAGACTCGCATCCAAAACTGAGCAATATTTCCAGGACATTAGTATCTTCAGTTCTCAAATTACTTTGATCTGGTCAAATGGTGATGTGTCAGATTTGAAATCTTCCAACTTATTTAATGAAAGGGCAAGCACACCAATTGCATGCAATACATTTCAGTAAGCGCCCCACAAGAGTAGAGAAATAAATAGTATGCTATATTTGTTAATAAATTATACATGCAAGAATGGAAAAGAATTAAACTGAGGGATTTGTGAGGAATAAATTAAAATTTCTTGACTCATCAATTACCATATTTTTTTAACTCAATCAAATGATAAAACAAGATTCTATATTTCTAAACTCTATCCACTGGAAAATTTAAAATGCACAACATGCATGGGGGTTAAAGTTCCTTGTGCAGCCCCCCTGTCGCAAAGGCCAAAGACGGTAGTTATATAAGTAGATCATATTTTCAGATTTATTAGATATGCTTTTAAAAAAAAATGAGAAGAGATTTAATCCAAGAAATTGAGAGAAATAATTGAATTAGAGGTTCTTAGCTTATGAGAGGAAGAAAGTTGTGAAGTAGTATGTCAATGGAAAGGGTTGAATGGTGCAAATCGATGGAGATTCGAGTAGCCGCGGTGCAAAACGACGGAGGTTCAAGCCCCTCCTTCTAGCGCCATTTGTTGACAAGCGGTTTATCCAAGCCGGTGGGGATGAGCTGGAAGATGACGTGGCTATTTGTAGGCTCGAATACCACACACAAAAACAAACATCCAAACATTTCTTGTGCAAATGTATATTTTGAGAGAGTAAAAATGACTAAGAAATGTATAAAACTTCGCATTTAGTATAGTCTATGTGTGCTCGTTGCTTGTAAAATGGATGTTACAAGAAAGAAGATGATCAGCTCGTGTATGCTGACTTGCCCTAACATTTGTATACATCTTTGAGAGGTCTTTATATCTTTGTTCTTTGCCTCCAGAAAAGGAATCCCCCCTTGTTATGAATGGTGGCTTATTTATAAGCTTAAGTGTGTTGCTAGTATGTGTACAAGTGTAAGACATGTTAGACATGCAATATGCATATGTACCAAGTGTCAATCATGCAATGTGCATTGTCGACACGTGTCGGTCGTTTAGTATGTCATAGGAATTCCGTTAGTTGCCCGTCACTAAAATCAGGTCGCCTTAGTTGTAGGTCCTCGCTCGGGTCGTGTTTTCGATCCACCTAGCCTAGGTGTGGCCAGCTGCTTGTATCCATAAGTGCCCCCTAAGTTCGTTGCTTGTTGTAGACAACCGGCGGACTTACTTCTGATTTGTATTGTGTCCATGTTTCATTCACCATTTCTCGTGCAATCACATCTCATTTTTCCTTTTCTTCATGAAGCAACCAAAACTGAGTCCATGGCAGTGTGTCCCAATATCAAAGGATGAGAGCCGATGTTAATAACTGAAGCTTCAAAGCCTGATGATGTTGTGACTTGTCATGCATCCGAAGTCGAGCTCATGGTGACAACGTCCCTCGAAGTTAAAGATGGCATAGAAACTACAGCAGATGCCATTGCAGTCCCACTTACATTAATTGTTCCAGTAGTAACACCTTAACCCCCAGCAACAACTAAAGTAGTAGTCGGAGATCCCATAGCCGAAGATGAAAATTGGAAAGAGGATGTCGGAGCTCGTTGACTATGAGCATTATCCGGCGTAGCAAGGGAGGCAGAGTATCTATATTGCAGCAGCCAGAGTACCTGTTAACACAATCCAGCGAAGAGCAGGCCATATTTAGAGGTGGGTTCGGAGGAAATATTATGCATGTTGAAGAACTGTGTCACTGCCGATTCGAAACTTATCGATGGAAAAGACGGGGGAGAGGGGGGCCATGAGTGGGGAACGACGTAGTGGGTTGACCATCATTGGAAACCAAAAAGTAAGACGTGATCCCTGTACTCGATACAACGCCGACGACAGCAGGGCTAGGGTTCAAGAAAGGAACCCTCGGAATTGTAATGCCCGACTTTTTCGTCTATTATTTTATTTATATTTATGTGCCATATTAATATTTTGCTATATATGTATATAGTTATATTTTATTATTTTTCAAGTGTTGGGCTAATTATATTTCTAAGCCCCAAAATAATATTATTTATTATAAGTCAATTATAATTCAAGAAATTATATTTTTGAATTTATAATTGAGCCCAATATGTACGACATTATTTTATGTTCATGTACCGCATTAATTAGCTTATTTCATACATTATTATTTACTTTATGCCTAACTTCTTATTTAATTTATTTAGGCCCAAAGTCATTATCTTTAATTTTATGAAAATGGCACGTTAGTTGGCCCAAGTCATAATTTATTTTAAGCTGTATATCGGTGAAGTATCAATATTAGCGTGTTTCTTGATCAAAATTCCAATAAATACTAAAATTATTGTTTGAATCTTTTTAGATAAGAATCTCTCGTTTCTAACCCTAATAAGAGACTAGCTAACCCTAATGATTATAAATACAACAAATACACGCCACAATTAATCTTTAGCCGAATATCATCATCAACTTCTCTCCTAGAGCATCGAAAATTTTCTACGATCTACTACAGGTATATTTCTAATAACCCTTGTTGATTCTTCCTCAGTTTTTGCCTCCGCTGACAATCAAAATTCGCTTCCAACTGTTCTTATTATGTCAACAACCCTGCTAGTAACTTTCCCCTACGTAGTAGATTTGTTTTTCCCAGAATAATTAGAATTTATTTCTAGTTAAAATCAACCAAAACCCCTTTGAAGCCTTAGAAAAATCGACCGGTGGTTATGAAATCTGGTTGATCCGTCACCATCGAGTTTTCGATCCGCGTGCTTCGTCTGGCTGTTGGCAAGGGTAGGGGTCTAAGTATGTGGCTGTAGGAGCCTAGTATGTGATTTGGTTTTTGGGTGTGTGTCACTATGTGCGAGTGTGTTTGTTATGTATGGGTGTATGCAGTGTCGTGTGCGACTGCATCGTAGGTGTGCTTTGTGCAATGGTGCAAGTGTGTGTAGGTCTGTGTCACTGTGTATGATATATATGTGTGTGTGTGTGTGTGTGTGTTGTACTGCTATGTGTAATGTGTGTGTGTGTTGGTCTGACGTGTGTGAGTGAGTGTGTTTTAATGGGGCGTAGTGTGTTATGGAGTAGAGAGAGAAGATGGGGTAATGGCCACGTGGCTCATAAAGTAAGAAATAGATGATGGATAGAGGGTCAGGGGTTGTTGGTTTCAAAAAGGGGGAAATATAGTTTTTTTTTTTTAGATGTTTCCAAATATTTCAATTAGATATCATTTTTCAAACTTGAGGATTAATCTTCAATCCATTTTATCCCTATCATCTACCTTAGTTATTCTGTTTGAATTCGGTTGAGTTATAATAATAGGGTTCTCCGATCAAGAACACGGTGGTTAGACATTTGGGTGAAATTCCAGATTTTCATTCAAATCGCTTTATAAGGTGGGGGTTCATACTTGTCTTTATCATTTATATGTGTTTGATCCGTCTATGTTTAATTGTTATGTTATGAAATGCAAGACTTAAGCTGCATTTATATGTTGATTGATCAATCCTATATGTTGTTGTGATCCGGGAAAACCTGTGCACGCGTATGTTATAAGTTCTAAGTTAATTATTATTCATATGATGTTGCAACTGTATACTTGATGATTGACTTGTATAATCTCCACGAGCTGAAGGAAGCTCACCCCAACCTCTATTGATCCTCAATATGACTTGGAGTTGCATGATGAGAGTCAGGGCGGATAAGCATATGGTTGTATAATCTCCAAGAGCTGAAGGAAGCTCACCCCAACCTCTAATTTCTTTTATTGTATTTATTTCTTGATTGTCTTGGTGGTTGGCCAGAATTATTTGATATTTATTTATATTTTGATACATATGATCTTATTTTTTAATTTATGGGGTTATTGGATATCTTTTTAGTTGTATTTATTTTTGGGATTATAAATAGTCTTAGTAGTTGATTAGGATCAGTGCTTACACTTTCATTAGCATGACCCTGCTTTTGAAACTTATGAAGATTTCGTTATTTTAATTGTTAAATTATTGGTTAGAAGATTTTTTTTTTTTCACTGCTATGAATTAAGGTTTATAAAATGTGGACTATGTGACATATTTTGTATAGGAGTAGGAAATAAGGTTATTATGTATTCTTATTATGAAATTACTTATGCTCAAAATATTTCTAATGGCCTGATTAAGAATAAATTTATATTAAAAAGAGGGATTTTCATTGGTAGGATTATTTGCCTTTATAAAATGCTTTAAAATAAATTTTATGAAAATTGGGTTGTTACAGGATTCAACAATGGCGAAAGCCATGGATCCGCGAACGATACCTGCTGAGCCTCCGTTGTCATTGAAATACCAGGAAATGGTCGCGACGACCAAGAAGTCGCTGGAGAGAGATGCGGCGAAGGAGAAACCCTAGCAGGAAAATTGTGCAGCCAAGGGTGTTGGGCGCATAAGGATTCGAAATAAGGGGCATAGTTGGTCGAAGCATCAAGCGTGATGAACAACCGCTAGTTAGGCAGAGGAAGATGACCGAAAACTGAGATTGCGGCGGTGGTTGATGAAATGAGGCGACATATTCTCGCTAGTTACAAAAGTTACACATAAAAGCAAGATGTGAGTTAGACGTCTCTTATCTTTAACTAAACCTAACAACTAACAATCTTATGTTGTAAGTTTCTCTCTGTCTCTCTCTCACTCTCAGGTAACCGTCAATACCCGGAAGAAAAACTATAAAAGGGGACGATTATCCTTGGAGAAGTGGTTGAAAAAGCAAATAAAAATAAAGTCATATACGAGTGTCAAGAACATCTTTTTACTCGAAGTTTAAACTTTCCTTTCAAACAGACTCACTTGTCTTCTATGAGATTGTGAAGAAATCTAGTCATTGTTCCTTTCACATGTGTGTCGGTTTAGTTGAGAGATCTTTGGATTGAAAGATTGTATTTGTCCTTCGATCCAATGTTTAGTGTTTCTTTGTAAAAAACTGCAAAGACCGTTGTGCTAAATAGAATGACGACTCAGATATTACTAGTATGGGTTTTTTATTGAATCCCCACTCTGTTAGATTTTATTGGTCTGAGTTTTTACTTGAATCTCCACTCTATTAATTTGATAGTTATTGTACAAATTTTCGTATTAACTTTGTTTTACCAAAGTTGTTGTGTAAAGTGTTGCAACACCCTGTGCAACACTGTCTGTATTCAGGGCATAGATATAAGCCCTTATGGAGTAGAGATGTCTATTTTCACCGCAAGAAGAAGGCAGACTACAACCCTCACAAGATGTCCAAATGGTGGAACAATATTTTTATATTCGTTCATATTTTATCGATATTTTCACTTTTTAATATGTCCGATATCAGGACTAATGTGGGAGGAAACATTAGGTCTATTTTCTAAGGATCCACAGCTCTGCGGACCTAAGAAGGTCTTACAACGTGGAGGTCGAGGATCCTCGTTTCCTTCAATGAACTTCGTCATAGGTTTGAAATCTATACTATATAATACTCCCTCCGTTTCATAAAGAATGTCATTTTAGCTATTCTTGGAGAAATTAAAGATTGGTATTTAATTGGTATATTTTGTGAAATAACGAAATAATCAACTAGATTAAGTAGGTTGTTTAAGATAATATTGGAAGAATTGTAGTTTTTTTGGTAAAGTGACACTTATTATGAAATTTTTCAGAGTGTCTAAAATGACATTCTTTATGAAACGGAGGGAGTATAACAAAATCCGCCAAAAATAGTAATATCAACATTTTCCCGCCCAAAACAACACAATTAATTCTGGAAAACTTCAATATTAACTGTATTAATTGGTTAAGCCTTATATATGGTATAATTGGCTGCATTAATTGATATTACCTTATATATGTTAAAACATTCAAATCATTTAATTCCGGAATTGCATTTAAAGTTGGTAATAAGTTACAATTGATGGAAAAATTGCATTATTGGTCCACTAACTTTTACCTACTTGCAATTTTAGTCCTCTCCGATGAGCAATTTGCACATTCAGTTAGGGGTGGGGAAAAATACCGAAATGCCGAAATACCGCACATACCGTATCGAAAAATTACCGAAAATACCGAAATTTTCGGTATACCGAATTTTCGGTACGGTATGATACCGTACCGAAAATTTTCGGTACGGTAACGGTATGATAATTTAAAATTTTCGTATTTCGGTATATACCGAAATACCAAAAAAAGTTCGGTATTTTCGGTATTTATACGGTATACCGAATTTTTTTCGGTATTTTGGTAGTTCGGTATTTCGGTATACCAAATTCCTAACGGTATACCGTAAATTTTCGGTATACCGAAATTTCGGTATACCAAAATCAACGGTATGGATCGGTATATACCGATACCGATACAAAATTCGGTATACCGAATTTTCGGTACGGTATCGGTATTTACCGATATCATACCGAATTTTCGGTATGCCGAATTTCGGTATACCGAAATTTTCGGTACGGTAACGGTATGGATTTTCGGCGTACCGAAAATTTCGGTACGGTAACGGTATGGGCAATTCGGTACGGTATACCGTACCGAACCACCCCTACATTCAGTCCTATAACTCAAGTTTTTTTGTAATTTAAGGACAAAATTGACCGGAATTTTTCAAAACCGCAGGAGAAAGTCACATGACCAGCACATGACCAGCACATGACCTATAAAATTGGGGATCTTCACCTCTGAATGACACATGGCATCATCTCGTCAGTCTAAAAATTAATAATAAAAAATAATTTTTCACATCATATTTCAAAATAACATGTAAGTAATTAATTTCCATGTCATTTTAAATTATTTAAAAAAATCTGAGAATATAATAAAATAAAATTGAAAATTTCAGAAAAAATAAAATTAAAAATCAAACATCTTCTTCTTCAAGAAAATTCTAGCGGATGTCACAATGAAACAAAAACACAGAAAAAAAATAAAAAAAAAAATAGAAGAAAGCTCAACATCTTCTTCTTCATTTAACATCTCCTTCTTCATTCAACATCTCCTTCTTCATCCATTGTTATCGCCATGACTTCTCTGTGTTATAGTCGAGATCAGATTCTTGTACGTGAATCTAATTACAGAACACCCTTGACTTTTTCATGCTCCCCTCTTCTTCGTCACTGACGACGACTTCAACCCCAGTGCCTGCTTTCTCATCGCGAACTATCCTATAGGGGGATGGTCCCCTTCCTCCCACTTTTCCAACTTCTCACGAAGATCTAGGCTCGATAAGTCAGCTTTCTTTTCTGGGCTCGAGATCTGGGCTTCAGGGAGTGCTGGTTCACAGGTTCGAAAAACCCGTAATAAGAAAGGCTTTTTCAGACGTCGTCGATCAGGGAGATGAAGAAGAATCCATGGGTGAAGAATGAGGACATCGTTATCAAGGAGAGGGCTGAAGAAGAAACATCAACAATTTGGTTTTTTATTTTTTTTTAAATATTTCTGTACTAGAATTTTTCTATAATATTTTGTAATTCCTTTTAGATTTTTAATTTTGTTTGTCTGCAATTTTTTATTTTGTTTTATTATATTCCCAGTTTTTTTTTTTTTAAATAATTTATAATGACATGAAAATTGATTAGTTACATGTTATTTTGAAATATGATGTGGAAAATTATTTTTTATTATTAATTTTTAGACTGATGAGATGATGCCATGTGTCATTCAGAGGTGAAGATCCACAATTTTATAGGTCATGTGCTGGTCATATGACTTTCTCCGGCGGTTTTGAAAAATTACGGTCAAATTTGTCCTTAAATTGAGAAAAAACTTGAGTTATAGGACTAAATGTGCAAATCGCTCATCGGAGAGGACTAAAATTGCAAGTAGGTAAAAGTTAGTGGACCAATAATGTAATTTTCCCTACAATTGATTTACACAAATCTCGCAACATAACCTTTTTCAACTCAAATTCAAGGCAGTATATCATATTATAATTTCCAAAGATTGTGATTGATAAGTATTCATATTCTGGGGTCGGTAATGAAGCCCAATTGATTTTTCTCCAGGAAGGTGTTTATATATTGAGGAACTATTGATTTTTTTCGAGGAAGGTGTTTTTCTCCAGAAACCATTGTATTTCAATCTGTGTAGTTTTGAGTGTCAGAGTTTAATAATAAACCTCTCGGTAGTAAAAAATGAATCCTCAAAAATATCATAAGTAGCTAAGAACAAAACAATTAAAAAGATATAACTGAATGTTTCTCGCTCTTGAATTCTTGAACTCTTCCTTGAATCTCGTGCTTGACACTCCAAATTATGACAGAAGATGAATAAAATTTTATCTTTAGGTCCCCCTTTATAGTTGGAGAATTAAGATATGAGTTGAAGGGTGAAAATCCTAAAAAAATAAGGAAAAAATGCATGTAAGACTCGATTCATATCGCATGGGCTGGGTGACCCAAAGCTGCATTCTTCTCCAACTTCAATGTCGTCATATTTGGAGGTCTTATGGTTAGAATTTGGAAACAACTATCTATACTTAATATAATAACAAAATCCATTGAAATTAGTAACTTTGAAGTTTTCCCGCCCAAAATCTATTACCAATTCTGGAAATCACAATTTTTGGTATATAAAATTCAACCCAATATAAAACACAATTATTGGCAATAACTTGTCACATATTAGCCTAAATAAATATGATAAAGCTATTTGGGCTGATTTTTTCTGGGCCGAAAAAAAAAAATCTTAAAATTATTTTCTTTTTATAAATCTATTAACTATTATTAATGAAAAATTATTTATGAAGACGGTAACTAATTTTTAACATTACAAATATATCATCTGTCAACCGCATATTGCAATTCCAGCCCCAATCATCAACATGACTTCTATGGAAGGATGCTAGAGATATTCATACATTAATAAAAATAAATATCCATCCTAATATATATTTTAGTCTTTAATACTTTTCACTGTACTCTTTTTCCATTAACATATAATTTTTCATATCTTATTATTTATTGATTGTAATATTTTATTATATTAAAATTATATAAAAATATAAAAAAAAAATTTATTCATTTGCACTTACAAACCGTGCATCGCACGGGGATACTACTAGTATTACTAAATAATCATGATTTTTTGCTGAAAACAGAGTCTAAAGAGATTCGGCTGGCTAGGCCTATAGGAGCCCTCGTGGGCCTCATGACCATATGAATGTGGGCTGTACGAATTAGGGTTGCTAAAAAAGGATTAGAATTACTCTTTTGTCTTGGGGAAAATAAGTATAAATACTCACCCACTTCAAAATATAGGGATCATCTTCTCTCTTATCATTGTTTATTGTTCATATTACTACTATTCTTATTGTCGTTTTGATATTTCTGCCTAGCACTAATTTAATTTTCGGAGGTTCATCTAACGGAATAAAATCCGGTGGTTTTTTAGGTTAATCTTCATGGCAAGGAATCAAAGTTGAACAAAAAGCTCAAAGATACTTATATCCTTTTTGAAAGTTCACTGTTTGTGTCCTCCATTTAATGCGTTATATTTGGGATTGTATGTCTTTTCAAAATATTAGAAGAAAATAAGTAAAAACACATACACACACATCAAGGACCAAGAACCAATATTTGTAAGTAGATTTCAACCCTTTTTCTTTTTTTAAATGATTTGACATTTCAACTTTTTTTTTTTTTTAATTATTCGAATTAAATAAACGTTTAGATCGAAATTGAATAAATTTAACAGTAGAAAAATGAGGGTTGCATGGGTGCAACAATTGCGCAAAAATTGGACTCTCAAATATGTTAAAAGAATGAAAATATCGAATCAATATTAGTACAGTGGATAATATATGAAATATATGGACGTTTCGGTAAATATGAGTTGGTGTTGATGATGGAAGAATTAGAAGTCAAATCGGTAAAAAATATATGAAATGTCTTGAATATTAAGGATGTATGAAAAAAATAATAATAAAATAATCACAGAATGTCGGGAAATATGATAAATTGGTCATTTCTGAAACTTACCATGCGATTATGTAAAAAATAACAAAATAATAATCTTTATGTAAAATATGTCTGCATTAAACTTATAGCACTAATGCTATTCGCAAGAAGTTATTTTATATTTGTATTTTATGTCATATTTATTTATAATATTTTTGGGAAATTTAGGGCCCGCTTGGTTAGAGGGTTTAAGCATAGGGAATGGAAATGAAAGACGACTCTTGATACATAATCAATAAATTATCAATACTTCATTTTATTAATAATTCGTTTCATATTATTCCATAATATGATTGATCTCTTATTCATACCCAATACTATTGTTATTGATGATTTGCAACCAAGCGAGCCTTTAGGGGATAATTGGATTGGGATGTCTCCATCCGAATATGACATGGGTCATTTTATACCGGATGGTCCATCCCTCCACATCTACACCCTATTACCTACATCACATTTTACAATTTCCAACACACTTTTTACAATTTTCAATACACCTTTTACAATTTTCAATACACATCCTATCCTACTATATCCTTAAACTAAAATACCTTTTTGGATGTCTCATTCGTAGATATGCCCCATAACATGGCAATCCAAGTATTGTTGTAGATTTCAGTAAATTTGAATTATTTTTGAACGTTGAACGTATACTGGTATCGCTATCGCTATCTATAATTGGAGCCTTGTTCGCACCCCTAGCACAGCACGGCATAGCATAGCACCGCGACTGCCCAACAACACGCGGAAAAGCAAAAAGCAAAAGGAAGACTTTGGCTTTATGCCGTCGGCTTTTCGCGCTCCTCCAAAATTATTAGCATTTCTTTTTGTAATAATAAATAAATAATAAAATACTAATAATTCTACACTGACTCACCTCCTTCCTTGTGTCACCATTGTTCACACCGAAATTCTATGTGAATGGAGCTTTCCAATCCTTTGCTGCGGAGATACCGCAGCGATCGCCGGAAGCTCCTGGAGTTCCTCTTATCTTCCGGCCTCATCAGAGAAATCACAACTCCGGCAGGCACCACCACCTCCTTCTCCAACATCGAATTCGATTCCCTCAGCACTGATTACGTTCTTGAATGCATTCAATCTGGTACATATATATACATATGTGTGGAAAATGTGCAGGAGCATCATCACTAGCAATTTTCTCGATTTTGTGCATTAATTTTGTATGAGCTGAAATGAAAGCTATTTGAATAACTATTTCTCGTGAAGAAATACATCGTAAATTTATGTATTTAGGTTTTTCTTGATCAGACTTTGAGGTTCGGCAGTAGAGAATAACATTAGTCTGTTAATCAGCTGGTTTCCTGCAGCACATGACTGATTATTTCTTCACTGAGTTGGAAGCGAGTTATTGTTCTGAATTTTGGTTTGTGGTACAACGTGTATATGCTAGCTGATTATATTATATTTTGTTTTGTTTTTTCTTTTGTTGGTGTGGTTGGACTTATGATGGTTCTTGTTATTGGGTAGGTGGAGTGCTTGATGTTTCTCAAGCAATAAAGAGATATTATGACGAGTCTTCACTTCCAATAGCGGTAAGAACTGCAGATGACTTCTGGTAATCCTTTCTTCCTCGGCCCTTATTTGTTGTTCTTTTGGTTGCTAGATATAGATTTGACTTTTAGTTGATAATGAACGATTAAGAATTTTCTTTGGATTCCGATTTGCAGAATTTTTCTCTTCTTTCTAAAAAACATACTTATTATGCTTTCACATGAGTCAGTCTGTGCATTGAAGAATTAAACAATTGCAGAATTTGTGTATCTACGCCAGTCAACTAGATACTGAACACTTTTCTGACATACGTCCAGGCTGGCTTTTGATTTGAGTCAAGCTTTCTTGGTTTGCTTTTACAGAACAAAGTGGTAGAAAATGTTTACACATGCTACAGAAGGTTCTTTTGTCACTGTCCATTGGTTATTTGGTGCATAGAACATTGAGAACATATATCACTCCTTCATTCACTAGCTTAAGGTAATAAGAAGTAGATTGTTTCAGCAACATGGTTTTGTATGCATCAAAGGTGCATTTATACATGAAAAACAGGAGCTCGTTATTTATATTGAGTGAGCTGCGTGTTACTTGCCTTTATCTGTGCATTTGTTACTTGATTTTGGTTAGACATGTCCAGACTGTGGTGTCAGCGTCAGTCTATACATGCGTGCAGTATAGTCATGTCCATGTAACAGTGCCTGCATTTACAATCACATATCTTTAGTTGTGCTTTCGCTTTTTAGTTTTCAATTCTTCGTTCCCCATTTAGATTCATTTAGACTTGTGTATCCGTGGCAATATTTTTATTTTCTTAGAAAAACTGACAACGTTATATTCTGCAGAGGAACTTGCAGTCAGGAGATGCCTTTTACCTTTGCTCAGATCCAGATTTAGCTGGATCTCCACCTAGTCGTGTTCCACCACCAATCATGATAAACCAGAGAGAGAACAACAGAGACTTTGTTGAATCATGCAATTCTCCATCATCCAACTATCTAGCTTGTGAAAGATCACCTTTCTCCGCTCAGGAGACAAGGATTAATTGCCGAGGAGCTACAACTCCATTTACAAATTCCCTGCATAATAGAGATATTCTTTCAATAGGATTACCAACTCTAAAAACAGGTAGGTTTGTTTCTCAACTTGCCTGATGATACCTCTACTAGTACACGCTTCGTTGCTTTGCCAATATGGTTTGGGTTGATTTGATAGAAACATAAGGATAATTTATGCGATACAATGTGAGATAATCAATCCCTAGGGTGATTTTTACGGGGAGAATGGGTTACATGAAGACTATAATGAAATGTGTACAGAAAAAATTGCTTTTCTCTAAAAATGTCAAACATGTTGTCTCATTTTCTAAGGCTATTTGCAAGCTTTCCTATGAAACAATGTTCTAGTATCAAAACCTAAATCCTATTTCATAAAAGCCTCTTACGCTGTTGGAAACAAATAATGTAAAATGGTTTTGTTTAAAAAGTGTCAACCACTTGGTCTAACTTTGCAACTTACAACTCCTAACACTTTTTTTAAATACAAGATGAAGGGTGTTTATTTTCATTTCTCAGGAACATTCCATGATAAGAATTCAACTTAAGTCCTTGATCCTTCGCTTACTTTTTGTTGTTTCATACCCCAATTCCTACTTATTACAAGTATCATATCATACATCTCAGCTATGTAAAATCTCTTGAGTCTCTTTTTCATTTTTGTTACTATTGTTATCACAAGTGGGGAACTATTAACTAGTCAATTGCATTGCGAACCTGCAAGAGTACGAATGGAACTATGCATGAGTGCACATTTCTAATCTGTAAGGTGCTTAAAAATGAGAGATTCTCAACATTGATGGATCAGTTATTGAAAAAATAAAATTAGAAAGTACTTTCACTTTGCATCGGCATCCTGACCACATGGAACTTGTAAATCAAAACAGAAGAGGTTTTTGTTGCTAAAACAGCCTCATGGTTTTTGACAGTTAATGTGAGAGATGATCTTATATCTGGTGCATTAGATTATTAAGGTAGGTAAGTTGGCAATTAATGTTGCACCATATACTGGTTTTGAGGGCAATCTCACCTAATGGGTAGGACTCAAGAAGTTCGTAGGAAGGGAATAAGGAATGACTGCTACTTTTTTCCCTTCAGTATCTTCTCTCTTCTACTGTATGGGTTGATGTAAGGTCATCTTTATACCCTCAATTGAAACATTTAATTATGTTTACTAAATTATTACACTTTCTACCTCCATTGTCTTAAGGAGGAAGCATTGTGCTCTCCAGGGAATGCCATCATTATTTAGTTCAACTAGATTTAATTAAGTTACTGCTGGAGAAACTAATTCATAGTTTCTCCTGATTTCTTAATCATTCTTTTTCCTTGAAATTTAAACTCCATTTTTGTGTAACTGATGCATACTTTAGGATTCGTGAAGGTTTACAGGATGATGACCTGCGGGAATCTGCTTATGAAGTGTTTCTTGCTTGCATGCTGTTTTCGGGGTAATTTTTCCTCTCTCGATGTGATTCACTGCTTGAAAATGATGCTTGAAGAACTTCAGCAGACTGGCATCTACTTAAATGCCTGTCTCTTCTCTGTGTGTCTGTGTGTGTGATTATGTGTCTCCTGTCTATACATATTTTCAGATATGGGCTATCATATCAGATTCTCATTTTTCTTCTTAATCACTTAGGTTTGAAATTCACTTGACTGAGGTTAGAAAGAGAGAAAAAAGTCCCAAGTTTCTGTCTGGATTAAAGAGTAGGAAAGAGAAACGACATATAGAATCTGAACCTAGTGAAAAGCATCTGAAGGTCCTTGACACAATTCGCATACAAATGCAGGTAGGTTACCCTGTCTGCTTGGTTCTGTTCATGTTTTTTGAATTTTCCTTTTGAAATCTTTACATTGGCCATTGTGTAAATGGGGTATAGTGTATCACTAATTCTTTGTGGTGTTATAGTTATTCAGCTCGTCGCTCTTCTTTTGTTTTGGCAGCTTTGTTCTCTTCTTTTTCAATATTTTGTTAGTTCGAGAAGTCCACTATTCACTACTGACTTAGCTGAACAGAAATGAGAGTAACTTGGATTTCATGAAAGAAGTCAAGACCTCAAGTTCAAATATCATATATCATTTTGACTCTCTGATTTTGTAAGATAATCAAGATTTACATTAAGATGTTCTTGTGTTTTATATAAGCAACTTCATGTACAGAACTACTTAAATTAAATACATTAATTTTGAGTAAAAACTCCGGAGGGATTCCTCATCCCTCCAATTCCTAGTAATATAATTTCTGTTTCTTATAAAAAAAAACCTACATAATCATTTCCAGGAATCTCGATAAATTAAATATCTGGGAAGAATGAGAAAGCCCGTGCCGTTTGTCCTTTAACGAAATAATAGACTTGTAAAAATCAGTGCATCTAAAATTCTATTCTTCCTTGCATGGTCTCTCCACCAACTATGGTCTATGGACCCAGACTATGTTGTGAACACCCTGACACGACATGTAGCTGTTTGGATGCAGATCACTTGAATGGAGAGATTCGGATCTCTTTAATGGAGAGTTTTTTGAATTGCACTCATGTTATCCAACCTAGAGCTACTGAGCAATTATTGCTTCCATTTCTAGATTTTAATAAGAACTAGTTTTTTTCTGTCCTCTTCTATCCCAATTTTGTATCAGCACTTTTCAAAGCATTTCTACTTTTTATTTGGTCCATAATACTAGCTTTCTATCAAGATTGAATTGGTATAGGCAAAATGCTGGACTAATTCAGTCATGTTTCCTTGCATAGTCAGGGCTTTCAATTAACATATAATCATGCTGTCTTGGATGGGGCATGTGTTCCGATTTCGAATACATTTATTTTTTTCAGTTCGGAACATACATAAGTATATTTGAAAAAGTTCTTGGTTAACAGTCTAATTAGAATACTTAGATGCTATAAATATGGGGAAAAATGAAAGGCAAGACACCAAAACATGTCAAGTATATCCTCCCCAGAAATTGTTTAAAATTTGCTCTTCGTTTGCAATAATCCTCTGTATGCTTTCCAATTTAGTTATTGTTCTCCAGGCTATATTAATTTTCTATACTGCATATTACTGGTTTTTATCTATGCACGACTGCCCAACTGATTATTCTGAAAATGAATTAGCAAGTCTTAAATTGAAAAAATATGATTATAATGATTGTCAATGGAGTTTTTAAGTACTACCTCCGTCCCGGCTATTCTTGCACTGGGAGGATTGGCACAAGTATTAAGAAAAGTTGTTTTTTGGGATTTTGTTGACTTTTCAAAGGTGAATTAAGGGTGGAGATTGAGGGTGGAGATTTTGAGGGTGTAGATTGTATTATAACTTTCTTTTTTAAGGGTGTGCAAGTTTAGCTGGGACGGACGAAAATGGAAAGTGTGCAAGTTTAGCTGGGAAGGAGGGAGTAATATTTTGGAGGCGTTTTTTTTTTTTTTTTTTTTTTTTTTGTTTGTGTGTGTGTGTGTGTGTTTCTTTGAATTATAGTTGTCTAATCACAAGTGACGTGGCTATAACTATGAGAAGGTATTTGTGTTAAAAATTGCATGACCTAAGCAAAAATTGTGAAGTACAAGATCATGTAGAAGCAGATGCATTCTTGGTTCCTCAGTCGTTTTCCATTTATTTTCTGGAATCTGGCCCATGTAAGTACATTTTAATCAGATTTTTCCCTTTATGTTATATGATTGGCAGCATCAACTTACTCTTATCTCCTTTCATTAACTGGCACTACTTAGGAGTATGGCTTTGAATGATGTTCACATTTGATCTGCTAATACACATTGGCAGATCATGCTCTAAATAGGATTAATAGAGCATTCACGTATCCAATAGAATAAGGAAGATAAAATGTGACATGAAAACTGCTGGCTTTGGGGGTCAGAAGCAGGGGCCACAAAGTCAGCACGTGAGATAATGTAACCTGCTTTTCTTGTTTGAGTTGCATACTACTGTTTTTTGTACTTTTTAGTTACTAACGTGTGTCAACTTACATGTGGGCGATATTCTCTGATTTTTTGTACCAAAAGTAACTTTCTCATATTTGGCACTAGATATCTGAAGCAGCAGATGCATTTATTAGGCGAAGATTGACACAGTTTGCTACAGGGAAAGCTTGCGGACAAATTGATGTTCCTCAATTATCATTGGCGCTTTTGTCTGGTTTATTGAAATCTGATTTTCCAAGCGAAAAATCATACCTCCACTGGAAGAGCAGACAGGTAATATGAATAACTGCTATTTTTTCCATTTTTACAGCGTTTCCTTCTGGTTCAATTTTGATTTACCCCTGTCCACTTGTCTGTTAGAGCGTGATCTTTTAGACGAGCGTGATCTTTTAGACGAGCATGATATGTTTTTTATATTTCTCAAGGTGGTTGCTGTGTTCTGATTTTAAAACAAAATACTTAAGTTTTAAGAAATTTGGTTACATTACATGAAAAAATTTAACTTTGTATAATTTTCTTTGAGCTCACCATGGATGCAACAGGAGGGAACTTTTTGAGTTGAATTTGAGATAATAGAGGAAGATTCCCTTTGATGTGAACTTTTCTTTCAATTCGACAAATTGAATTAAAAAATGAGACCTAGTGAGATGATCTAAGGGTTAAAAGACCGTTGGGATTTTATGTGCAATTCAATGGAAGGGTTGTAGTTTGGCAGTCAACAGTTCAGTGACAGCTTGTTAAGCAGCTTGATGAGGGTCCGTGGTAGTAAAGAATTAAAGCAACTATTGTTGAGGGACATTTGGCATGGTTGCTCATGCAGAGGGCAATAGTATGGCTGGGGGCCCATCAGTAAGTAAGATATGAAGATGTTGGCTATAAGAGGTTAAAAGGAGCTTTGGGTCTTTAAATATGTGAGAGAAGTGGTGTTTTCCTTTGTGGGTTGGGTGGGTGAGCAGGGTGGTGGTTGGGGAGATTTGAGTTCCCTCATATATGGGTTAAAGAGTTATCTCTGAAGTGACATCGCGTAAACAGGCAGAGAGGCAACTTTGGCCGGCTGTTGAAATATTTCACTGGATTTCATCCTAGTGAATCAATTCAACTCCATTGGAACTACAAAAACTGAGAATGAAAGCAATGTAAGAGTAACATGATTTGGGATAACTCAATTTACTCTGAAAATAAATAACAATCTCATATATATTGTACTGCCTATCCTGCAATAAGAGGGATTTAATTGACCCTTCTAAGTAAATTACTTTTAAAGAATCAGTTTTCATTACTTTAGAGAATCAGCCTTCATTAGATGTGCCAACCACAAAGATTTATTTCCTTCTTTGAACTTTTAAACATCCTCTTAATGAGCATTTGTTCTTGAAGAACTTTCTTCTTTGACCTTTCCTGTTACCTGTCAGTTTGTGACTCGACTCTAGCTTTCCTGACGTCTTTTTATAGGCAAATGTTCTCGAGGAACTAGTTTGTTCTAATCATAAGAAGACTGAAAAGCAGATGATCGAGGCTTCACTTGCAACAATTAGAAATATTAAGGTATGTCTGTTTCTCTTGTTTTGTTTGACTACAAGAGTGAGTTTCCTTCTTTGACAATTTGGTTTCTTATGGTCAGGAATGGGATATTAAGATGTCTCCTTCAGAACGGAGTAATGTTCTATTATCTCTTCGACAAGTTGCTTTGACTTTGTCATCTATGCCTGGGCGCTTTGGGATGGAGGGAGAAACATACTATTGGACCAGTGGATATCATTTGAACATTAGACTCTATGAGAAGCTACTCTTTGGCGTGTTTGACATTCTGGAAGACAGCCAGATCATAGAGGTTTCTTTTCATTTTCTTTTTGGATATTATGGTTGGTTCCTTAGATGATCTTTTATGACTTCTTTATCAGGAAGCTGAAGAGATCCTGAAGTTGGTGAAATTGACTTGGTCAATGTTGGGCATCACGGAGAGGCTGCATCACACATTATTTGCTTGGGTGTTTTTTCAACAGGTATTTATAGTCTGGTGCAGTTTTATCTGTATCCAAATAATGATATCTGTTGCTTTCACATTCATGCCAATTGTTTATGGCCACCACCGTATTTTGTCAGAGATGACTTGGGATATATTTCGGATTCTTTGAAATCGGTTTAGGTGAGATTTGGCAATGCATATGTTTCTCCTTTCCAAAAAATTAATGAATACAAAATATCTGTGCATAAATTGGTAAGTCAATTCTTGACATGGTCAACTGGTTTGGGGTATATAGCTTTTCATTTTATGTATTACTTTACTCTCTCGATCACTACAAAACCGACTCATCATCAAAGATACTATTACTAATGAAGTTTAAAATACTTTTTTTTTTCGATGGAAGTTTGTTGCAACAGAAGAGGCAGTACTGTTGAACTACGCAATTCGTGAAGTTGAGCATGTTCTATCTGCTCACATTTGTGATGACAATGAAATGGCTTACGTGAAGAGTTTGATGTGTTCCAATTTTGGCAATGAGTGTGAATCTAGAATGGATCTGCTGCAGTCTATCTTTTCGTCAATGAGCTCATGGTGCGACAGTAAATTGCAGGATTATCATCTATATTTTAGTCAGGTTGTCTGCTTTTATAACTTGGCACTGCCACTTTTTTTGGTGTCTAGTTTTGTGATGTTGGAGTAATTTGTCAAGTTTTTCGCCTTAAATATTCTGTCTGAAGGGATCTTCAATTTTCAGAAATCCTCATTCTTTGAGAGAGTGTTGACAATGGGATTGTCAACTGGGACTAGAGATTTTGTTCCACATGGAATTATCCAGGTATGAGTACTATAGACCAGTAACTAGATTTAGGTTTGGTGAGGGGACTTCCATAATAGATTATATGAGACTTTTTACCCTACTGGTGTCTAGTTATTACTGTCACTATCTGGATTAGGGAAAAGTGTTCTTTTCAGTTTCATAGTCTCTCTTAATAACGCAACCGCCTGTCGAGTGCTATATATTTTATTATTATTATTATTATTATTATTATTATTATTATTATTATTATTGTTATTGTTATTGTTATTGTTATTGTTATTGTTATTGTTATTGTTATTGTTATTGTGTGTATACATATATTTCTTTTTTTTGGCAAAAGTGATCTTGTCTTCCTTGCAGTTTGCGGAATCTTGCCTTCCTGATGAGATTGTTACTGGAAAGATCAGAAACTATGTGGAGAAGACTTTGTATGCTGCGTGCACGAGGGTATGCCCTGTGCGTATATTGGAAGTTACTAACTTCTTTGATTATTAATCATGACAAAGTTGATATCTTAAACATCTCAGGTTAGTGGTATTACTTCTATTGGGTCTACAAAAGAAAGGACGCATCCATTGGCTATCCTTGCAAGTGAACTAACACTGATTGCTGAGAAGGATTTCTCCATATTCAGCCCAGTCCTACGTCATTGGTATCCTGAATGTGCGGTGGTCTCAGCCAAAATACTACACCATTTTTATGGTGAAAGACTGGTCTGAATTTTGTCAAGAATAACGTGTCTTTATGCTAGTTACTTCCAGCCACTATTTATTCATTCCACTTCTTTTTTCTTAGAAACCATTTATCAAGGATATTACATGCTTCACTGAGGATGTCAGGAAAGTGCTTCCTGCAGCTCATGCATTGGAGTGTTGCCTTATCAAATTCTATTCTTCAGCTTGTAAAGAAAATAATTTGCAATGTGACCAAGAATTTGAGCGCTATCCGGTATGTATTCTTTTTGGAACCTATCAAGATGTGAATTTTGTTAAAGCGAACTGGCTGTTATGCAGATGGATATAAATTTGATCCTGGAAAGGTCATTCTGTGCTTTTCTTTTTTGTTGTTTTTTTTGCTCAACAACTCTTTGCCCTGAAAATTATTCTCAAAAGTCAAAACATAATAAGGCATAATACTATGCAACTCTATGTTCAAATTTCTTATCTTGCTTATTGCTGCCTTTACTATTTAAAATGAAGCAAAAATTGTTAGACTATCTCCAAGTTTCTTCTTTTGTTTTGTGTGTTCTCTGGATATATGTTTTGGCACTGGGCCTGTTCTGGATTTATGAAAAGTGATGATGTTTGATTTTGTTTTATGGAGGACAAAAATTCCTATAGATGTCATATTCAACTGTTTCTTGTTGGGTCAGTGGGCTAACATGGTTAAAGTTTTTAGTTAATTATGTTTCAGATATAAATAAGTGTACTGGATATAGGAATATTAAAGTAATTTTTGTTTACTTTTAGTGGGTCTAAAGTTATTGGACGTGCCAAAATACAATACTTTTTTTCTTCGGTAACTAGGGTGATAACAGTCTTTGATCTATTTTAAATGCAAATAGGAATATTAAAAATTTAAAACGAAAATAAGTAGTATAGAGACCAAATATAGACATGTAGAATGATTTGGAAGAATAATAGATGGTTTTGGTTGCCAATTGATTTGATTTATTATATATGCATATAGGTGTATTAAGATGAAAATAGATAGGATCGAGACAAATTATAGATATCTAGGTTGTTTTTGGAAGAATAATAGGTGGTTTTCTGGCGAATCGCCAAACATGGTTTTATTCTTGAGAGAAGTAAAAAACTATGATAAAAGAATAAACCATTGCATTATATCTCGTGGAGGAATATGGGATATATTTAAACTTAGAGTTGCTTGCTGGAAGTATGAGGTCTGTTGAGGGTGTATGCCATATGTTTTAAGTTGGGGCTGTTTTGTTGGTTTCTAACTATACAGAGTTCAAGATGGTTCTCATTGCATATATAGTCAGAAGTATATCCTATGGTTTGAATATATTCATTGTTGTAGAGATGACTCATCCCTTTGTACTGTTCAATGTCTGATGAATAAAATCATCCTATTTCTAAACAAAACAAAAAATAACAATAGTAAAAAATAAAACTACCGCTCTTATTTGAATTTGAGGGGTTTGAATTAAAAATAATCCGAGTTCATAGATAAAAATATTAGTAATGTGCACCTTGTCTATTTGAAATGCCTTCTCAGGGTGCAGTTTTCAATGCTTTCTGGTACTGTTGTATCACTGGAAAACTGGGGGGGGGGTTCATTTTTTCTTACTTGTGCTATTTGATAGTTGAGTTTAGAGGATTGGACCATCGTCAACTCTTTGCTCCACATAGGGGGTTGGCATGGATAGAATTGCCAATTCATGGACTGTAGACTCTTGTCAAATTCTATAACTAGATGGCGATGGGCTAGAGGTTTCTTTCTGGATGCTTTTTGTCACTAGAATTTATTCCATAGTCAATTCGGAGAATAAATATTAATTGTCCTAGTACTTTCTTTGCATTAATGTAATTTACTACCAATTGTGATAGTAAGCTCCTTCTGCTTTTTTTATGATGACATGCAGGGATTATGTGTGATCCTTGTAATTTAAACTTCAACAATCTTTCCCTGTGAAGTATCGCAATCATGAAAAACCCTCTTAAGTCATCCCTGATCCTTTCCTTCACTTTGGGTGCAGAAAAATCTGACATGGAGCAAATTGTCAGTTGTGGTTAAAGGCTTAAGAGCTTTCCGTGTTTTTGTTGAACTGATTTGTTGCTAGAAGGTGTTTCCCCATAATGCAGCAAATGTTCATATAATCTAATGAAACCTCGCGGTCTCGTGTTAGAGATTGAGATGAAATTCTTTAAACCCCAACGAAATTAGAAATTATGCTATTAATCAAAATACTTCATTCATCAATAATCCCAAAGTTCAACACAAGTCAAATATAAATACTAATCATAAACCCTACAGCCCATGGGCTTAAAATCAAATCTAAATCTAATCTACTCTAATAAAGAAAGAAATCAGAAATAAAAACAACTATATCAAGACTAGCGAAATAATTATACTCTATCCACGGGAATCACTAACGGGTTCTCATCATCACCCCCACCGTCGAAAGAACCTTGTCCTCAAGGTTGAGGTTCGGAAATCGAATGTGAAGTTCCTTCTTTTTCCTGGTACTGTTTGTAGCATCAAATATTCTGACCTGGCAACACTCTTGCATCCAAGATATTATATCTTCCATATCAAGTGCTACTACTTTATCAGCCTTAGTTTCAAAGGGTGCTAAGTCAGTAGAAGTCAAAAAGTCGGCCTGATTTGTCCACCACTTCTTTATATCTTTTGGCTCCTTGACCACTTGCATATCCATCATTGCCTGTTCTCGAAAAAGATCGGAGGATATATTGTCTGGAGTTGCTTTATCAGTAGAAGGGACAGATCTAGTAGGCTCAGTTTAATTGTATTTTGAATTGTTCTCATCTATCTTATGGAACATGTGGCATAAGACGTCGACCTGTCCCATGTCGTCCGGATATGGTTTGATGTCACGATACTCATGCATTACCCAACTTCTATGTTCGCCCTTGGGAGTACATCCTCTATAAAAGACTAGAGTTTTCTTCCAGCCAACTATATGCGAATGGAAGCAACCTGTGGAGGGTGATCTGCAAGATTCTTTATTACAATCTTTGCTTGTGCAATAACTAGCTTTGTTGGCCCGATTAGAACGATAACCATTGGGGCACTTTTTATCACGTGGGCAAGAGAAGGACCATTCTGGATCGTCAGACTTTACAACAAAGAGAGTCGAAATCAACAAATTTGTAGATTTATACGGTCGATGGGTCTCCCCTTTCTCATCGTTGTCAGGTTGTGAATGCGAAGGAGAAGAATCCACGAAAAAGAAATCTGTATCTTCTTGGTCAATTATGGGTGGACCATCAAACTCATATGAAACACATTCCGAAATCGAATCGGTGCACTCCGTATCAAAGATCGGTGGTCCATTATAACCACCATCCATAACGGCGAAACCCCTTCATGATCGAAAAATAGTGGTCAATGGTCTTGGAATCGGTCTCTCGATCGATTCAAGGCTTGACTGTGGGTGGAACCTCCGCCCTCTGGGTCGTTCGACTGCTCTTTTCTCTTCTCCGAATCCCTACCTTCACCCCTATCCTCCACGAATGGATCTGGGTCAAGGAGACCTCTGCCGCGCTCGTCTGGCACAAAGGATTCTCATCTTCTCTGTAAACAAGGCCGCGGGCGCGGCGTCTGGTACCGCGGGCGCGGCGTCTGGTACCGCGGGCGCAGCGCTCCTCTGGTTCGCGGGCGCGGCGCTCCAACCCGTGGGCGCATCTTTCCTCACGAGGAATCCTTCCACCTTCTGTTCACGCGCTCCCCGACGGCCCGCCATCCGACTGATGACTTTGGTTGTCGTCGTTGTTGCTGTTCGATTGTCCTCCACCACGGCGCCTGTCCCGGCGTCTTCCACTATTCTCCTCGTCTGAGCGGTTCCCGCGCTGCGATGACATTCACTTAATTTGGCAATGGTGGTTTCAATTTGTGCAAACCTCTGCTTGTTTGAAACCATAACTGCGGAGCGTAGTGTACGGTCGAGTTGGCTCTAATGCCAAATGATGAAACCTCGCGATCTCGAGTTAGAGATTGAGACGGAATTCTCTAAACCCCAACGAAATTAGCAATTACGCTATTAATCAAAATACTTCGGGGGTGTTTGCAAACCCAACAATACCCCCAAAATCAATTTTCAAAATCACTTCTCATAATTAGTTATGTTTGCAAACTCATGTTACACTTACATCTCCAGAATCAATTATGTGAAGCACTTTTAAGCTGCTTTTGAGAATCAGGTGGTGTTTGCAAACTCAATTGAACTCTCAAAATCAATTTTTAAAAGCACTTTACACAAGCTAGAGTGTTTGTAAACTCACTTTCGGGACACAAAATAGCTTCTGAAAAGCAATTAAAAGCTGATTCTCAGAAGCTGCTAACACTCAGATTCTACAGCTTTTAGCTTTAACACAATTTTATTTCCAAACACTACCAAATTCTAAACTTTTTTTCAAAATCAATTATAAGCACTTTTCTAAAAGCACAATTGTTTGCAAACACCCCCTCAATGAGAGAGCAGCTTCTGTAAATCAATTCTTAAAATCACTTTTTTTCCAAACTCTACCAAATTTTTATTTTACTACAATAATCAATTTTAATCACTTTTTTACAATCAGTTTTGTTTGCAAACACCCTCTAAATTCATCAATAATCCCAAAGTTCAACAGATTTCAAATATAAATACTAATCCTAAACCCTACAGCCCATGGGCTTCAAATCAAATCTAAATCTAATCTACTCTAATAAAGAAAGATATCAGAAATAAAAACAACTATATCAAGAATAGCGAAATAATTATACTTATCCACGGGAATCACTAACGGGTTCTCATCATAATCTTAACAAGATAATTTTTGTTGAGTCTAAGTGGTATAAGATGTGTGATTGCTTTGAGTTACTTACTAGTGTGTGGGTTTCCCAATACAATTAAAGAAATGATCAGAACTAACAAGTTTGCCTGTCAGAGCCTGTCAGAACCTGTCAGAAATAACAATATTTTGCTATATAGAGGTTTTAATTTTGTTTCTCCTGCAAGCAGACCCTGAAATAAGGGATTATAATCTATGCAAATATTTTGAATATGTTGAAACACTATTTTTTTATGGATTGCTTTCTGGACATGCTCAGAAGGGGTTAGTGATAAGCTGATGCTCATTCTTCTCTCTCTTCTCCACAGATCTCTGAGATTTCAAAATCCATCATTCTTGACTGGGTAGTTGCCCAACATGAAAGGATTCTTGAATGGACAGGACGTGCTTTTGATCTTGAGGTTTGTCTTTACTTGGCTCTGACCTGCTATCTCTAATTGGCATGGTACTATTGTTTATCAAGTCGAAGATATTGCCCCATGTTTAGGAGGTTCTCATTGTTCCTATAAGTTCTCATCGAAAAACATATTGTTGTATGATTAGAGCTCTAATCATGCCATTCTGAAATTATTTCTCTTGCCAAATTGACAGGATTGGGAACCTTTATCATCTCAGCAAAAGCACGCAGCCTCAGCAGTTGAAGTGTTTAGGATAATAGAAGAGGTATACATAGTTTATCTACTGCATTGGTCATTAGTCATTGGTTACCAGGTGCTTTTATTTCCTTAATTATTGAAGTCCATATAGGAAAGCTGTTTAGTTTCCATTTCTTTGGACAACATCATCTGAATAGTTTGTGAAAAGAAAAAAATAATAATTGGATGATGGACATTAGTACGTTTTAATTTGATGTCTGTTAATGTTGCAATTTTCAATTTCTAAATTATCCCGTTACTGGCAGGTTTTAGGATGCTTCAATGTTACGTCATTAATATAATTTATTTCTGTTCTAGCATAATTTTTTGCACGTAGACCTTTGATTCATTAGGTTTAATTTTTTCAAATCTGTAATCTCATTCTTCTCATAGCTATATATTTTTGCTGAAGAGATATCTAGTCTTTCTACTTTGAAGAATGATTATTCTTCTTTTATCTTAACTTTTTGTCGACTTTTCTGAGTTACCTCTTATATAACATATCAGTTTATTGCAGACGGTAGATCAATTCTTTGAGTGGAGCCTTCCAATGGACATTACTCATTTACAAGCTCTACTATCCATAATTTTTCACAGCCTGGATGCCTATCTGTCGAAGGTGGTTAGCCAGTTTGGTAAGGACATTCTGATATGCCATTTTCAGTCTGTCAGTAAGCTTCAGTGTGAACTTTCATGTTCAATTTCTTAACTGCTCCTACAGTTTATAGACTGCAAGACTAGTGTGGTGTTGATTGAGAACTGGCACAGGAAGTGGTTAGGACAAGTAGCGCATGGAGATTTTTTACTAGTCCAATAGGCCTGAACATGAAAATACAATTGATTATCTTGTCTTACCTGACATGTGACCCCTATCATATACGATTATTGGACAAAACTGGACTTGGTTTTAATGGTTGATCAAAATAGATGTAGAAGTGGAACACATTTTATTTTAGTGGTTGGTACATGAGTGTAGATCAACTGATTTATTTCGGAAAGATTATATAATGATGACACAGCTTAAACCGCAGATGGTAAGAAAAGAAAATAAGTATATTTGTGTTGTTATCATGCATGGATTGGGTTTCATTGTGCATTAATTCTAGTCAGAGTTAATTTCATCAGAATGTCTTGGACATGCATGGTTTATTCTTCTTTTACTGACCATTTTTGGGAAGCTACAAAAACATAAGATGAGAATAACAGGAACTTTTTGTAGTGCAGTTGACAAGCAAAACTTGTATCCAGCTGCTCCTCCATTGACTCGCTATAAAGAAGCAACATTTCCCATTGTCAAGAAAAAAGTGGTCGAGAGTTTAATTATTGATGATGAGATATATAGACAGTTGGATGAATTGACAGCTTCCAAGCTGTGTATCAGATTGAACACTTATCGAGTGAGTACAAGTCCAATTCTGATCCACTTTTAATAAATTTTGATCCACTATTTTGGCTTTCTGTTAGAGTTCAACTAGCTGTATGCTTTGATGTTTAAGACATTAACTGATCAGCAATTTCTACAAGTACAACACTTGTTCAGAATATTTTTCTGTATAATCAAACTCTTTTTTATGTTCAATTTACCGAAATGGAAGTCAATAGTAAATCTCTGACATGTTAGTTTCTTAGACTGCTCGAGACGTTGCTCGAAGAAAGGAGAGATTGGTTTGATAAGCTGAAAACCTATGTTGCATGTTTTATACTTGTTTAGTAGGCATATGCCAAATATATTAAGATGCGTGGCACGATCCGACAATTCCACTCAGATGTCCTTATGGATAATTGTTATTGATGAAATTACATATTTTAGATGATTTGATGTATGATAGTCTTCGAGAGGAACTGAACGGGTATCAGGATCCAAGTACTTGGTAGCATCACAAGTGACTGCAATTCACGACTTACGTAAAATGAAACACAATTTTAAGAAGCTTTTTGCTCATGCAGTAGTCAGTTTGGGTTGGGTGTACTGTTCTGTTGGCTTTCTTTGCCTGATGTAGGATGGATAGATTAGGATGGTGCACCGAATTCTATTAAAATATGTGCTCACCACCTATCAACTGTCTCTCAAAAATAATATCTTTAGATATTCATTTTGCAGTATATTCAGAAGCAAATTGCTGCACTTAAAGAAGGCATTAGCAAGGCATGGGGATCTGTCTCATCATACCGAATTGACAGACTCTGTAAGTTGGTATTAAAAGCAAGCAACTTAAATTTGTTCAATCTAATTTTCAAATATTGCTCTTTATGATAACATTTTCTCGATGTTCGGAGTATACTATAATATTCAGAAAGCAATCATCGTTGTCAGTTTCAGATGCCAATCTAATCCAAAAGTCATCTAAGCAGGCTCATTTCAGTTAGAGTTTTTCCTTATCACTAGCATCAGCCTAAAACTAGTGAATGTAAAAGATTTGAACTTGTATAAACTTCTAGGTTTGAACTCAAGCTTGCTTTTCAAAATATTATGCTTAAGCTGCCATTGAGTTTGTTTTATTCTCAAGCTTGGACACAGCTCAAACCTGATCAAGATTTTTCAAGCTCGAGCTTAGACTCAAGCTTGCTAACAAAAAGAAGCTTACTATGATATATTAGTGAATGTCAAAATTATCTGTACCTCTAGATGTTTTACAAAACTAACTTATAGTGTTTGTCATGGAAGCAATGATAAGAAATGGATGCAGTGTATCTTTTTACATTGTAATAGTACCTCTAAATGTAAACAAAATTGACTTATTGTGTTTGTCATGAAAATGTGGTCCTGGATACGTTTGTCATGAAAATGTGATCCTGGATACGGAATACCGATATGGTGTATGGTAGACTACTCTACCTTTGATCACATAACCTGATAAACTTCTGGTCTATAATAAAGAATCAAATAAACAACTAGGCATGGATTCCTTTTTCTCTTTTTCTTTTTATTCTTTTCCCTAATTGAAAGCTGCTCGGACTAACACTTCCATTACATTCAGCAAAAGAAAGAACCCCCTTCCCCTTGACTTCGGAACCAACAGATGAGAATGGTGAATCAGTCTCTGAGCTTTTTGTTGCCACACTGGAGTGCATTAGCGAATCTGCTGCTCATGGTATAAGGAAGACCAGCGATTTTCTAGGTAAGTTAGGGATGATCCTAATTCTAGATTAGTTACTTTTTCACATTAATGAGATATTTAATAGGTTCCTTTCTTGTTGCTTTAGTTTTGAAGACATGTTCTTCGAAATCATTAACTTGAAAATGTGTACAGAAGAATTGATTGTTGAGTCCGTGGCATATAGTTGATGGTTATCTACTTAGTTTAGTCAAGATGTGTTAAAAGTCTTGAGAGAAAAAAATTTATTTGCTTCTTAATGTTTGTCAGTACGATCAAAATTCTCTGATCTTTTTACAATTGGGTATGGAGTCAGAGGCATAGATATGACATTTTCTTTAATTTAATTTATATGCGGAGGCTAACCAATAGTGTCTTCCAGGAGTTAAAACTGTGTTGAATCTAATAAAGCATTTCAATGTAGGATCTGGAATCTAAAGATTTAGGTCACTAAATGTGGGGTATGGGAGTAACTATATAAATGTTGCATTAAACATTGAGCTTGACGAACAGCTATGTTTTCTTCCAGGAGCCAAAATTGTGTTTTGGGATATGAGAGATTCATTCCTGTCTCAGTTATATTATGGGGGCGTCGAAGGAAATCGCTTAGATGGTGTACTGCCAGAATTTGATAAAGTAAGTTTTCCAGTGAATAGCAATCTCTATTCTCTTTTCTTTTCCAAGTTTTCTAATAATGGTACCTGCACATGCACAGAGATTCATGAATTAGATAGATAGTCATTCCAGTCAGCTGAATTACTTACAAAACTGAGGCATAAGACCTAGGCCCTGTTTGTTTAAGGCTGTGGGTGACTGGAGTACTGTAGGCTGTGGGAAATAAAGTGGAATATGAGGGTTGGGCTAAATAAGTGAGTGTTTGTTTATATTGGTTGGAGATTGGGTTGTGGAGTGATTATAATATAAAAGATGGTAAAGTTGATTTGATGTGTGTAAGAGGTAGTTAGTGAATGATTGATTACTGATTAAAGTGTATATTGAGAATAGTGTTTGATTGATGATGTGTGTAAGAGTTAGTTAGTGGATTGATGAGTGATGTTTTGCTGGGAGGATGGGATTAGGGTTGTGGGCAATTTATTGCTCACAACCTCTACACAAACACCTAATGGGTTGGGCACAATCCACAACCGATTGGCACAACCACAAACAAACAGGGCCCTACTTTGGTGTCTTTCATGTGGACCCCTTGCATGTAAAAAGTAAAAACCATATTGTAAATTAGTCCATGAACATTGTGCCATATAATCTTATGATTGATTTTATCATAGATATTTTCTTTTAGGTTTACCACCGGCACTGCCTCTTCTGTGGTGAACCTTCTTTTATGTCTTAACATATCTTAGCCTTTCCTGCCCTTTAATTTTACAATTGTTTGCTAAATTAACCATTTATCATGCTGCATGCATAATAATTTTTAGTTGTACTCTTTGTTTGCTTAACATTGACGGAGAGGTACCGAGTAAACATTGATATTTGACAACTGTCAGAAACTTGATTTTCAGTTGCACTACAAATGAATAGAATAACTTCTGAATGAAATCAATTTGAGAATGGAATGAACGTGGAAAAGGAATGATATAATTATAATTATAATCATTCTAAAGATTGGTTTGCCCAATGAATGATAAGGAATGAAATATTTAATTATCTAGACAATATCAAAATAGTAATATTAATAACATAATAATAATAATAACAATAATAATAATATCATTATTATTATTATTATTGATAAATGTAGCTAATATAATAGTTTAATTAATGATAATGATGATGATCATAATAATCGTAATAATAAAAATAGTAATAATAATTATTATAGTTATAATATTAGTTACTACTATTATTAACCAATTCATTAATCGATAACAATTAATTGAAAGTAATTATAAATTATGAAAATATATTATTAACAATTATATTAGAAATAACTAGATGTCCACCCGTGTGATACATGAGATGAGTACTTTTTTAATAATAATAATAATAAATAATATTAATAATAATAATAATAATAAAAAATAATATTATCAACCTATATACTCCCTCCGTTTTTTTTTAGATGTTCATTTAGACTTGGATAAACAAATTAAGGAATAGGGGAAATAGACAAATAAGTCCTTACTAAATTAAATTAAATATGGTAAATTAGATAATGGGAGATTTTGTAGGGATATTAAAAGGGGGTAGTATTGGAAAATTTGTGTAAAAAAAGCTAAAAGAACATCTAAAAAAAACAAAACACAAAAGCTAAATGAACATCTAAAAAAAACGGAGGGAGTATTATTTTAGAACATAAAATCGGGAGTTGATATTTTTTTGTCCAATTATCTTTCTTCCTCCTTACATGTGGATTTTTCTTACATTTAATATCTTCCTTATCACAAATTGAAATTACCAATTAGATTTTTATGAATTTTGAATATTCATTTTTTTATATTTTTACTTTTAATACCTTTCATTATCACAAATAGAAACGACCAATTATATTTTCATTAATTCAATTATTTGAATGCATGATTTGATGATGCTGAATATTTTAAGTAAAATTTTAAATACAAACTTGAATTTTGATTCATTTCTCTCCTATTATTTCAGTGTGTATCATACAGGTTGTAATAATTACAAATGCATATAAGGATAAAATAATTTCTAATATTTTGAATAATTATCTCTTGAAAGCCACATATATTTAATAATTTAATATTAGTATAAGAAGCCACAAACATATTAGTTACTTAAGTGCGTGAGTGGTATATTATATTATCATGTCATATTCAAATAAAAAATAACTGACTTATTATTTTTGTAGGTAATATAATTTTTCTTTTCACAAAATAGAAAAAAATAATAGGCAAACTAATTCAATTAACAAATCACTTTAGCAAATATATCTAAGTTTTGTTTTTATTGTAAAGTGTAAACATAACAAAATTTGAATTTTTTATGAATTTTTTTAAACAAAAAAAAAGGTAAAATTAAAGTAAATCTTAATATTCTAAAAAATTTCAATCCGTTCAAAAAAAATACTATCACTTTTGGAATTATATCGCATTTTAATTTTATATACAAATGTTTGAAAATCAAAATATATTATTAACATCTTAAAACTTTATTTTACACTTAAAAATTGATATTGTAATTATAATATATACATTATGGATGTTAAATCGAAGATCGTCAAAAGAGGAATAATTTGATATATTTCTTATGAAAAAAGAGTTGGGACGAAAGAATTATAAGATCTTGAAATTTTGAAGGCAAAAGATAAAAGAAAAAGAAAAAAATTGATTGGAGAACCACAAAATAAGGTGGATGAGACATATGTCTTCCCGTTTTTAGGGGCTCTCCACGTATTTCAGAGCACTTTTAAAATTAAAACAAAACAAAAATTCGGCGAAAAATTATTATAGCCACACGTATTTTCTCCTATTTTCATGCAACCTTCTTTCAGTATTAAAGATTGATAATGATTAATAATAATTAGTTAATTAATAACAATAATAACAACCACAAGAACTCCATTATCGTTAATAAATAAACTAATTAATAATGATTAATTAGGAATAGTTATAAATCATTTAAAATGTTGATAAATAATACTACTTCCGTCCCGGTTAAATTTGCAGGGTTGACCGGGCACGAATGTGAAGGAAAAACAGATTTTGCTTTTTCTTTGACCTTTTTAAAGGTGGAGATTGATGGTTGAGATTTTGAGGTTGAAGATTGTGGGAATTAATTTCTATTTTAGGGGTGTGCAAAGTTAAGTGTGAGGAATCGATAAGGCAAGTGTGCAGCTTAACCGGGACGGAGGGAGTAATAATTAGTTCATTCTCAATTGTTAGGATTAGCTAATACGATCTGGGGTGAGAGGAATGGCCGATCCCATGGATATGAGAGTAGCAATTCCTTTACGAATGACTATCCCGAAATAAATTCATACCAATCAAAAGAATGGAAATGAACAAGTGAAATGATTCCATTCCCACCTCATTCCGTCGTACCAATCATGCCCTTATAGTTTTCCACCCTTCAACAAAAATACAGATGAAGAAAACAAACAAAATAGTTCCTCTTATTTAAATTTCACTGTCTTAACATTCACTAGCATGTTTTAGGTACTCAACAATGTATGTAATGTGATTGACGACACAATCAGAGACCTTGTAGTGTTGAGCATTTGGAAGGCATCACTGGTATGTCTTATTTGTGCTATCTGTGAACATCATTGTTTTCTTCTTCTAGCCTTTCTGATTTTCCACATGTTGCAATAGGAAGGATTCATGTGGGTGTTGCTCGATGGAGGCCCTTCACGTGCATTTTCGGATACAGATATTACTTTGATTGAAGAAGATTTCAATATGTTGAAGGTAAGCAAAGTCGCATCCAAAAACTGTTCCATATTCATTTTTTTCATTAGTTGGGTGCTTAATTTTACTCAGATGCACACCTGTGCTTAAACTAACTGTATATACTTGAATCAAGTTATCTCTTTTGTGCAGTTACTGGCAACGCCACACACTTGACTTTTGTATTCTTGAATAACTGGTAGCAAAGAAATAGCTCAGCTATGGGTCAACTTGTATAAATTATTCTTGGAAATCATATTGTCACATTTTTTAGTACATAGCTTGTGCGAGATTGGATTCTGGTCCCGTGTAATCAAATAATTGTGTGTGGAGTTTAATATCAATTCACTAACCATTTATATGCTATGACTTCTCCTGAGACTTTAGATTTCTGTAAAGGCTGCTAACTCCAATATGCCAATTGTGACCGAGTTGCATGTTGTGACACATTTGCTCTTCATTGTTTTTCAGGAGTTGTTTGTTGCTGATGGAGAAGGGCTTCCTCGTTCGTTGGTTGAAGAGGAAGCAAAATTTTACCGTCAAATTCTGAGCTTGTTTACCCTTGAGGTAGATGATTACACTTTTAAGGTGCTACAAATTACAAGATTTTCATTTTTCCTGATTTATTTTCCTTCAAAAAATTTGGGCAGACTGAATCCTTGATCCAGATGCTGATGTCATCCAGTCAACACATTTCAGTTGGTGTGAATAATCGCGAGTATGGTCAACGGTATCTGGGAGATGCTCACACTTTAATAAGAGTATTATGCCACAAGAAAGATAGGGAGGCCTCAAAGTTCTTGAAAAGGCAGTACCGGCTTCCTTCATCTTCTGGTAATCATTCATTCCCTGCTTCAACGATTTATGTTTTGCTTGAAGTTCCCCTAAAACTTCAGGAAACAAATGATCATCTTGTTTATATTTTGTGTTTGTTGATTGAATTGGTCAACTAAGCGATTTCATGAGTATTTACTTTTTATCTTTTCCCAATTCCTTTTGTCACTTCATTCAATATTTAAAGAATTTTCTTAAACCTACTTAGTTTTTTCATTAATTTGATTGCAGATTATGATGAGACAGCAGTGGAGAATTCCAGTTTTAGCTCTCCTTTCGTTGCAGATATCTTGAAGCGAGGTACGTCGTTTCGGTGGTCTGAGAAAGGGCATAGCAGCTTCAGGTCTATAAAGAAGAAACTTCAAGAAACAAGTTGGAGATAATAAACATCAAATTATGTATTTAGTAACATGTAGCGTGTTTCACTAGCATTTGAATCATTCAAGTTTAAGAATCACCACAGAAAAGGTCGATGATGCCCTTGGAGCAGGCGAGCGCTGAAAGCAGAGTACTCCATGATCCTTGGTAGATAGGCATTGTATCTTCTAGAAACTTTCCATTCCAGTATCTTCTAGAAGTATGCCAGGCAATTAAAATTAGGTTATTGTTGTGGATGGCAGTTATACAAGCTGAAGTTCTGAGCTACTTGTATTAATTTGTGTACAATTAGTTGAAATAAATTAAATAGATTCTCTCTTTCTCTAGTTATTTATTTTCTTCTTTCCTAATATATTATGATATAGCCAAATCGGTTTCTGCGTCTGTTTTTGCAATCTGAAAAGGGAACGTGAAAGAAGGACAAAGCTGAAATATGAAAAGCATTCTGTATTTCATGCTTCAAGTGTTACTCATTCATTAATTGCATGCTACAGTAATACAAGGCATCCCCCTATATATAGTAAGGAACCAAAAATCCTAGCATCAAAATGGAATGTTCTAGACCCTAGACATGTGCTTCACAAGACAGCTCATAAAACGGATTTCTTCCAGCTATTTTACTGTTGCATTGTTTTGTGGGATCCAATCTGCTACTTCTCACCAGACTTGATAGATTACATTTCTTGAGGGTATTTTCATTTTCCTTTATATGGCCCCTCAATTTAAGGGCGGATCTTGGAACAATGTTCATCATGTTTCTTATCCGGCCGAAGAATTGTCCGCTAAGTGGTTTAGTCAGTCCGTCCGCAATCTGATCAATTGAAGGAATGTAATGCACACTAACTGTCTGATCTTTGACTTTGTCTCTGATGAAATGCAAATCCAATCCGAAGTGTTTTGTTCTAGAATGAAAAACGGGGTTAGAAGAGAGTGATACTGCACCAGAATTATCAACCCAAATCGGTGTTGTAGCAGCTCGCATAACTCGCAATTCTGATAGCAGATTTTTTATCCAAACCACTTCGCATATTGCATTGGCTAAACTTCTATACTCCGCTTCTGTGGACGATTGAGACACAATAGGCTGCTTTTTAGAGCTCCATGATATCAAACTTTTCCCTAAAAAGACGCAATAACCCGAAACTGATTTTCTGTCGTCAACATCAGTGGCCCAGTCCGAATCGCAGTAAGCTGTTAGAAGCAGCTTATCCGAAGCTCGTAAGTGCAGTCCATAATCCAGGGTTCCGTTAAGATACCTCAATATTCGCTTAACCGCTTTCCAGTGTGTATCCAATGGCGCCTGCATATACTGACTAACTTTATTAACACTAAAAGCAATATCAGGCCGAGTTAGAGTATCGTACTGCAAAGCTCCGACGATTGATCTGTATTCAGTTCCATTAACAACTGGATTTCCTTGGACTTTGGATAAGGCTGGACTGGTAACCATAGGAGTAGAAATCCCTTTAGCATCGATCATACGAGCCCTTTCGAGTATTCCTTGAATGTATTTCTTTTGTGAGAGGTGAAGACCTTCACTAGTGTAGCTAGCTTCCACACCGAGGAAATAATTCAGATTCCCTAAATCTTTTAAGGAGAAACTCTTCTTCAAGCAATCAATAAACCACTGAATGTCTTTATTGTCACTTCCAGTGATTATAATGTCGTCGACATAAGCAAGCACAAAAATGATAGATCCTGCTTTATGCATATAGAATAAGGACGAATCTGCCTTTGACTGAGAGAAACCCATATTAACAAGAGTGCTCGCAAATTTAATGTTCCAAGATCTAGATGCTTGTTTCAAACCGTAAATTGAACATTCAAGTTTGCAAACAAGATTTTGACCTCTCTCAAAGCCGGGGGGCTGTTGCATGTAGATGATTGCATCGATGTCTCCATTAAGGAAGGCATTGTCAATATCTAACTGTTTGATGTTCCAGTGCTTCGAAATAGCAATAGAGAGAACACACCTAATGGTTGTGGGTTTAACGACCGAACTAAAAGTGTCGAAATAGTCGGATCCAGCAACTTGACTATACCCATTCGCAACCAATCTTGCTTTGTACCTAGCCACTGTCCCATCCGAATGCCTTTTTAGCTTGTAGACCCACTTGCATCCGATTGTTTGTTTTTCAGGAGGTAAAGAAGTGAGATTCCAAGTTTTATTTTTCATCAGTGCTGCATATTCCTCCTCCATCGCCTTCTTCCAGTGGATATTTTTCAAGGCTTGAGTGTAACTTTTAGGCTCTTCAATCTGTTCTTCGAGTTCGGTCCAATACGTTTTTGGTTTGTAGATTCCCGCCTTGGATCTTGTAATCATATGGTGCCCCCTTGGACCGATCTCGTGACAACCTGCATCACCAAGAGAATGATCAAGTGCAACATTGTCAACTTGGTCAGAATTTGGACTGTTCTCATGTGGTGAAATTATAGTATTATCATCATGGGATGAACTATTTTGTGAAGGAGGTGGAGAGGGTGAAGTAGAGTGTGTTGATGAGGAAGAAGATGATGTGTCTGTTGGTGCTATATTTGGGGCAAAAGTGGTGGGTTGAAGGATGGGAACCGAAGCTGGTGGAGAATGTGGTTGGGTTAAGGTAGGTAATGGTGTGTTTATGGTATGGAAAGAGAGACTCATTGAAAACAACATGCCGAGTGACGATGATTTTTCGTCTGTTGGGAAGGAGGATTTTGTAACCTTTGTGTTGGAAGGAGTAACCAAGAAACACTCCCGGTTCACTTCTATATTCCAGCTTGTTCTTGTTATATGGCCTTAGAAGGGGAAAGGCTTGGCATCCAAAGATTTTAAGGCTGGTATAGAGTGGTTTATGGCCAGTGAGTTGTTCGAAAGGAATTTTATATTGGAGGGATTTCGAGGGCAAACGGTTGATGAGGTGGACGGCAGTAAGAAAAGCACTATCCCAATGTATGGTAGGTACTTTTGAGTGAGCTAGGAGGGATAAACCAACCTCGACTATATGTCGATGTTTCCGTTCAGCGAGGCCATTTTGTTGGGGTGTATAGGGACAAGAGATTCGATGAATAATGCCGGATTTGTTAAACAATTCGAGAAGAGTTTTATATTCTGTCCCGCCATCACTTTGAACCATCTTTATTTTCTTATTATATTGAGTCTCAACCAGGTTTTTAAAGTGTGTAAAGGCTGCCATAGTGTCGGATTTAAGTTTGAGGGGATAGAACCATGTAAATCTAGTAGCGTGATCAATAAAACTTATATAGTAATGAAATCCTTGAAAAGATTTAATGGGTGATGGCCCCCATAAATCAGTGTGAATCAATTCAAGGGGTCCATAACTATTGGTTTGAGAAGTTGGAAAAGGGAGTTTGTGCATTTTTGCTAAGGGACAAGTAGAGCAGAAAACTTCTTCTTCATTAGATTGAAATGGAATATTACATAACTGGAGAGTTTTCCTTACTACATCAAAAGAGGGGTGTCCTAATCTAGAGTGCCATAAACTTAGGACAGATTTATTTGTCAACTCTGCAGCACAAACTGCAAGAGGCTTCTGAAAACGTGAAAACTGATTGGATGATTTCGGAGGGCTGGTTTTCTGCTTGGCTAAGGCAAAGGAGTAGAGACCATGTTTAACACTCCCCTTGAGCAGAATTTCCCCGGTTGACTGATCCTTCACCAAACAAAAAGAGGGATGAAAATAAAAAAATACTGAGTTGTCCTTTGCAAACTGAGAAACACTGATTAGATTCTTTGTAATATGAGGAACATGCAATAATTTTTTGAGAAGAAAGGGGTGTGTTACTGTGGGAGAAGATGATTTTACTATAGAATCACCATAATGAGAAATAGCCAAACCTGTACCGTTGCCAACTTGCACTTTGTCATTTCCTTGGTATTCTGAGGCCACACCAAGATTGTTGAAATCATACGTAAGATGATTTGTTGCTCCTGAATCCGGATACCAATCATTCTCACTGAAATAATCATTACCAGCCATCGAAGCCACATTTGCAGCAGGATTTCTACCCCCTCTACCTTGCTGATGTGCTTGGACATTGTTGCAAGGATGATCCGGATTATCCTTGTAGTAACATTGAGCGGTGTTGTGATTATCTCGATTGCAATATGTACACCACTTTTTGTAGGTGGTGTATCTTCCTCCTCGTCCTCTTGAATTGGTTCTACCAGCATTCCTTCCACCAGGTGCTCTTCCACCTCTGTTAGGTGAACCACGTCCTCTCCAAGATTGTGTGTTTCCTCCTCGTCCTTGGGTGGCGACATTTGCAGCAGGTAAAGATCCGTCAGGATTAATCTGATTCCCTTCAAGGCTTTCAATTCGACTTTCAAAACTGAGTAGCAGTGAGTATACCTCCCTTAGTGAGCATCCTCCAATTTTCGCAGAAACAGAAACCATGATGGGATTGTAATCTGCTCCCAAACCACTCAAGATATATAAAATGTGGTATGTTTCTGAAACTTTTTGCCCAGCAGCGGTCAAGGCATCACAGCAGGCCTTGATCTTGTTTAAGTATTCTCTCATTCCCATGTTACCTTTCTTGGTATTCTGCAACTGCAATTTATATTGCATGATTTTCGCAATAGACTGGCTGGTGAAACTGGATGTTAGAGCCTCCCAAATATCTTTTGATGTCTCCAACCCCACTGTTGTGACTAGAAGCTCTTCTGAGAGAGACGAAAGTAACCAAGAGACCAGTAACTGGTCTTGCCGGACCGTCATATCAGATTGTTGGTGAGATTCGGTGATGGACCTTTCCTGCTCATGCACTTTGACATCACCTGTGAGGTAGCCCTCAAGGCCATATCCTCTAACAGCTGCTAAGATCTGCTGTTTCTAGACGAGAAAATTCGATTCTCCTAGCTTGATTGTTATGAGTTGAGCTTGAGGTTGAATAAGTGGGTTTTGGGTTGAAGGGGTGTTTTCACTCATCTTAAAGGATGGAAAAAGATTGGGAAAAGAAGAAAATCAGGCCAGCTCAAAGGCATGGCTCTGATACCATGAAAGGAAACGTGAAAGAAGGACAAAGCTGAAATATGAAAAGCATTCTGTATTTCATGCTTCAAGTGTTACTCATTCATTAATTGCATGCTACAGTAATACAAGGCATCCCCCTATATATAGTAAGGAACCAAAAACCCTAGCATCAAAATGGAATATTCTAGACCCTAGACATGTGCTTCACAAGACAGCTCATAAAACGGATTTCTTCCAGCTGTTTTACTGTTGCATTGTTTTGTGGGATCCAATCTGCTACTTCTCACCAGACTTGATACATCACATTTCTTGAGTGTATTTTTATTTTCCTTTATACAATCACTTTTTTAATCATCCTGAACAAGTCATCTCTATCATCCGCAAATATGGTGTTGATCAGCTAATGTCTTCCGGTGAAATCGTCATTCAAAGGTTCATATGCAGCAGCTTGGACTAGATTGAGGTGTTGCAGTTGGGGAGATCTCTCTCTTCCACACACACACCACCTTATATGACCTGGTATGTGCTATTTTCTGTCATTATATTTTTATTTTTTCTGCCTTAGTAGGACAAGTATAAATTGTCAAAATCTGTCTATGGCATTATCCTTAGTCCTCATTCCAATAAGAAATCGGATAAATTATTTTTTTTAATCCATTAAGTTTTATTACTTTTTATTTAAGGATTCCAATAAGGTTCCCATGCGACGCACAATTTGTAAGTAAGGTAGAATGTTTGATCAAAATAAAATAATTATCTAATGTTATGATAAAAAAATATAATAAAAATAAAAATCAGTATATAATAAATTTATTAATTATCTACGTCCATAATATGTTTATATAATTATGAACATGGTAGATATGAGAAACTATATATGATTTTTGTCAAAAAATAAAACTTACACCGTTTCTTGATAATAGCCCCATTAAAGAAAGAAGAAAAAAAAAAAGAGTTATCCCATGAAAGTTATGTTTAAATCGAAGTTACAACTAAAAAAATAAGTGGAGATAGTACTAAAGTATAAAAATCACGTATGTCATATATAGTTCCACAAAAAACGAATAAAACAGAAAATGGAATCTCAGGCGCGTTCTCCAATATCAGATCAAATTACTTATTTGAACGTATTAGTATTTTTTGGATTTCTCTCAATTCTTGTATAATCAGTATATCAATCCTCTTTTTAATTTCTACTAAATCAAGTTGCAATATTTCAAAATTCTATCAATAGTAAATCATATTAAAGGCAAACCAACATAACTTGAATATACGTCTCAATTGCTGTACACCGTCACACACTCCGCAATTAGCTGTTGTGTACAACTACTCTTATTTGACCTTATAATCGTGTCATGCTTCATCATAAATAAATTATAATGAATAAAAATAGCAGTAATAAACTGCACAATTGAATCAAACCTGTAAGATTAATGATAGAAATACCTCCTCGTCATGAAACACGTACTCAGTGTTGACGATTCTGTTATGCTGATCATAAGCCAGACAATCGTACTAATGAACTAATCGTACTTCATCACCCACAAAGTCTTGGACGGATTGACATTCTTGGCAAAGTATACATGAGGAGCCATTATGACTGAGATTAGTAATACTATATGCAGAATGATATATCAACTTCTAGACATGCAGAAAGTTGAGGCATGAACAATATAATTTATAGGTAGTAGAGCTGGATTTCATACCTTATCGCTAGCTTTTTGTAGCAGATTGATAAGTAATATGTAATAAATAATTTCCAGCTAATTTGAATGCAAGTATATGGAAATGATTTTTATACAGTTAAATGCGGATGTTGCGGTCAATTAATCCTAAAATGCTGACACTTAAATTTGTATTAGTTGTGATATTTTGTAGTAATAAACACTTTGCTGACACCTATTTTAGTCATATAATGACGTGATTGATAAATAAATATTGGAAAATTTGCGCTGATTTCTACAAATATTGCTGACAATTAAATTTAGTCCACTAACTCCGAATTTTATGCTTAGGTCAAAGGTGTAATTGATTCTCGTTAGGATAGAAGTATACATTATATAAAGATTTTATGCTTAATTCACTAATTCCGGATTTTATGCTTAAGTCGAAGTTATACAATAATAATTTCTCTTTTTTTAGGGTCAATAATTTATCTTACATATTTTATGCATTCTAACATTTATTAAACGAATAATTTTGTATATCATATCCATATAATTTAATATTCTTCAGACTTACCTAATCTATATACGGTTGAATTAAAGGGACAGGTTCTTGTGATATGTGATTTAGGTTGAATTTGGAAAACTCAATCAACATTTCCTTATATAGCATTTTCACAAATCATTTGTTGCTTTTAAACTTAAATTATTATTAAATTGATCGATGATTTTAGAAGATTGGGTCAAATTTTACTTATATAACAATGTACAACATATTTGCTTAATTTAAATTGTACTTCTTGTGAGATCAAATATATTGAAATGGGCAATTATTGGCCACTAGTGTGATGATAGGTCGACGTTACATTTTGCAACATACACCACCTACTAATGTGATAATTGGCTTTGGTCTTACTGCTGCTACTTATAAGAGGGTGTTTGATTCCTGGCATAAACGACTTGACCATGCTTCCCCATCCACATTACAGCACCTAGAGTTTCTAAAACATGTATGTATACCACATGTAATAGAAGCACATAAGTCTTGTGATGTGTGTCATCTTTCTAAGCAAACCAGACTGTCATTTCCTCACATCACCATTCAGACCACCAAACCTTTGGAACTCTTGCATATTGATATATGGGGTCTTTACAACCACCCTAGTATCACCAACACTCCATATTTTATGACAGTGGTTGATGATTTTAGTAAAATTACTTGGATATGTCTTCTCCCTACTAAGAAGCAAGTTGTTCAGTCCCTTCTTAAGATGATCACCGTACAACTTGAACAGTCTGTTAATATCATTAGATCAAATAATGGGACATAATTTATGAGCAAGGAATGTCAACTGTTATTCTCTAACCTAGGCATTCTACACCAGAAATTTTGTGTGTACACGCCACAATAAAATTGAGTGGTTGAAAGGAAACACAGAGACCTATTAGACATAGCTCTAGTAGTAATGATAGAATCAACTCTACCTAATTACCTCTGGCCCTATACCATTCTAACAACTGCATACCTCATTAATAGACTTCCTTCCTCTATTCTGTCTTGGAAATCCCATTTGAAGTCATGTTTGGACTGCCTCCTGCTTATGAACTGCTTAATCCTTTTGGTTGTTTATGCTATGCTACCAATTCTGCACCTACCAAGACTAAGTTCTCTCCTAGAGCATCAAAGTGTGTCTTTTTGGGTTACCTTCCAGGCCAAAAGACTTACAGACTTTACGGCATGGACGCCCACAAAATCTTTATCTCCAGAGATGTGGTTTTTCTTAAGGCAGTGTTTCCATATGCACAGAGGTATATATCCTCTAGATGTTGGTCCAACACTTCCTCTTCCAGTGTTGAATGATGATATTACTCAAAATTCTGCCTCTGAGCTTTCTCCATCATCTGTTCAGACTTTTGACAACGCCCTTGCTACTATTGTGCCACTGAGAAAAAGCCATAGGATTGTTTAGAAGCCATCTTACCTTGACGATTTTATCACCAATACAACTTCCCCTCCATCTGTTACCTCTACTGTACCTTTTGTTCCTAATGACAGATTTACAATATTTATGTCAAATAATTCCACTGTGCCTCACTCATATGAGGAGGCCAAACAACACTCTCATTGGCTTCAAGCTATGGAGCTAGAACTTATGTATTAGAAGATAACAACACTTGGATCTTGACTAATCTGCCACCCACCAAAAGGACCATAAGCTGCAAGTGGGTTTTCAAAACAAAACTCAATCCAGATGGCTCTATTGAAAGATACAAGGCAAGATTAGTTGTAAGGATTACAACCAAGTGGTAGGTGAAGATCTCTTGGATAGCTTCTCTCCCATAGCTAAACAAGTAACAGTTAGATTTCTCATTGCCATAGCTGACATTAAAGGTTGGTTTCTACATCAACTTGATATTAATGATGCTTTCCTACATGGGTACATTGATAAGGAAGTAAACATGAAGCCACCCCTAGGGTATACAAAGGCTAAACCTGGTCAAGGATGTAAATTGACTGGTAACTTGTATGGACTCAAACAGGCCTCAAGAAAATGGAACAATGAATTATGTGAAAATTTACTATCCTATGGTTTTGTTCAATCCCCCCATGACCATTGTTTATTTACTTGGCACAATGATTTTGTATTCTTGGCACTGGCAGTCTATGTTGATGATGTACTGGTTGTTAGCAACTCTGAACAACAGATTGGACACCTCAAAAAGTATCTTCACCAACAGTTCACAATCAATGATCTCGATAATGCTACTTATTTTCTAGGAGTTGAACTTGCTAGAAATAACAGAGGCATACATTTAAGTCAAAGAAAATATGTACCAGATATTCTTCATGATTCTAGAGTGGGAGATTGTAAACCAGTGTCTACTCCACTCCCTCAAGGTCTTAAAGTCTCTTCTAACAGTGGATGTCCTTTGACAGATCCTGAATCTTTTAAAAGGCTTATTGTCAGGCTACTTTACTTGACTCTCACACGGCCAGACATTACTTATGTAGTATAAAATCTCAGTCAGTTTGTTCATACTCCTCATACTGATCATTGGACAACAGTTGTACATCTTCTCAAGTACCTTAAGGGTACTTCTCGTTATGGATTTTTTTTAATCCTTCTAGCAGCTCTTTTACACTTACCAGTTACAGCGATTCCGATTGGGGTTCTTGCTCGGATTTCAGGAAATCTTTGACCGACTATTCTATTTTTCTAGGAGACTGTCTCATATCCTGGGAAACCAAGAAGCAAAGCACCGTATCTCACAGCTCAACTGAAGCCGAGTATAGAGCACTTGCTAGCACCACTTGTGAGTTGATTTGGATATACTATATTGCTGCTGACTTGGGTCTTTCTATTCCTAAGCATATTCCTTTGTTTTGCGATAATCAAGCTACCTTGCACATTGCTGAAAACCCCGTCTTCCACGAGCGCACCAAGCATTTGGACATGGATTACCACCTCGTTTGCAACAAGTACAAAGCTGGCTTTCTTCATTTGGCTCATGTTTCAACCAAACTGCAACTAGCTGATCTTCTCACGAAGCAACTCGGTCCTATACAATTCCAGCTCCCAGTGTCCATGCTTGGCATGTTACCCATTGCCAAGCTTGATGGGGGATATAGAATAGATAATATGATAAGGGCATAGTAGTCTTTTTACTGTATTGAGCTAAACTCATTAGCTGTAGGATTAGTATTAATAACAACTTCTGTAACCATTTTTTATATTGAGATAATATACAATGAGCAGTTATTAGCTAAGAGCTAACTGTTTCCCCCTCTCTTAGTTTCATATTTCTACAACGAGTTTGTAGACTCAAGTATCAATGAACTTGGACTGAAGCTCGACACCTATTCTAGCTCGAGTTCGACTTATTTATCTCAAATTGATTTCGATCTTTTGTGAGTAGATTCTGAATGGCATGCGAATTATTTTGGCTCATTTATGCCCTAAATAATTACATATTGGTTTTAGAATTTACTATATTACAATTGAAAATTAGTCCATACTTAATTATTCAGTCTCACATAATTGAAAACTTTTAATGCTTTTGCCAACAATTTAATCAATGTTATTTATCAGAAATGTTTACTTGCCAAAGTTGATGGTGAAAGTTCAATAACGCAATTACACAAATTGCATATTGAAAATCTAAAAGGGAATTTATTATCTGAATATTAATTTATTTTTAAAATAAAAAGCGTCATTTTTTGGGCCCTTAAAAATATTGAGCCGCCCATGTTTGATACTTTAAGTCGGGTTGGACTCAATAATTAATAATCTATTTTGATATGATTTGTATGACGAACTAAGGTGGAAGTAGATGGTCATTCCTTTATATATTCTCGAGATAAAATCATTTTTGACTTCATGATTTCTCACTTATACAATTTTAGTCCCAAAAAATTTTAAAATTTAATTTAGTCCCGTAACTTTAAAATTAGTACGTAGTTAGTCCTTTTCACCCCTCGGTGATCAATTTGGCCGAAAATCGCACGTGCCGGTCACATTATTATATTTTTTGATTGATTTTTAGATACGTGACACCGGAAGCTTATGTCAAAAATTGTAAAGAAGAAAACAATTTAAAAATCGGCCGCAAAATATGGTCACGTGATCAACACATGCGACTTTTCAGCCAAATTGATCACCGAGGGCAAAAAAATGACTAGATTCCGACAAATTCTAAAGTTAGGGGATTACATTGAATTTATAACTTTTTTTTGACAAAAATTGGACGAGTAAAAAATTACTGGACCAAAAATACTTGCAGCCCTACTTTCCCATTCTTATGACTGATATGAATTTATGATGGGAATAAATACTTGTTGATCAGAGAAGCCGAATTGGGTAAAATGGAGGACTTGTTGATCCGAGAAGTCAATTGGAGTAAAATACAAGCCTTAATGATTCGAGAAGTTAAATAGATAGTAATATAAATAAAGAAAAGAAAATAAAGAAACGTGCGAATAATGTGGAGACCACAAGACGGTCACTCACAAGAGACAAATTAAAAACATTTTCATGCCACAAGCCGACAGATGAACTCTCATATCTATGGATGAACTATTCCTAACAACTACGAATAAGATTATTATTATTAGTTGATTAATTAATTAATTAATTAATTAGTATTAGTCACTACTACTACTATTATTATTATTATTATTATTATTATTATTATTATTATTATTATTATTATTATTATTATTATTATTATTATTATTATTATTATTATTATTATTATTATTATTATTATTATTATTATTATTATTCCTTATCAATATTTTTTATAATTTATAATTACTCCCAATTAACATTTACTAATTAGTTCTTAACGATGCTCTTTTTCTTGTGATGCTTTTATTGTTATTAATAATTAATAATTAGTTAGTTACTAGTAGCCATTGTTGTTTCTAATATAATCATAAATAATGTATTTTCATAATTTATAATTACTTCCACTTAATCTTTATCAGTAAATTAATTGGTCAAATATAATGATTGTTGGTGTTACTATTACTACCATTGTACTATTGCTATTACTGTTACTAGTACACTCATGTGCGATGTATGGAAGTTTGTTAAAAATATTAATTTAATTAAAATATTATATAATCTAATATTAAAAAATAGAATTGTAGTATTCTTAACAAAATGAATATTTGAATAATTTTGATTAAAACACATAAAAATTATAAAATAATGTAAGTATCAGTTTATCTCATTTTATATATGAATTTAATATAACTTACTTTTATAAATATATTATTTTATAGATTAACATCTATATATATAAGCTAAATGAATGGTGCTTATGTAATTTTACTTTTCTCGCTAATTTTTGGACCATTATTAGGTGATTCTTAAGTAAGTTCCATACTTTTTAAAAGAAAAATTTAAAATACAAATATTCATTTATAATCCACGATGTATAATATATCAAATTAATCATCTTTTAACGATCTTTAATTTGACATCAATATCAGATATATTATAATGAGATATGGGATTTAAAAATCTGATGGTTTGTTGGTTAACTTTTTTTAGTTATATTTAAATGTAAATTATGGATTGGACTATAACATTGGGTTGGGCTACAACTAAAGTTAGTTATATAATTTTCTTTAAACAAATTAATTTTAATTTTTTGAAAAATTGCTACTATTCATTTAATTTTACTTAACATGAGTTTTATTAATTTTATCTATTTAAGTACGTGTGAGAGAAAAAAATATTGTTTAAATATTTTGAACTCCTACTTTATTAAATTAAAACTAATTTAATATGTACTTTTATAATTGGTCTATTAAATTACTAAATTTGCTACTTATTCATTTTTAACAATTTTTGTTTGCTTACCCTGTTTTATTTACTTATTCATATCTCTGTATAATGTATATTTGTTAATATTATTTTACTTGATTATTTACAACTAATCAATTTATTTTATTTGACAATGTTTTTCTAATTGTTCATTTTTCATGTCAAGAGAAAAACATTGTTGAAATAATTGAACATATAATTTATTAAATTAAAAGGAGAGGTTAATATTGAACTTAATAACCAGCTTATTAAATTATTAGTTTACTAATATTTGTTTGTTATAATAATATTTTTTGTTTGATTAATCACTTGACTACGACTTTTGCGCATATGTATATCTATATATGATAGTTAATCTTGAATTTCCTTGATTACTTATTCATATTTCTTCATATTTTATATTTATTAATGTTATTTTTGTAAAAAAAAAAAAAGGTTTTGTGGCCTAAACTATGAGATTTTTTACGCATTGCAATCTAAACTTCTTCTTAAAAGATAAAACTTGACTAACATGAACTACATATTTTTCTAAACTTAATTTACAACCTACATAATTGTTACATTTAACCTGCCTCAACTATGTCTTCTTTTCACATTTTATGATCTAAATAATTGTTTTTACATTAATCAATTTGTGTATTTAAACAAATCTAGTATTTATAATAAAAATATAGATTCAACATATATATGAAAATAATGAGATATAGGAAAACTCCCATGCCCAACGACTGAATTTAATTATGTCAATATCAAAATTTATTTAAAAGAAATTAAAAGAAAGTTAATACTTATCAAAGATATAATAACTTACCAATTATGGTTGTAAAATTTGGATGGGAAATTAAAATATTGAAACTAACCTCCATTTAATTTATATATATATATATATATATATATATATATATATATATATATATTATAAATTATAATAATAATAATTATTATTATTATTATTATTAATATCACTAGTACTATTAAATAAAATAATAATCATGATGAATTAGTTATATTTTATTCCTTAAAATATTTATCTGTTGAATAATACGATTATTAATTAATAATTAATTAAATTATTATATAGTTACAATTGTCGATGAAATAGTAATAATAATAAATAAATAATATGATATTCATATTACAATTTTAGTATTTTATTTAAACAATAAAATATTACATTTCTTATTATTTATTGAACATACTAATTATTAGAATAGTTATCAACCTATCAACCTATTCTACTAAAAGAAGGTTGCACAAAAATAGGAAAAAACACATATCCCTTTTACAATTTTTTGCCAAATTTTTATTTTATTTTAATTTTAAAAAAATATTCTTAAATCCGTAGAGAGTCCCTAAAGAAGGGGAACATCCACCTTCTTTTGTGGGTTCTCCTCGGCAAATTTAATATATTATTGTACTGTTCACTTAACTATTAATATAATAGGTGCACTTTTTTCCTATTTATCAATCTAAGTGAACTCGCCTGTGCCACAGGCGAGTTCACTTAAATCTGACAAAACACTGTTCAATCTCGCTCCTGCCAGGGGCGAGTTCTTTAAATTTTTTTTTTTTTTTTTTTTCAGTTAGATCTCGCCTGTGTCAGGGGCGAGATCCAAATTTTTTTTTTTTTTTTTAAAAGATATAACTGATCTCGCCTGTGCCATGGGCGAGATCAAGTATGACGTAAACTCGCCCCTGGCAGGGGCGAGTTCTAATTCTTTTCTTTTTTCTACCGTATTTTAGATTATATATATATATATTATCTATTATTTAATTATCTTTTAGGATTTTATATATACATTATCTATTATTTAATTTTCTTGTCTCTATCAAAACATTCATATTAAATTATGATAAATTTTGAATAGATTACACTGATTGGTAATAATAAATAAAGTGAACATACATAATCCAGAATTCGATATCAGTTAATAGAATTGAGAAACAAATAATCTAAAGGATTATTCTTATATAAAATATTTTATTAGTTTACCTACAAAATATCCTCTATTGAAAATAAATTTTAAGAAAAACATAGAAAATACAATTTTATTTTAGGATGAACTGAATCTTCATAGTCCATATCACGAGCTCATTCATTAAATAGAGTTGGATTTGGATTTAGAATTTTAAAAACATAGATGACCTCAAATCTTTCAATTTTTTTATCGAATAATCTCCTATATCCATAAGATGAACTCATTAATATAAATAAAGTTGAATTTTGATTTAGAAAATTAATGAACTAAACTAATAAAATATAATAAGAATAATCATTAAGAAAATATATTCTTTTCTCAATTTTATTAAATTGTATTGCAATTTTGACCATTTTTTTTATTATATATTATCAAATAAAAATGCGTTTTCAATAAAAGTATTGTTCATGTTAATATTGATTTACTGTTTAAAAAAATAACCCGTGCGATGCACGGGAGTATTTACTAGTATATATATAAAATTTTAAAAGAAAATTAAATAATAGATAATGTATATATAAAATCCTAAAAGATAATTAAATAATAGATAATATATATATAAAATCTAAAATACGGTAGAAAAAAGAAAAGAATTAGAACTCGCCCCTGGCACAGGCGAGATCAGTTATATCTTTTAAAAAAAAAAAAAAATTGGATCTCGCCCCTGACACAGGCGAGATCTAACTGAAAAAAAAAAAAAAAAAATTTAAAGAACTCGCCCCTGGCAGGGGCGAGATTGAACAGTTGTCAGATTTAAGTGAACTCGCCTGTGGCACAGGCGAGTTCACTTAGATTGATAAATAGGAAAAAAGTGCACCTATTATATTAATAGTTAAGTGAACAGTACAATAATTAATTAAATTTGCCGGTTCTCCTCCAATCATTTTTTTCTTTTCCTTTTCCTTTTTTTTTTTTTTTTTTTTATCTTTTGCCTTCGAAATTTAAAAGTCTTTTAACTTTTTCGTCTCAACTTGATTTTTCATAAGAAATATATCAAATTATTTCTCTTTTGACGATCTTCGATTTGACATCCATAATGCATATATTATAATTAAAATATTAATTTTTAAGTGTAAAATACCTTTTTTGAATAGTAATGATATATTTTGATTTTCTAAAAAAATGATATATTTTCATTTCTAGATTTTTTTTATATAAAATTAAAATGTGATAGAATTCCAAAAATAATTTTTTTTAACTGATTGAAATTTTTTAAAGATTAAAATTATTTACTTTAATTTTACCTTTTTTATCTTAATAATTTTTGGATAGTTTAAAGTATTTGGTTGAAAAAAATTCATAAAAAATACAAAAATTGTTAGGTTTACACTTTACAATAGAAAAAAGCTTAGATATATTTGCTAAAGTAATTTGTTGATTGAATTAGTTTGCATATTATTTTCTTCTATTTGTGAAAAGAAAAAATATGTTAACTATAAAAATAATAAGCCGATTATTTTTATTTGAACATGACATGATAATATAGTTTACCACTCATATACTTAAGTAACTAATATGTTTGTGGCTTCTTATACTAATATTATATTATTTAATATATGCGGCTTTCAAACGATAATTATTCAAAATATTTGACATTGTCCTATCATTATATGCATATGTAATTATTACAACATGTGCAATGCACATTGAAATAACAGGGAGGGAAATGAATTGAATTTCAAGTGTGTATTTATAATTTTACTTAAAATATTCAGCATAATCAGATCATGCATTCAAATAATTAAATTAATAAATAAGCTGATTATTTTATTATTATTATTATTATTATTATTATTATTATTATTATTATTATTATTATTATTATTATTATTATTATTATTATTATTATTATTATTATTATTATTATTATTATTATTATTATTATTATTATTGAAAACGTACTCATCCCGTGCATCGCATGGGTGGACATCTAGTAATTGTATATAGTATAGTGTTTTTATCGGTCAAGGACCCAAAAGATAAGTTAACTATCATTCAGGTCCTGAAAGATAATTTATATCAATCCAGGGTCTAAAAGATTTGAAACTATCAATGGAAAACCCACAAAACCAAAATCATTAAAACCCAAAAAATATACTTATCTCGAAGTGATAAGTAAGAAAATCTATGTCAAAAGTCTTTCGCTACATTTTTTTTTAATAATCGTGATATATCTAAACTAATTAAATAATTTGCAATGTTTTTAAAATATTGTAACAGCCCGATTTTCTGAACTATTTTTAACTAATTATAAATCCCAAAAAACATGCCATGATATTTAATTTATTTAATAAAATACTATATTTTAAAATCAAACCATTACGAAAAGAGTAATTTAACATAATCATATATAATGTCACAATACTTTACGAAACAAAGTATATTGAAATCAATATTGAAAATATACGAAATAGTTTAAAAACTTTAACAATTTTGATGATAGTATTAAGTAATTGGCAGCGGAAAATATAATTTGTTCAAACCTGTCACATCTTAAACATCTCCTCAATCAAATTAACATTCTAGTATAAATCACTAATAATTTGTTACGTATCTAGCACATGTAAAAACATATTAAAATATTTCACAATTATGAATCTAACACATCAATCCACCATAATAATTTATTAAGTACTCAATTATAATTACGAATAAACTCATTGCGTACCATAATTTCATAAGATCCCAATTACCACGTACTACAAGTCCAAAACTTCACCATACTTTTGAAATAATGTAAATCATAAATCATAAACACCATATTGCACCCATTTAATTATTAAGTTCAAATAAAATTTTATTTATAACTTTATACCACAATATGCTTTCCGGCTCCGCCTTTGCTTCAATTGTTCATTCCATTTGTACCTGAGGTTCAATAATGGGTTGGGTGAGCTTCCTTCAGCTCGTGGGAGTCACAGTTTATCACATTAATTATAAATACAAAGAGGCATACAATGTAACAATTATCATAATGATGCGCTTGTATTGACAAGACACATAGAGCTAACTTGTATTGGCAAGTAGCATATTGGTTATGGGCTAAACTTGTATTGGCAAGTAACATAATGACAATGAGCTAAACTTGTATTAGCAAGTAGCAAATTGAATAGTCACTCGTATAGGCAAGTAAAAACTTAAACTTGTATCGGCAAGTAGCAAATTGAATGGTCACTTGTATTGGCAAATAACAACTTGAAGAATAAGTGCACACGTATACAGTCAAGTAAAAATAATTAAAGCGATAAACAATAAACCTCTACCTGGAAAATGAGATGATTGAAATGCAAATGATTGGATTAATTTGTAGTCCTAGGCTCGAATTCTCGCTCCAAGTCCTACATTTAACCGTGAAAAAATATTTTAAAACTATTGATAGTAGATCACTATAAAAGCAAGAGGAAAATCTAAAGAAATATTTTAATTAATGAAAATAATAATAGTAATTAAAAGGAAAATTTAGTGGGCTTTTGAGAATATGGATGTGAAGTAGGGTAAATGTGGAATTTGAGTAATATATATGAGTTTATGTCACATCACGATTTTCTATACTATTTTTAAGTAATTACAAAGCCCCCAAAACAAGCCATGATATTTAATTTATTTAATTAAATACTATATTTTAAAATCAAACCATTACGAAAATAGTAATTTAACATAATCATATATAATGTCATAATATTTTACGAAATAAAGTATATTAAAATCAATATTGAAAATATACGAGATATTTTAAAAACTTTAAGAATTTTGATGATAGTATTAAGTAATTGGCAGCGGAAAATACAATTTGTTCAAACCTGGCACATCTTAAACATCTCCTCAATCAAATTAACATTCTAGTATAAATCACTGATAATTTGTTAAGTATCTAAAACATGTAAAAACTTATTAAAATATTTCTCAATTATGACTCTAACACATCAGTTCACCATAATAATTTTATCAAGTACTCAATTATAATTACGAACTATATAAATCACCTTAAACTCCTAGCATGCCATAATTTCATAACTACCACATACTACAAGTCCAAAGTTTCACCATACTTTTGAAATAAGGTAAATCCTAAATCATAAACACCATATTGCACACATTTAATTATTAAGTCCAAATAAAAATAATTTATAACTTTATACCACAATATGCTTTTCGGCTCCACCTCTGCTTCAATTGCTCATTCCATTTCTACCTGAGGATCAATAATAGGCTGGGGTGAGCTTCCTTTAGCTCGTGGACGATTACAACTTATCACAATAATTACAAATACAAGAGACATACAATGTAACAATTATCATAATGATGTGCTTGTATTGGCAAGACACATAGAGCTAACTTGTATTGGCAAGTAGCATACGGGTAATGGGCTAAACTTGTATTGGCAAGTAGCAAATTGAATAATTACTTGTATTGACAAGTAATAACTTGAAAATAAAAGCACACATAGGCAGTCAAGTAAATATAATGAAAGCGAAAAATAATAAACCCCCACTTGGAAATGAGATGATTGAAAATGCAAATGCTGGCAAATTAGTCCAAAGTCCTAGACTCGTACTCACACTCCTCGATTCCTACAATTAATAAATAAAAGAAAATCTCAATAAAAATGGAATTTATAGCCTAACTTAGAAAGAAAGAATTTGAAGAAGAAACAAACAAAAAAAAAAAAAAAAAAGAAAAAGAAGCAAAAAGGGCAGAATATGAAAGTTGCTTGGTTTCCCGAGATACACTAGGAATTAAATAGGAATAAAAGTTTGGGAATGGGTTGATATTTGGCTAAAAGCATGGCGATTTGGATTTATCCTCTTCCACCAGTATACAACACGTCCCCCCCATTCCCCCTCATTCTTTTAGTCTGCTTCCTTCTTCGCTTTGCCATCTTCCATCTGATTATTTGACCTGCATTTTTTTTTCTTATCTTCCACTCTCCCTCATCTCGGCGGAAGCAACAACATCAGGGCGGCGGCGGGACCAGAATCGAACTATAACTTGGCTGAGCGCCACCGCTGTCCTCACGAGCGGATCCGGGCAGGGGGTCATGGTGTGGTGCGCATGGCGGCGAGTTTAACAGCTGTGGAGTTAGGTGAGGAGCGATTTTAATTTGTGGTGTCTGTAGAATTTTGGAAAAATTGATCTGAAGGGAAATAAGGATTCCTTTTCCGATGGTTTGGCTGTAGAAATTGGGTATTTTGATGATTTTCTCGGAGGAATTCGGCGGAGGCAGCAACCAGAAAATTAAAAAGAAACACAGTAGGATTCTTTACCTTACGGTGGAAAATAATAGCAGTGTAATTTATAAGAAAAATATTACTAGTGGTTTTCTAATCTATCTCCACTACTCCATGATCTCCCACTCCCTCACTCACGTACTCACGCACAGAGGTAATGAGAACTTCCGATTTTCCTAAGAGTCTATCTGTTCTCTATTGGGTTTGGCTCAATTGGATTTGGGCTCAATTATTGGGTCGTCTATTGTCATATGGGTATAAATTTATTGGGCCAGATATGGATATAGATGTAATGTATGTAAATGGGCTCTCAATAATAAAAATGAATGGGCCTTAAATAATTTATTTGGACTAGACAGTCCAAATATAAAATATTAATCATATAAAATTGATCGGCCTATATAAATGAAATGATAATTAAAATTCACAAAATATTTAAATAGACGAAAAATTTCTTGGGCGTTACAGTTTATAATGTTATTGACTCTAAAATTGGAATTCTCAATTTTAATAAATGTCGACAGTAGTTAGTTTCACGGCAAAATTGGCATTTAAAATTAAAAAAAAAATATATATATATATATATATATATATATATATATATATATATATATATATTAAGACTTGCAGAACATACGCTTGCGTACAACGTCTTCCTCTTTCCTTCATCCGATTCCTTCATTCCCTTCATATGCGAGATCAAATTCTCCTTTCGTTCCTTCGATTTCTCCATTCAAAATCCGCCTTTATGTGCGAGATCAAATTATCATTTCCTGCCTCCCATTCCTCCATTCCAATTTCGACGATCAAATTATTTTCTGTTGGTGTACAATAGAATCAACAATAAAATTACCGGATAGTTTTTTGGGTTGAGTCGCGTACTAGGTCGCTCTCTTTAAGACGATTCGCGCCTCTGCCCAAATTGTGCAAGCAGTATTCAGCCCCGTCGTCCCCAGGATAAAACAGCCCAGAAAACTCTCTGTCTCGGAACCCTTCTGCACCGGAAAGACACCGGAATACTAACTCCCTCTACTGCTTGGTATACTGATAAAAAAAAAATATAGAATACGGAAAGAATTTTTGATTCTCTGTATTCTCTCTTCTCTATCTCGCCCCACTTAAATAATGGAGGAGACAGGTTTTTTTTAACGTTACTTAGTGGGAGAATAATAAGGAAAGAACGGACCTATCAATTAATGGACTGACTAGGTCTATAATAATTTAAAAAGATATTTTTAAAATTAAACTAAAATATTTTTTTAATAAAAATTCATAATTCTAACAATCCCCCACTTGAATTTTTCAAAGTATTTTTCCAAAACATTTTTATCAAGCAGTATTATAAAGTTGTGCATAAGTAAAGGTGTTGATCAACTTGAACCTTTACATAGTGTGGATGATTTAGATTTTACTAGAGTAACTCGTAGTTTTGAACTCTATCTCTAACAACATCCCACACACAACTCTACCAGGGAGTAGTCCAAAAGCCCGTGCTTTTACGGCCATACACGTGTATCCCGGTATAGTGAATGCTCTAGAGATTTTGCCCACAATCTCATAGGAAGCGGCCTCACTTCCACATTCACATAGGTAGGTCTATCAAGAGTACTCCTGTAGCTAGGTACCCCAATCCAACTGGATATATAGAACCTATTAAGAGTTAAAAAATATAAACTCAACCTTAATTATATCGCTTCAGGATATCATGCTTCAACACAACAATACTCGAAAGGATTCCAAAATTATAAAATTAGCATGATTCACACATATTACTTACAACTTGTTATTACCCATTGAACCTATTTCTTGGGATCTCCAGTCTATAGGTTGGGTTACCATCGTATGTAACTTATCAATCAATCTAAGGGCAAAAGTCCCATTCCTTTCGAGGTTCTGCAAACTTTCTCTCGTGCTAATCATTTAGTCAAAGGATCAGCTAAATTTTCATCAGTCCGTATATGATCCACTATAACAGCTCCTGTAGAGAGGTATTCTCTAACAGTACTGTGCTTACGACGTATTTGTCGTCTTTTGCCGTTATAATAACGGTTCTGAACTTTTGCAATAGCCGCGGTACTATCGCAATGGATCAATACAGCTGGAATCGGTCTTTCCCATAAGGGAGTATCACATAGCAGATTTCTTAACCATCCTGCTTCTTCACTAGCTGTAGCTAGTGCTATCATCTCAGACTCCATAGTGGACTGAGCCAAAATAGTCTGTTTCTTTGACTTCCAAGAGACAGCCCCACCAGCTATATTAAATATATAGCCACTGGTTGCCTTTGAGTCATCTGAAAGAGTATTCTATTCGGCATCGCTATATCCTTCTAGGACAGCGGGAAACTTCTCATAATGTAAATCAAAGTTCACAGTTCTTTTCAAATATCTCATAACTCTCTCAATAGCATGCCAATGTTCAATACTCGGTCTACTTGTAAATCTACATAACAATCCCACAACATATGCAATATCTGGTCTAGTGCAATCAGTTACATAGCGTAAACTACCAATTATGCTCGCATATTTAGATTGTCTTACACTATCACCAGTATTTTTAAATAATTTTACACTAGGATCATAAGGTGTGCATGCAGGTTTACAATCAAAATAATTATACTTTTTCAAAACTTTCTCAATGTAATGTGACTGATCTAAGCAAATTCCTTTTACAGACCTAGTTATCCTAATTCCAAGAATAACGTTTACTTCACCAAGATCTTTCATATCGAAATTTGCACATAACATAGATTTCACATTGTTAACCACATGAATATTAGAATCAAATATAAGCAAATCATCCACATAAAGACATATAATAGTGCAAAGCTCATTCTCTGATTTATAATAAATGCACTTATCACTCTCATTCACTTTGAAACCATGTGAGATAACAAGATTATCAAATTTTTCATGCCACTGCATTGGAGCCTGCTTTAATCCATAAAGAGATCTATTCAATTTACACACTTTATTTGCTTGCTCAGAAATTACAAAACCCTCAGGCTGATCCACATAAATTTCTTCAATCAATTCACCATTTAAAAAAGCACTTTTCACATCCATTTGATGCACAACAAGATCATGAATAGAAGCAAGTGCAAATAAAACACGAATTGATGTAATTCGACTAACAGGCGAAAAGGTATCAAAGAAATCAATATTCTCTTTTTGTTTAAAACCTTTAGCAACTAGGCGAGCTTTGTATTTATCAACTGTACCATCAGGTTTCAATTTCCTTTTCAATATCCATTTACATCCTATAGTTTTGCAGCCAGGAGGTAAATCAACTAAATCCCAAGTCCTATTAAAAGCAAGTGATTCCATTTCGTCATTTATAGCTTCTTGCCAAAATTCAGCATCTACAGAGGACAAGGCTTCTTGTATATTTTGTGGGTCTTGTTCAACAGTAAAAACATAATAATCAGAACCATAGTCTTTAGCAATTCTAGCACGTTTACTCTTTCTGGGTTCAGATTCCAATTTCATACGAGGTTCACTTATTCTAGTTATTGAATTATTACTACCCCCACTATTCCTTGATATAAAAGGGAATTTATCTTCATAAAACATAGCATCATTTGATTCAATAATGGTATGAGAATTCAAATAAAAAAATCTATATGCTTTACTGTTCACAGCATAGCCAATAAACACACATTCATAAGCTCTACTAGCAAGTTTTTTCCTTTTTGGATTAGGAATCCTTACGTAAGCCAAACAACCCCAAATTTTAAAATAAGATAAATTTGGCTTTCTGCCTTTGAAAATTTCGTATGGAGAGACATTGGTTTTTGATTTGGGAACACGGTTCAATACATAATATGCAGTCAATAAAATCTCTCCCCACCAATAAGAAGCAGCACCAGAATTTAATAAAATAGCAACAACAGACTCAGTCAAAGTCCTATTTTTTCTTTCAGCTTTTCCATTCATTTCAGGAGAATAAGGTGCTGTTTTTTCATGAATAATGCCATGTAATTTAAAAAACTCAATAAACATATCAGAATCATACTCAGTACCTCTATCACTACGCAGTCTTTTCACTTTCTTATTGCATTGATTTTCAATTTCAGAGATAAATAATTTAAACATATAAAATGCTTCACTCTTATGTTTCATGAGATAAACATAAGTATAATCAGAGCAATCATCAATAAATGTAATAAAATATCGTTTTCCATTTCTAGTCAATACACCATCAAATTCACATATATCAGAATGAATTAAATCAATTGGCTCAAACTCCTTTTGTATAACTGATTTATGAGGAGTTTTAGTATTTTTTACTTGAGTGCAAAATTCACATTTTTCAAAATCATTTACAGACAATTTCGGAATTAAGCCTAAATTACACAAATTTTTAATTATACGTTTATTGACATGAAATAATCTAGAATGCCAAGTATTAAAATAACAGATATAAACAGAAGGAGAAATTTTATTCACGTCAACATTCAACTTAAACATCCCATTAGTAGCATAACCCCTACCAACAAAAACATTGTTTTTTGCTAAAGTATAAACATCAGCCCCTATAGTCTGAGTAAACCCAGCCTTGTTGAGAAGGTAGCCCGAAACAAGATTCTTCCTCATCTCTGGAGTATGCAAAACATCTTTGAGAATCAGGGTCTTTCCAGAGGTAAACTTCAACTCTACCTCACCAGTCCCGGCAACAATAGTAGTGTGAGAATCACCCAAAAGTACATTTTTATCCTCGATTTCAGAATAAGATTTGAACATAGTTCAATCAAAGCAGACATGGCGAGAAGCACCCGTGTCTACCCACCACCCTTCGGATCCTCCAATTAAATGGATTTCAGTAATCATGGCAATAAATGACTCCTCAATAAGATTAGCCTGTGGTGCCACACGTTGAGTCCCATTTCGACAATTCCTAGCCATATGGCCAGGTTTGTCACAATTCCAACATTTAAATTCTCCCTCTGGGACTCCCGTATGGACCACATCTTTTCTCACTGGGGGTCCATTTCTTGAAGTGGGGCGTTGATTATTCCTATTCTGGAACTGAGGAGCATTCCGGTTTTGAAAATTACGACGATTTTGATTTTGATTTTGATTCTTCATATTTTTGGGTTTTGGTTTTAGAACAGCGGAGGTGGAGTATTTCTGAATATTTTTGTTGTTAGACACAACAAGAATTTCTTCCTTCTGATCTTGTTTCCGGGCTTCTTCCTCAATACGAAGGCGGGTTATTAGACTTTCCAGTGAGAATTCTTTGGTTTTGTGCCTGAGAACATTTTTGAAATCTTTCCAACTAGGGGGTAACTTATCAATTAAAACAGCAACTTGAAATTGTTCATCTAAAGCCATATCTTCTGAGATAATCTCATATGCAATTTTTTGTAGTTCATGAGATTGTACCTCCACGGATTTGTCATCAGACATTTGATACTTGAGATATCGGCTCACCGCATATTTCTTTGCTCCAGCCTCCTCAGTGTCATATTTCTTCTGGAGTGCATCCCAGACATCTTTTGCAGACTCTTTGGAGGAGTAGTAATCATATAAATCGTCCGCCAAACCATTAAGAATAAAATTCTTGCACAAGAAATCAGTTTCCACCCATGCCGTTTGTTGCTTAATTTGTTCATCAAAAGGACTATCCGGTAAATTGAGTAAAGTGGGTTTTTCAGAGGTGAGAACGGATGAGGCTTTTTTGGTGGTGAGAAAAAATAACATTTTCTGTCTTCATCTTTTGAAATGGAGACCCTCAAAACGAAAGGGTTTGTTGAGGTCAACGGTGACGGAATCAATTTCGGTGTTCATGGCAGAAAAGATCGTCTTAAAATTGTTGGTGCACAATAGAATCAACAATAAAATTACCGGATAGTTTTTTGGGTTGAGTCGCGTACTAGGTCGCTCTCTTTAAGACGATTCGCGGCTCTGCCCAAATTGTGCAAGCAGTATTCAGCCCCGTCGTCCCCAGGATAAAACAGCCCATAAAACTCTCTGTCTCGGAACCCTTCTGCACCAGAAAGGCACCGGAATACTAACTCCCTCTACTGCTTGGTATACTGATAAAAAAAAATATAGAATACGGAAATAATTTTTGATTCTCTGTATTCTCTCTTCTCTATCTCGCCCCACTTAAATAATGGAGGAGACATGTTTTTTTTTAACGTTACTTAGTGGGAGAATAATAAGGAAAGAACGGACCTATCAGTTAATGGACTAACTAGGTCTATAATAATTTAAAAAGATATTTTTAAAATTAAACTAAAATAATTTTTAATAAAAATTCATAATTATAACATTTTCTCTCCTCCTTCCTCCCATTCCTCCATTCCAATTTCGACGATCAAATTATTTTCTCCCCTTATTCAGTTCTTTCACTCGCACCCACCCCATAGAACTTCATTGACAAGGGGAGAGGGGGTGGTGTGCGTGGTGTTTGTGGCGTAAGAAAATTGGCGTGTTGATCGGAAATAAGCACCTAATGAAAAGGGATGGTGTTGGAGTTAGAATGTGTAGGCCTAAGATTAATTATTGAAGTTGAGATTTGATTACAGGATATAGTTGTAGGAATTTTGAGCGGAATTTGGTTGGATTAGAACATTACAAGAAGAAGTGAAGAAAATTTTGGTTGCTAGGAAACTGAAATTAATGTGGGTAAAAATTATTCCACTATTAAGGCTACATATTTATATAGAATTTTGGTAGCAGTTTCTAATCTACCTCCCACTACCCATGATCTCCCCACTCCTCCACTCCTTCACGTCACTCCTCCACACTCCACTCCTCCACTCCTTCATGCTCACAAAACAGGAAAATATCCGAATTCTAAAATTCTATCTGTTCTATGTGGGCTCTATAGATTTTGGGATAAAATTTAATCCACAATTATTGATTGGGCCTAAGTATTGAGCCAACGATGCAAATGGATGAGATGATCCATATGAATGTGTTTATTTAAATTAAATAAATGGATTCTAAAAAAATTATTTTAACTTAAAAATAAATAGTTGTTCAGAAATAAGATTTGAATATATACTGGGCCAATGTAAATCTATTTGGGTTGAAAAATTCAAATCTTGAAAAATGATCATATGAAAAGGATCGACCCAATTGAATGAAATGATGATAAAAATAAAATCATACAAAATAGTTTAATAAATAAACGAAAATTCTCGGGCGTCACATATATACAAATTAACAAAAAAATGTATTTATATAAGAGGAAAATTCTATTTTAGTGAAATAAATCACATGAATTTAAATATTATGAACTCAAAAAAGAAATTACAGACTTTTTAAAAAAGGATTTTTTTCCCCGCGTATGATTTTAAAAGAAATTACAGATGTTTTAAAAAATAAATTTTTAAAAAAATAACAATTTAAAAAATGAAACTACAGAAAATTAAAAAAAAAATGTCGTGAAAGACATTTGAGGTATATTTCCACTGTTTTTTCACTTTGAGACAATTTATTTTGTGGTTTTGTAATTTTTCAAACAGACCCTCTAATGATTTTAGACTTATGGGTCTTCCATTGATAATTTCAAATCCTTTAGGCCCTAGATTTATAGAAATTTTCTTTTAGGACTTGAATTGATAGTTCACCTATCTTTCAGGTCTTTGACCGATAAAAATCCTAGCAGAATATCATTTTTCTTCTTCATTCCAATTATAACTTTAGTATATTTGGATATTATTTCATTCATTTATCAATCATGCCATTTAGGGATGGCAAATGAGATGGGTTCATACTCGAACCTGCATGAAACCCATTTCGATCAAACCCATAAAAGTTCGGTCAAAAGGGGTTTGGCGGATTTAAAGTGGGTAAATGATTTTGCTAAACTCGCCCCTAACTCGACTCCGGTATTAAATATATAAATATTTTATAATTTTATAAATACCTCACACAAAATAAGGGGTGTGTTTGTTTTGGGTTGCCCCCAATCCAGTGAGGTGACTAGGGTTGCCAAACGGGCCAGCCCAAGCGGTTTCGGGCTAACCCTAGCGGTTTTCGGGCTTATCGGGCCTCGGGCTTATCGGGCTATTTTATCGGGCCAACAATATGGTGAACCTAACCCTAACCCTATCGGTTTTCGGGCTAAACGGGCCACTATCGGGCTGTGAGTCAAACTTTAAAAAATATATATATACTGAAATCCAGCAACCTTAGTAATTCAAACATTAAACTATTCGAGTCTCAAAATATCAAGTAAATCACCATCATGTTCATACATGAGAAAATAACATATATCACTTGAATGCCGATTAACCTTATCTCTCTCAATTTATTTGTTTGTCAGATATCCAGGTTCAGCATCCCCTGCGAGAAGTTTATGCTTCATCTTATTCTGGAATTTATCATTTACTTTCCTGCTCTAGTTTGCTATTTTTTCTCTACTGTGGATTTCGATTGGTCCAGCACTGCAGTCCCTGTCGGATATTTGTAGATTTTCTTTCTTTTTCTCTTCATTACTTTTTGATGATCCGCCATCCAATCACAATTGGGAAACTTATTGGATTATTTGCGCAGCCCAACTGGATTTTTATTTTTTGCTCAATTAAAAACTGAAAAATTGCCATAAAAAATAGCTTAAGTGAAATTTTTTTCAAAAACGTAATACTTTTTCAGAGAAATATAATACTTCCTCTGTCTCGATCAGTTTTGTACATTTTCCGTTTCGGTCCGTCCCATTCAGTTTTGCACATCCTTAAAAAGAAAATTTCTCTTACAATCTCCACCCTCAAAATCTCTACCATTAATCTTCACTTTTGAAATAGTCAATCAAAAAGTAAAAAATAATTTTTTCTTAATATATGTGTCCGTCTCTACGTGCAAAATTGAGCGAGACGGAGGGAGTACCTTTTAAGAAAATTTAATAATTCATTTGTTTTTTTATATAAATTATGCGTTTTTATCAAGTTTATATAAGTTTTCTATGCTAAAATTTATAGAAGTTCTCTATAACATAAATATATAAATATCATTTTTGTTGATAATTTTATAAAAAAATACTTGCGACCAATTAAGTGACACTTTTAGAATTAGAATTAATGTGTTTTTTCTGGATTATATATGTTCCAAATTGGACATGTTTAAACTTTTTTGTTGTTGATTGTATAGTGATAGATATTATTGAGAATTGAGATGGTAATGTAGTGGGCATCAAGTGATGGAGAACGTGCTGTCTCCCATCTGCGTCTGTAACATCTATACATGTGTATACTCTTTTTGTCCCACTTTATCTTACTCACTTTTTTTTAAACGACCGTTTAATCTTATCTTGCACAGTCTAAAAAATAAAAAGTTATAATATAATCTCTATGCTCAAAATTTCCAACCTCAATTCCAAGGTTGTCAAATTCGCGATTTTAAGTAAAATCGGCGAAGTGTCTGTAAAATCGGTTCGTAAAATCGTAAAATTCTACTACCTATACAAAATAACCACAAATATATATAAATTATTCTATATATATTTTAATTACAATAAGTTCTGAATAGATATTCCATATAAAAAATACATATATTATCTACACAATTTATCAAAAAGGAAAAAAATATACAAATATGAAGAAATGTTTTACACATCATGGTTCATATATACATTTAGTACGGCATTCCTAAATTATAATTATTAATACTTTAATTTGAAGATAAAACTAAAAGATAACCTTAGTGAAATTAAGTACTACATAGAAAAAAATATATTTCTTATGAAACTTATATTTTAATTTAGAACTTGATTGTTAGGAAAAAAAAAAGATTTTCAGCAAAATTGGCTCTCTTTGTATACAATTTGTTATAGAAAAGTCTTAAAATCTCAATTTTAAATTGGTATAAATTCTACAATTCGTATTGTATGTTTTTTTAATTGGTAAAATATAATAAAAAGTAATATGTTATAAAAACTCTTAAACTCGTACAAAATCGTAAAATCGCCTGGTCATCAGATCTCGATTTTATCACGAGTTAACTCGTTTAGGGAAAAATAACTCGTAGAATCGTAAGAGTTAACTCGAGATTTTGACAACATTGCTCAATTCACATTTGAAAAGTCAACAAACAATCAAAAACTAACTTTCCTTAATACCATTTGTCGATCCCCCATGTGCAAAATAAGCCGGGAAGGAGGGAGTAATTGGTAAATTTTTTAATTTTATTTTTGGTAAGTTCATAACATTTTTTTTAAAACAAAAATAACTTTTACATTTTTAATCCGACTTTCATGCATAATATACCAAATTATTCATTTTTCCACGATCTTCGATTTGACATCCATATCACATATATTATAATGAGATATTTGATTTAAATAACGGATTATTTGTTGGTTAATTATTTTTGCTATAACTGATGTTTTGGACTATAATATTTTAGTTTGAGTTGCAACTAAAATTAGCAAAATATTTTCTTTTATAAAAAAATATGAGTATTTCTTATAAAAATACAACTAATCAATTTATTTTATTTTACATGAATTTTCAAATATTTTTGTTATTTAAGTTATGTAGGGAGAAAAACCATTGTTTAAATAATAAAAGTCCTATTTTATTAAATCAAAGGCAAAACAATCAATATCTATTTTATAAATTAACTTAATATATCATCAAATTTGCTATATATATTTTTTTATTGTGAAAGTATAGAAGCATTGAGTATATGTATAATTGTGTATATTGTTATTGAAATTATTTTTAATTACCTATTTATATTTTTAATAATGTGTATTTTGTTAAAATTACTCTTTTAAGAAAATTTATTATTTGCAATCCAAATTATGACATTTGTTACATTGTGCATCGTTTTTTATTTTGTTTACTTTTTACTAAAACTTCGGTTTACACTTTGTAAGTTAAATAATACTTTGTCGCACTAATCAACATCAAATGTATTTTTTTCTCTTAACAATCTAAATAACTTTAATTGCGTTAATCAATTTTTATATTCAAATAAATAAACTATGTATAAAAAAAATATTACATTTATATAAATAATTTACAGTATCAAATAAAATACGGGAATATTCAAATATTTTGAAGAACTCAGGGAGTTTAATTTTTTATTCGAATTATTAAATAACTTTTGAATTTATTTTGTTAAAATAAAAATTTATTAAATAAAAGCTATTTAAGCATATTTGAAATCTCTAAATGAAATGTTAAAAGTTGCAAATGAAAATTTAACCTTAGAAAATTGAATATATATAATTAGAACTTGAAAGTTTATTTAGATAAATTAAATATAAAATAAAAATAGGAATATAAAGAAAAGAGTATTAAACTTTACATTACATATGAAGTATCCAAATAAAATACTATTGTTTTTTTTATTATATATTTCATGGTTATTTTTAATTATTTATAGTTAGAATTCAAAAATTATTTTATAAATTAAAAAAATCTATATATATATATTTACATATATTAGACACAATATGGACAATTCTATAAGTAACACTTTCTAGCGTAAAATTTTAAACTGTGATTTGTAAGTTGTGGTCACATTTGGTAAGAATCAAAATTTATTTTACTTTCTAAAGTTGCAAATACCTTTTTTATTGCTAATCTATTTATTATATATACCATATCAAATTAATCATCTTTTGAAGATGTTTGATTTGGCATCCATATAACAACAACAACAACAACAACAACAACAACAACAATAATAATAATAAATTCTATTTAAAATATTATATTATTTGTTCATTGATTATTTGAGTATGATTCCAGTATTTATTGCGGGTTGTACAGAAAAATATAGTATTGACCTGGAATACAATTAAAAATCATTAAAATAATTCTCTTTTACAAATTATTTTACTTAATTATTTTATTAAAACCACAAATAATCAGTTTGTTTTATCTAAGATATTGTCTCAAATTTTCTTCATTTATTACATTGAGAGACAAATCAATGTATATAATTGAGTACATCCTTTATCGAATTAAAAGTGATAGTTAATATTTAATTTATAATCAACGTATTAAATTATTAAATTTGCTAACATTTCTTTGTTATAATAATTATTTTTGTTGATAAATCACAAAACTATGACTTTTGCTCATATATATAACTTTATATGTTCATTAATCTTAATTTTTATTAATTTTTATATTTTACATATATTAATGTTATTTTTCTATAAATACACTTTGCAACCTAAACTATAATATTATACAAATTGCAACTAAACTTTTTTTGAATAAGCAAAATTAACAAAATTTGAACTATATGTTTTTTTAAACTTAGCAACCTAAACAATACTTGGTCACATTAACCAATCTCAATTATGTCTTCTTTTTTTTCCACATTTTGCAACCTAAGCATTTTTTTTTTTTTTTACATTAACCAATGTGTCTTTAAATGAATCTACTATTCATTAATATAAATCTATAATTTAATTGAAACTTTTCAACATATATATGAAAGTATTAAGAATATTGAAGAACTCGTATGTTTTCTTTTGTTATTCCTACTATTGAATAACTCTTAAATTTTATTTTATTATTTATTATTCTTTGTATCTCTGAAATACCAAGTACAGTATTAAAACTTGCAAGATTTTTTAAAAGTACATAGTTATAGTTATAATTTAAAACTTTATTTAGATTATTTTAAATATTTAAAGTAAAATGGAAAAAAATAAAGAAAAATAATTTTCTAACATTATTCAATTTATTTTATTTAATAATATGAGTTGATATTTGGATATTTGTGTTTGTTTTAACATTCATAATTAATTAAGCTATTATGCATATAGGTGAAGAATGATACAAAAACACTAAATGTGTGTTTGGATTTCAAAGATAAGAAATAATCATTTTGAAAAAGATTCTTTTTTTTTATATTTAATATTTATCTTAATGTTGATAATAAAGAAATATATATATCTGTATACAAAGTAAGTTATATTAAATTTATATATAACGTGTGAGAAACTTATATTTACATTACTTATAATTTTATTTATATTAATTTTATCCTACATTATTGAAAATAATATTTTATTAAGATCAAACGATCGCATATTTTTATTATTAGATTATATTATTATTTAATTTTATTAAAATTATTACTTTTTAAATGAACTTCCATGCATCGCACGAGAATATTACTAGTTCATTCAGTTACAAAATCAATATACGTAAGCAAAAACTTATGTGTCTAAAAAACTTCTGTGCACTCTATATATGCATTTGGATCCCCTCCACTCGCATGTGACCCGCCTTCTAACTCATTGGTCACACTTTTGTTTTTTTTTTTATTTTTTTTCGTTATTATATATATATATATATTAACGTGCACCTTCAAACTATCAAGTAATGCTGGCTTGATGGTTGGTATCCTCATTTCGTAATGTGAGGTTGCGAGTTTGATTTTTGTTTTAATTTATTGTTATTTAATTACATATCTTATTTATGTATTAATTTATATAAATTAGTATTTAAATTATAATATAAATATTAATTAATATTAATAAGTTTTATTTTTAATTTTGGATTTTTGTTTTTTTGTTTTTTGTTTCATTATCATTATTTTTTATATTTAAATTTGATAAGTTATATTTTTTAGGTAAACAAATAATACTATTAGGCATTTAAAGTTATATAATTTTAGTTAAACAATTTATACTATATATTGCGATATACTTAAAATATCACTATTAGAAAAATACATTTACAATAGTTAACTAGTAACAACAAGATTTGTTTGGAGGAGTTTAGTAACAACAAGATTACAATAATAGTATTATTGTTTAACCTAAAGGTATTACTTGTTTATTCTAATAGCATTACTTATAGATATTAGTTTTAGTTTTTTTTAGTAATATTAAGCATTTAAAGTTATACCTTTCAGTTAAAAAAATGTATTATTTAGTTAAATAATCTATAATATATAGGAAACAAAGAGAATTTACAAATGAAAAAATAAAAAATAAATATTTATAATTAACCAATATTATCATTGAATTAATTAATCGATATTGATTAATGACTAATGAAGAAAATAAACGTATTAAAGCGTGGCCTTGAGGACTCAAACATTTGACCTCTCATTTCAGAGCCTTTCCATTAGAGATCTCAGCATTGGACCGTCGTCTTGTTTAGTAATTTTCGTAATCCTTTTTTTATATACCGTAATTAACAACGAAAAAGGTAAAAGAATAAATAGATGTTGACCCGCAAATTTTTGTGTCTATTTCAAGTCAGGTTGCGGACGTGAACTGAAGAATGAGCTCTATTGGAACGAAAATTTAAAATCCATGTGTTTTTGGGGGGAGCGCACATAATGAATTCTGTTCATGTTCAAATAGTGTTCAGTATGTGAATGAGATTGACCACATTTCAAAAAAGGTCCGTTTATGATTTGAAATAGTCATTTTATGGTTCGCTAAATTGATTTACCTTAACTTTTTGACCCAATTCTTAAACCGTCGTCTTAGTCTGGTTTTACCCTCTATTTTTTACGATTTCTAGGAGATATTTTAATAAATATATAAATATTGCATAATGTATTTAAGGTAATATACACAAATATATCCCAACATTTCACGTGTTTAATAAATCTAATGTAATGTTTCATTAATTTCTAAATAAGGCACAATCTATAATTTTTTTTATCAATTAAATTTCATGTCTAAATCTTTATATAATTTAGCCCATATGAAAAATCCACGGTGGCAAAATTAACGTAGAAATTCACTAATGCAAAATATATAAATATATTCCAGTACTTCATGTTTTTAAGAAACCTACGCTAATTAATTCACAACACATTTTTTTTCTTTCGTTAACTAGAATTCTCCCTATTTATTTATAAGAAAAAATAAAAATAAAATATCATATGAGATAAATTGAATATATTAAATAAAAAAGTTTAAATTATATAATAATTTTTTATTCTATAAAAAACACTTAATTTTATTTGTTTAAGCTCAAATTCAATAAAAATAGTTTGAACCATGATTTTCTACATTATGCAGAGCCACCAGATTATCCTTTAAGTATAAAAAGAAAAAAGTATCAATTTTCTAACAAAAAAATATCTCAAATAATTAATACAAATCACTGAAACTCTAAAAATGGCCAAGTATTAGGTCTAATTAGTAAATCAAACCACCATTCAAGCTTCTTGTAATCTAAAATCAAAACAACTGCTAGAAAAGCACATTAAATAATAAAAATATACCTCTTTGCCAATAACTATAGCACCATTTCTGCAAATTTTGCAAAATTTCCATTGCAATTTTATGGCCAAAGTCAACTATTCAACTACCAACAAGGGTCACCACTTTGTATGTCAAGTTGGAAAACATAGGCAATAGAGTTACAGACTCATAAATCTACAAATTAATCTAATTAGATGCACGTGCATTTTATCCTCTTAATTAATCAATAACTAATTTTCATTTAAGACACCATCAAGCACATAATTTGAACTAAAAAGAAACCACGGAAAGGGAAAAAGTAGAGAAATCTAAATCCAATATAAGAAAAATGAAGGAAAAATTCACAAGCCCATACCAATTAGAAATGCTATATGCAATCGATAAGGTGCTCACTTTTCATCTAATTGGAAGAACCTAATGTTCTGGCTTTAATCTCCACATCAATATCCTGTCATATATGCAACACTTGTGACAAACTGTGAAGTGCCACATAAAAATATGGGACTTAAAAAATGAAGAGGTGAATGAAGCTTTGACAAAATCCTCGAAACTGCGGTCAGAAGCGACAGAGGAGGCAAGCTCGGAGCTTGATGCAATACTCTCCAACACCACCTTATCCTGGTGGCGCTACTTCCATAAAGCCATCCTAATCGAGTTCAGACACCTTATCAACTGGGTCGTCATAGTTTACTTGCTCAACAATGTTACTTCCACACTCAAATTTTCTGTGGCCATTTTGGCAATCTTGAACTTGCTGCTTCTTCTCTCAGGAACAATGACATCCAACTCTTGGCTTATGGACTCATGGTAACTTATCATTTATTTTCTATCTTAAAAATTAAAGATGACCTTTAATTTATTTGCGTATATGAATTTTGATCAGCTAGGAATGAGAAGCGCGGTAGAAACGTTATGTGTGCAGGCATATGGGGCCCAAAGATACGATATGTTGGGAATATACATGTAAAGATTAGTAGGCCTTCTAATGGCCACATGGATTCCTCTGATGGTCCTCTACATCTTCTCCAAGCCTATCCTCCTCCTCCGTAGTGAATCCCCGTGCGTTGCCTCATCCCCTCTATCTTCGCCTACGTTGCCAATATTGCAATCCAGAAGTTCCTATAGGTGCAGAACATGATGAAGCTGAGTCGTATATATCGGCGGCAACACTGCTGGTGTTGTATGTGTTCGGGTGGGGCCTCCTGTGAGCGACGCTGGTGCTCAGCCTGTCATGGTGGATTATAGTGGCGGCGCAACTGACTCAGCAGAAGGAATGCATTAAGGAAAAAAGACGGAAATAAGCAGGAAGAAGCTAGGAAAATCAGTTAGAGATTTAGTTATTTCAGCTGGGTCTTTAACAACAATTTTTGACAGTTAATTCTGTTAAAACCGTTGTCGTTTCATTCAAATGATGCATGCAGTTTCAAGTTGAGCGGTTTGTGTTTCGTGCTGCATTTTTCATCGTTTCTTGTATCTCCAATCATTGAAAATTGTAGCTAGGATATTTAGCATTGGGATCTAGCCTAGCAATATGTTAGATAGACATAAAAAAGAGGAAACACAAGAAGAGAGAAAAATCTAGAGAGTGTAGAAATAGTTTTTTGGTTTGTAAAAGTTATGGGCTTTTGATCTATTCTTGTAATCCTTTTTAACGTGATAGTGAAGAACACACAACCCCCTGTGGATGTAGGCTTTACACTACTGAACCACGTAAATCCATGAGTTTCTTGTTCCATTTTCAGGTTTAATCAAATAAACACACACTTGCACACAAGCTGTTTGTTGTGTGGTGTTTTGGTGTTCTTGGGTTCAAATTGCCAACAAGTGGTGCCGTCTGTGGGAAACCAACATAGAGAAGGGTTGATTGAGGGAATCATGTCGATGGCTAAGTTTGAAGCGGAGAAATTCTCCGGCAAGAACGATTATGGATTGTGGAAGATTTAAATGAAGGCTATTCTGGTGCAACAAAGACTTGCAACTGCTTTGAAAGGGGAAAAGGGTTTTCCAGAGAAAATGGAAGATACACATAAGAAGGAGATCACGGAGAAGACGCATAGCACGATCATCCTTTGTCTTTCAGACAAAGTGTTAAGAGAAGTCTCAAAAGAAAATGATGCAATAGGGTTTTGGGAGAAATTAGATGCACTTTATATGACCAAATCCATGGCCAACAGATTGTATCTAAAGCCTAAGTTGTTCTCCTACAGATTTTCTAAAGAAAAGAGTGTAAAAGATCAATTAGATGATTTACAAGCCATTGGATGACTTGGAATGCATTGATGTAAAGACGGAAGATGAGGACAAGGCCATCTTACTGTTGAATGCTCTGCCTAAATCGTTTGATCACTTGAAGGATGCCATGCTCTATGGCAGGGAATCAGGCATCTCATTGTTAGAGGTACAAACTACATTGAGGTCCAAAGTGATCAGATGAGTTAGTTGTAGCCACAAAAGAAGAACCTCAGTTCTGAATGTAACAAATGTCAAAGGTGGAAATGAGTGGATTTTGGACTCTGGTTGCAGCTTTCATATGTGGTCTCACCTTGACTGGTTTGTGGATTTCAAAAAACAAGAACTTGGTACTATCATATTGGGTAATGATCACTACAACAAAAATGCATAATCACAACACATAAAACACAATGGTTTTATGTTTTTTCTGTGTCTTTTACTCTTTTACAACATTTTCTTAGAAAACCGTTGGGTATTAGTGAATAAATGGGGCAATGGACAACGCATATATGATCTCATATACATCGGTTTCCCTGAATTGTTATCTATCTGCGTACTCTTGTGCTGGTAAACAATGCTTTATGCAACAGATTCAAAACCGTTGTCTATAAGCGAAGAAAAACCAGTAATAGGCAACGATGTTGAACTAATAGACAACAATATTTATTAACTATTGCCTGTCACCGCATTTTTGCGCTCAACGACAACGCTTTTGACAACGGTTCCTAAAGCCGTTGTCTACATGCGAAATTAATATGTAAAGACAACACGATGTACAACGGTTATTGGATTCATTGTTAATTTGAGTTAAAATTACTCTCATAGACTACAATTTGAGAAATGTTATAATATTGTGTTGTCTTTATGATTTGAATATTAAAAAATATCAATTCTGATTTGTTTTGAATTACTTATAGAATAATGTGAGGAAATGAACTTTAACATAATATTCAGACTCTCTATTTGATTTTTTAAAAATAAAAATAAATAGTGCTATTAAGTATTGTTTTATGAATTCTTACATATTTTTCAAATTGATGTTGTCACCCACTATTAATTAAAACTAAAAAAAATCGATTAAAAATATTAAAATATAAATATAAATATATTTCATAAAATTCTTAAAATTTATTATTAAAATAATATATTTATACAATATAAATGTTTATCTGATTATGTACATACAAATTAAATATTATTATATAAAAATATAAACATAAGCAAATAAAATTTAAAAATTTATCTATAATAATATTAGATCTAGAAATATTCTATATACAACTAACAAATCAATTTTGTACAAATATCAATTTTATACTTATATAATTTTCAAAATATACACATCCTTTGTGAAATATTATTTTCGCTCTGAAATATGATATGATCTAGAAGTAATATTTTTTAGGTAAATAAATAATATTTGTTATTTAAGCAAATAAATTTATATTGGATCCACAACTGTAATGAATAGATAGAAATTTTAAAAAATAAAATATGAAATAATTAAAAATATAAAATAAAAGAGTAAAATAAAAAAATATAGAAAATATAAAAAAAAAACATTGAAAAAAAAGGAAAATAATAATAATAAAGAAATCAATTAACAAAACACCTTTATTGAGGTTGTAGTGGGCCTTCAAACCCACGACGTCGGCACTCCAATGATATGCTTGTAACTTTAGAGATGGTAAAAATGGCCCGGTCTGATGGGTTAGATAGTCTGGTCGACGATTTAGACGTGCTATACCATAAGAACTTTTGTTCGGAGTACCAACAGGCCAAACAAGATTGTAGGATCGACCCTAAAATCTTAGTATATTTTAGAGGATGGGTCGGACTGGACTTACCTTACTAATTTTCAGCCAGATGGAATTTTCGATCGGGCTGGCCTATGACATTGGTCCAATAGACTAGGTATGGTTGGGTCGCCCGAATCGCCTCCTCTACATACCTCTGGACCACTATTTCACTCTCCTATATATATAACATTTGGAGCAACAAACAAAAAATGAAACCTGATGCGCAAATTTTTCTTGTGGGCAAATTTTTTTTTGTGGGTTGTGTCAATGATGACTCACACTAAAAATAAACCCACATCAAATCGGACTAAATATTTTTTTCAAGTAATCAATTGACGCTCAATTTTCTTCACAATTTAAAATTATATCGTAATTTTTACTTTGTTTATTTATTTATATTTAGATTCATTTTTTATTCTTTTGGTAGAATTGACGTAATGGGTGGTCATTGAAATCAATTAGCAAGACTGTCAAACCTATTAAAATGACATTTCCCATACATTTTTAGTGATATTTGGTAATTCTAATATATCCTAAACATTATAATTTGTAACTTCTATTTACTTGGATTTAGTAATAATATAATTTCAAAATTCAACTAAAAATTTCTCACTAAATTTGTATATCTTAATAGTAATTTTTTTTTGCGAAACAAATAGTAATGCAATCAAATTATATTGAATCAATATATAACTTGGTCCCCACTCAAAAAATAAAATAAATACAAATATGAGAAATAAAAAGGCAAGGATTGTTTTTATTTTTGCAATCAAAGTATCTTTTTCAGTAATACTACGGGGGTGTTTGATTTAGGTTTAAGTGTGATGGAGGAAATCCTGCCTTTGAAATTTCAGGATTTAAAAATAAAGGTAAAAAGTAAAGTTGTATGTTTGTTTTAAAATTGTATATGGTATGATTGCACTGTAGATGTCAAATCAATGCTGAAAAATAGTTGAAGGAATTTATGGACTGGTCATGAAGAGTGTTACTGAGAGTGTTGTAACACTTGGACGAACACACTCCTTGTTTAAAGTTGAATTGTGAATTGTATAAAATCGGAAATGATTAACAGAGACAAGATAATTTAAAACTCAGACAAAAACGAAGCTTGAGCAGTTTTACCCTTAATCACAGCGGAATAAGTTTTATACAAAGCCTTTGAAAATCCTAAATTTGATCATACAAGAAATGATCAAATTTACATTCAAACTATATCCTACATACTAAGCAATCCTCTTTTGAGAGAGGGATTACACAAAGTCTCACAACAAAGAATGTGAGAAGTATGAAGACGATAGCCTTCAACTTTTGGTGTGAAAAGATCTTGGAGAAATTCTGATCTTTATACTCAGTCTCTTTCTCCCATTTTCCACTCATGATCTTCTCTTGTCAGCCATATAAATATCCACCAGGAAAGGTAGTTATCTCCTGCAAGATAAGATCAAAGAAAATAATCGCCAATCTTCCAAAGGAAGACTTTCATGGATAAGTTTCTCATGCAGTTACATATGAAAAACTAAACTTATCCGATTACACACACATACTAAACATATAGAGTAAACGTACAAGGGCAACGAGGTAAAATTAGAAGAAAGAGTAGAACATGTTTCCCAGGGTGTTTCAACACTAGGTGAAACACTTAACTAAGAACACTGGGAACAACATACATAACATTTAATGTAATGGGAGAGGTGAGAGTATAACACAAGTATAACAAACATTCACAGAACAACATTATCACACATAAAACATAGGACCACATAGCAAAACATTTAATGTAATGGGAGAGGTGAGAGGTCACAATCAGCTCCACTCTTTCCCCCTAAACATATCAACACCAAAGCCATCACAAGGAAGAGTAGACATACTCCCCCTTAATCAGATTATCCCTGCACCAACACACAAATACAAGTATTAAAATATATAAACATATATGATGTCCAACATCAAGAAACCATCAACACCATCACCACAAATTAATCATCCTTGTTGGTACCACTTGTACCAGCAATGTTTTGTTATGTCCACATGTCCACCATCATCATCATCTCCAGCAGCATCCTCTTCCATATCATCACCATCAGCCACATCAGCAGTCACTCCTTCATCCCTTTCTCCCCCTTTTTGGCCTGCAATCATGCTTCTTAAGTCTCTCTCCAGACTCTCCCAATAGGCTTCGTCAATCTCTGCATTCCTTCTTCTTGATCTAGCCATCTGTACCCAGCTTAAGAGTTGCACGACTGGGACAGAGACTATTCCTGTGTGTGTTGCACCAGCAGCAGCAACACCTCCACCAAACACCTCTTCATCAACCTGCTCCACAAGCTGTACATCCCTTACATGTGGAGGGTTGAGAAGTTTCTGATCAATTGTGATGTCATGGAGATCATGAGAGTATTGGGCATTTTCTGAGACTTTGATCTTTTGACTTCAAAGTATCCTCCATATAAGGCAGCGAAAGGGAAGATTTTGCTTTTGGGACTGCCTTTCTGCAAAGTTAGTGACTGTATCGAAGACAAATTGGCCAAAATTGAATTCGACACCATGAATAATTCAGTACAAAAACTTCATCTGTGTCTTCGTGGCAACATTGTGATTGGTGGTGGGAAACCAATTAAAGCATCCTAGCTTGTGAAGGATGGCATACTTTGATGTTAAAAGGGAGGCAAAATTTTTCTGGTTGTGACCACCCGTGGCTTGGGCAATCACATGGTCAAGGTCGTGGAGTTCTTCATCAACATCATTGGAGGGAAATGGAGGAATTCATTGATGAGGGGAGGATGAAATAACACAATCTTTTTCCTAAGATACACTTGTCCAAAATGTGGGTCATTTGGAGTTTTCATGCTTTTAGTTACGTTGCGATAAAACTCTCTAATAACATCATCAGCAAACCTACAATTCAGCTCAAGTGTCTTTCCTAGGGTGGCAGCTTCTATGAGGGAAATGAGATCATATTTTTCAAAATGAGGGGTGTCAAGTTTACGTTCAGATTTTACCTCTCTATTTTGATAATGCTCCCAGTGTTTGAGTGCCTTCTCTGTATAGAAGTAGTTGATGTAGCCTCTGCTAGCATTGAGTGCTGCAACACCTCTAGCAACACGTCTAGGCCTTAATGGTTGAAAGGCCTCCTCCTCACTGGAACTCGCATTTCCTTCTGCTCCTTCCTTCATGACTACGTCCTCATCGCTGGAATCATCGTATTCTATCTCAGTTTCTTCTGAATCCTCCTTTTCTTTGTCCTTCTCTTCTTCTTCTCCAGAACCAACATTTTCACCAGACCCATCTTCTTCTTCTTTAGAAACCTCTTCTTCATCTTTCTCTGACTCAACATCCAAATCAGCATCTATTTCAGTGGCAAATTTTGCAATATCATCTTCAGGTGTTTCAGCAGGTGTTGGAACACTGGAACTTCCATCAACTTTCTCAAGAACTTTGTATTTCTTCTTCAGGGCCCTCAACCAATCAGCAAGTGTTTCCTCCTTATCATAGCCTGGGGCTTGATCTTCAACAGGGGTTTCTGGTTGAGGAACTCCTTCAGAGAGTGATTCTGGTGGTGCTGATCAACTCTCTACAGCACTGGACTGACCCTTACTCTTTCTTTCCTTTACACCATTTCCCTTCTGTCTTGCTTCTTCAGTGAACAGTTTCTGGGCACTTTTAGAATGAATGACCACTTCATAATCGGGATCCTCCTCCTCATCGTCCTCAAGGTCAGAGGGTCACCTATAAGCTGGTGGAGATTACACCTTGGGAGGTCCTTTCTTCGTGGCTGGAGGCTTATTCTTCCCCAATGTTGGAGAGTGCCCCCTTTGTCTCTTAGAAGCCTGTTTCATTGGCCCAGAAACTGCTTAAAGGGTGTCCCTGATCAAGTCGAAATTTTGTACAACGTCCACATCCACTGGATTTTCATGATCCCCTGGCAACTGCATGTTCAAACACGCATCTGGAGGCACGAATTCTTTAATCGCCATATTAGGGTTTCCTTCAGAAATTCCAGACAGTGCACGAATAGAGGGTGCTGTAGCATTGGCGAGAACATCATCTCTTTGGGCTGTAGCATATTCCAACCTAATATCATGTGGATTTTGTGTGAAATATGCCATTGATTGAGATTGTGAAGTTTCTGCAGGAATGGAAGTCGAAGAGTGAGATTGTGAAGTAAGAATGTGAGAGAGTAAGAGGATGTTTGTTTTTGTAAGCCCTCTTTAATTGAGGATAAAATACGGGCCATATCCTCTTCCGAATCCGACATATTGATAACAATAAATCAGAATAAAAATAATGCACAAGCCCAGATTTTGTACTCACACAATAACAGTTATAAACATTTTGAATTTGAACAAAAAAAGAACTTCCCTTTAGAAATAACTCCCCCTAAACGTGTTCCACCACTCTTTTTAACCACCTCCATTCTTCCATCAAAATAAGGATTAGGATAAGTTCAAGTGATATACCACTAATTTAACAACTGCATATATTTTTAATAAAGATTTTCGAGAAAAAATAGAAACTATAAATACAAATTTAAAATAAATATGAATTATTTTTATGGTTTTTTGAATTTTTATACACAAATTTTATTTTGCTTTTTATAACAAATAAACATTACAACATTACAAATTTTTTAAGTGGAAGTAAGACATAAGATGATTCATAAAAGTTAACCAGAAATGGTGTTCTACATAGTGATCCAACACCTGAAGCAACACCTTAGTTCAAGTGTTTTTCTCCAAAGTTAGAGAGAACTTGTCACTAAATTGCAAGTTATCTCTAGATCATCAGTAGAATCTGAATGTTATGAAAATCAGAAGTGGATGATGATTTTGGTAAAAACAACATATGAACAAGGGAGTGTATAGATTACCCATCGTGATCAAGCTTCAACAGAATCATCTTTATTAGAATTTGTCCTCCAAAAATAATTCTGCAAAGTGTAACAAGAAGAAAGCACCAAAAAATAAAATAAAAAATGGAACACATATGTACGCTAGGGTGTTAGAACACCCTATGAAACACTATATATTTAGATAATACACAAACCAAGAGATTTCTTTAGGAAGGAAAATCTCTCAAAATCTAATGCTTTAGTAAAAATATCTGCAAGTTGTCTTTCAGTAGGTATATGCTCTATGTTCACAATCTTCTTCTCAACCAAATCCCTTATGAAATGATGACGGGTGTCAATGTGTTTTGTGCGAGAGTGTTGTACTGGATTTTTGGTGATATCAATAGCACTGGCATGATCACAGTACACCAGAAAACCATCACTATTAACGCCATAATCATCTAGCATTTGTTGCATCCATAATAGTTGAGTACAACAACTCCCTAAGGCTATATATTCGGACTCGGCAGTGGACAAGGAAACACTATTTTGCTTCTTACAGTGCCAAGACACTAAGTTGTTTCCTAGGTAAAAACATCCTCCTTAGGTACTCTTTCTATCATCTACATCTCTAGCCCAATCAGCATCACAAAAGCCACTTAGAATACCAAATTCCTAAATCTGTGGTTCCAATTACATATTTTATGATACGTTTTACAACATTTAAGTGGGTCACTTTAGGATCATCTTGATATCTAACACATAATGAAACACTATAGCATGAATCTGGACGGCTAGCATTCAAATATAATAAACTCCCAATCATACTCCTATACAAGGTGTTTTCATCACCTTGTGAAACACTGTCTTTGCAGATTTTAGTACAAGAACTCGAAGGAGTTTTCATTGATTTAGAGTCCATCAAATTAAACTTGTTAACCAGATTCTTAGCATATTTTGATTCGCTAAAAAAAAGTTCCATTTTCATTTTGTTTTATTTGCAAACCAAGAGAAAAAACTCAACTCACCTACAAGACTCATTTAAAAAGATGTGGACATTTGATCAGTGAAATCTTTCAAATCTTTTTCACAAGTAGATCAAAAAACAATGTCATCCACATAAATTTGGGTAATATTCATATGAGAAGACCACCTTTTTATAAACAAAGTTTTATCCACATTGCCCCTTTGAAAACCAAGTGAAATGAGAAATTCAGTCAACCTATCATACCAAGCCCTAGGTGTTTGTTTTAATCCATATAATGTCTTTTTAAGCTTAAACATGTGATCAGTATTATATGGATCAACAAACCCCTTGGGTTGTTCAACATAAGCCTCTTCATTTAAAATGCCATTCAAGAATGCACTTTAACATCCATTTGCTATAGCTTGATGTTGAGATAACATGAAATAGCAATCAAGAATCGGATGGATTCTAGCCTAACAACTGGAGCAAAAGTTTCATCATAGTTAAGGCCTTCAACTTGTGTGTACCCTTGTGCCACAAGTCGAGCCTTGTTATGAATCACTTGTCCATGCTCATCCATCTTGTTTTTGAATAACCATTTTGTACCAGTGACATTCACATCATGAGGTCTAGGAACTAAATCCCAAACATCATTTCTTGTGAATTGATGAAGCTCTTCATGCGTAACATTTATCCAATTTTCATCCCGTAGAGCTTCATCAACATTCTTTGGTTCCAAATGGGATTCAAAGAAGGTTTCATGTATTTGCATGTAAGTAGAAGAAAGACAAGCAAGTTTTACCATTTTTGAGTAGTCAGTTCTTTCTTTATGACGAGTACGGACACGATCATTAGCATTACCTATGATTTGAGAGACTAGATGAATCTTACGTACTCTACCAGGTGGATCCCTTCTTACCATGACTTCATTTCCCACATCATTAATTGTAGGTTCAGTTTCCCTTTGATCTTCATGAGAGGGAGTGTTTAGATTTATGGGATTCTGATCATTGTCACTAGGAGGTGTTTCAACACTTACTGGAACACCTTCAGAGTTTTGAGATTGTTTTTCAACAAGATCCAATACATCATCTTCAACTCTATTTCCTACAATGTCAGTAAGATCATCAAAAGGAATGTTGACACTTTCCTGGATGGTTCTTGTTCGTAGGTTAAACACATGATATGCATGACTATTGTTTGAGTAACCTATGAACAATCCTTTGTCACTTCTGGAATCAAATTTGTTTAATTGATCACGATCATTCAGAATGTAACAATTGCATTCAAACACATGAAAGTATTTAAGATTAGGTTTCCTACCCTTAAGTATTTCATAGGGCGTCATAGTACTACCCGATCTTAAGTGCACTCGATTAGAAATGTAATATGCAGTGTTGATGGCCTCAGACCAAAATCTCTTTGACATGTTTTTAGCACACAACATAACCCTAGCTATTTCTTGTAAAAGTCTATTTTTTTTCTCGGCTATGCCATTTAGTTGTGGTGTTTTAGGGGCTGAAAACTCTTGAATTATGCCCTTCTTTTGACAAAATTTAGCAAATGATGCATTTTCAAATTCCCTACCATGATCAGTTCTAATTCAACCTATCCATATTCCATATGAATTGTGAAATGTTACGCGCGATATGCCGACGACTTACTACTCTTGAGGATGAACAAAGTCAAGATCGGCCACTCCGTGTCCCTCGCTAGATCGACTGCAGGACGATCACTCACAAAAGGCAAACGTAAAATCTTTCCAAGCCACAAGCTGGCAGATAAAGGTATCCAAAATAAATCTAAAATTGGCAAGTGAAAATCTAAGCAATTACAAGACAGTGCCAATTTAGTGCATAGAAAATTGGGACTGGACGGTTCGGCTGGAGAGAATAATTGGTTTAGAACTGTCATTGAACAAACTACAGAAGTTGAGCTCCCAATCATGTTGCCCTATGTCACGAAACCCGAGCGTGGGGGATAACCAACGCTCCTCACATCCGCGTGAGTCCAAAAATCCCTGAGAGGATTTCAATGTCTTAGCTCAGAGCTGTCAAATCTATGAGTACGACCAGACAAAAAATTCTAAAACGTGTACAAACCCAACAGAGAAATCAAGGCACGAACAAGCATGCTGCCTAAGATCCCTCACCTAAAACCAAGGTAAGCAATTTCCAAACAATGCGACCAAACAAGATCAACAATAATAATCAACTCGTCCAAACAGAAATAACAGCACGGGACAGATACTCCCCCACCTTAGCTGGAAATAATCAATCCGTTCATGATATATGAAAAAAATAAAGCACATAAACATATGAACAGAAAATAATGACACATAGGCCCTCGATCACCATGGCACACAGGCCGTCAAAATCAGCAGAAGAAGCAACAAAGAAATATCGATTAGAATCACCCGATTATGTTCTGTTCAAAGCTTAATTGAAAAGCACAAATTAGAAAAAGCCACTGCACCAGTTCCAATTCAGTTTATGGGGAGATGAATATTCGAATTTCAGCAAGGAATTGGACTGGTCTGTGTAAAACCAAAACCGAGTCCCACCCGAGTAGCAAACTCGGCTCCTCCAGAAATCAAGAAAGACCTTCAATGGCCAACAGATGTGTAGAAATCGCGCAAGAGGCCTTCCAGGGCTGTTTTGATTCTGTTTAAATTACTCTCCCACCTCAGACCCATGAAGTCGGCACAGGGGTGATGGTGGCTGGGTTGCAACGGCCTGAACTAGGACTGTGATGGCAGATTGGCGGTCACAACCGCTCTACAGTCGCAGGCTGAGAACTCATCTCAGGCAATATTTTGTGATTTACGGCTTCAAGCTTTGCAGGCTAAGAGCACAGAGTCTGGGAACTCTAAAATGGTGGAAACACCCACCTCATACTGACTTGGAGCTGTTGATGTGGACAGCCGAACTAGTTCGGTCGCAAATGGTCCAGCTCGACTAAACCCAAAAGGGAACCGGTTTGGGTTAGGGCATGGGAAACCCAACTCCTGCTCTGCCAAAGTGAACTCGGTCGCAGACTGAGTGAGTGGGTAGTTTCCAGCGAGTTGAGTGGCGGTCGCCTCCAGCTGCTAAGCTTGGTTGTCTACCATGGCTTCAAGGATACCTTGACTCCTAAAATCCAAACTCGCGATAAATAGCGATAACCAACTGGTAGTCACAAAGAACGTGATCTGATCGTGAAGCATAGTCAACATGATTTTTCAACCAGTATAGGCAGTTCTTCTGGTTCTCTTTCACACATTACATCTTCAAATCAGAGTAATTCCTCATATAACAATGACTCAGGTGGCAACTTACCCCTTGTCACACATCATCAGTCACAACCACTTGCAACTGAGCTTCTTCAATCTAATGTTCCTATTCCTATGGTTACTAAAGCCAAGAAGGGTATCTTCAAGCCTAAAATCTTTTCCACTGTTGTTACTGCAAACAATTCTGAACCATGTAATGTGTCACAGGCTCTTGCCTCTCCAAAATGGAAAGTGGTAATGGATGAGGAGTATAATGCCTCATAAAAAATGGAACTTGGCAACCAGTTCCCTATCAGACTAATATAAACTTGGTAACTAACAAGTGGGTTTTCAAGATAAAATACAAGTCAAATGGTGATGTTGAAAGGTAAAAGCAAGTTGTAGCAAGAGAGTTTCAACAAACTGCAGGAGTGGACTATTTCTCTACTTACAGCCCTGTTATCAGACCTACTATAGTCAGAATTGTCATGACTCTTGTTGTATCTAAAGGCTGGCCAATTCAACAGGTAGACATCAATAATGCATTCTTAAAAGGTGAGTTGAAAGAGAAGGTGTATATGGTGCAACCAGAAGGGTATGTCTTCTCAACTAATCCTAATTATGTTTGTCAACTTAAAAAGTCTTTGTATGGACTTAAACAAGCTTCAAAAGCTTGGTATGATAAGTTAGGAGAATTTCTTACTACAATTGGTTTCAAAAAGTCTGTTGCATATTCTTCTCTGTGTTTCAACATCAAGGCAGCAACCTCACTCTATTGTTAGTATATGTTCATAACATTCTTATTACAGGTTGTCAGTCAAGAGAAATTCATTATGTTACAGATCTCCTTGACAAAGAGTTTTCACATAAAAATCTTGGTGACGTAAACTATTTTTTGGGCATAGAAGTGCAAAGAACCAATGAAAGGATGTTTCTGAAACAAACAAAGTACATAACTAATCTGCTAAAAGAAGTTGACATGACACATTGCAAACCAGTTTTAGCTCTGAGCTGCACTAATATCAAATTACATGTTAATGACAACCCTCTCTTTGATTAACCTACCTTATACAAAAAAGTAGTTGGTTCTTTGCAATATCTACAACTCACTAGGTCTGAAATTACTTTCTCAGTTAATAAGCTTAGCCAATTCTTGCAAGCTCCCACTGTTAATCAGTGGAAAGCTTGTAAGAGAGTGTCAAGATACTTAAGTGGTACACTACATCGTGGGATCTTTCTGAAACCTGTCACTAGATTTACTGTGCATGGTTTTGCTGATGCAGATTGGGCGAGGTGCCCTGATGACAAGAAGAGTACAAATGGTTTATGTTTATTCATAGGAAGTAACCCAATCTTTTGGAGCTCGAAAAAACAAAGTCTAGTAGCATGGAGCAGCACGGAAGCTGAAAACAGGGCTCTTGCTTTGGCAACCTCTGGAATTATGTGGACACAATCTGCTTAAGGGAGTTGGCATTCCTTCAATCAAACCAATCACACTGTGGTCAGATAATGCACGGGCGATCTCTATGGAAAATAATTTCGCTATGCACTCTAGAACCAAACATATCGAGTTAGATATTCACTTCATCCTAGAGAAGGTCAAATCCAGAGAAATACAAGTGTGCTATGTTCCTACCGAGTCCCAAATGACAAATGTCTTAACCAAGCGTTTGTTAGCAAACAGGTTACATTTGCTAAGTCAACAGATGTGTTGTGATCTTCAACCATCCATCACTTGAACACAAGCCACATACTGAAGATTCGTATTGTAGTGAAGATTCAAGATGGGTTCTTTTTTAATGGAAGCATGTTAGAATATATCAGATTATCAATTAATAATAGGTTAGTTAGTTAACATTGATTGCTCATATGCACATGCAAAGCATGGGATTTGTACAGGTTAAACACTTTAGCTTTCTCTATATAAACATCTCTATAATCACTTTAAACTTTGTCTTTAATATATAAAATCATTGGGTATCTTTTATATAACATACATAAATACAAGAAGAGTTGTTGAACCAAGAAATATCCTCTATACTTTGTGGATCATTACGATCATTTTTTCTTATTAAAATCTCACACTATTCTACATAAAACAAATGTATTTCTTAACCAACCAGCGTAGGATCACGATCGCTTTTCTGATTGTAAACACGTGATGTTCCTGATACAACAATTCAGATTTGTTCAGGTCCCCACCGTCTAACGGCGACACCGTCTGCAACAATCCCATTGTCCAGTCATAACTTACCACGTGGCCCAACTTTTTTAAGGGCTGGAAAATTAAAAAAAAAAAAAAAATTCTATCAGAATTAATAATAATTAATATCAGCGCATAATTTCTCTCTGTACGGAACACAAATTCGCTCAAACCAGAAGTTGAGACCGCCGCACACCACCACCACCACCATTCTTCACCGTCGCGCAGCCACCACCAACTCCGACATCGTTTCTGCACCCGTCTCCGGCGACGACAGTGGTAAGATTTCTTCATCAATTTTTTTTTGTTTCAATTTTTTTTTACTCTTTAGGCAAGATGAGAAACCCTACCAAACTCATATTGTGTACTACAATAATGTAATTTGAAGCCGTATATGCATGTGTGTGGTTATTCATGTACAATTGTACATATGAAAAATATTGGATCTGATGCTCCCAGAGAAAATTGGGCTTTGAGAAGTTTATTGCGAAACTTCAGTAGTGAGTTGAACCTTACACCTGCAATTTAAAATAATCAATTAGAAGCTTCATATTGCAATTTTGGTCTTATAAAATAGGGTAATACAGAAACTCCTTGATTGTACTCTTGTTAAATGTTGGAACATGTATTACTTGGTTTCACATGTTTAGAACATGTCTGCTTTATGGAGTGGTGGTTACTTTATGATCCTTTTTAAATAAATGTCTTAGTTTGTGAATATGGCCAATTTCTTGTAGCCTTACGAAGGTAAGTCAACATTTACTCTCTCTCTCTCTCTCTCTCTCTCGTATGAAATTTTAAACATTTGATTGCCCCAATTCAGACTGTGAATTTGAGTTGTTTATTATTTGCTGTACATAGTTTTTTAAAATTATCTTGGCTTGGAATTGTACAATTTATTGATTCTTGATTTTTGCTTTAGAAATAGTAGTAGTAGATTTTTTCTTGCGTATTGTCTTTAGTTTGATTTAGTATGTGAAGCTCTATTCCTTGTAATAAGTCTCCGTCTAGCTTCGACTAGGCCCACTTAGGCGCTAAATTATCTCGATTGTCTATGTTTTTGTCTTTCTGTCCTCTGCGCTTAATCCCACCTAGTCCCTGCATAACCCCGCCTCCCGACTAGGCTCTAGAAGCTAGTCCGCCTGATAGAACATTATTGTGAAGAACTGAGATTGGTTCTGCTTATTGGGTATCAATTGTTGATGGAATTACATTAATTTAATTTGCTTTCTTGTTCATCTAATATGGCCTTCTATTTCATTGTTTTCCCTCTTTGAAGGATGATGAATGAAAAAGGGAGTAGAGGTGATGCTAGTCCACACTGTTCAACAAGTAATAGTGCCCAAAATTGGAAATTTGGTCCATAAAATTGTGAGTGCAGTAAACCTTGCACCTAATAATTTAGTTCTTTTTTTGTTTGAAGGTTTGCTTGTTTTACTTTCATATGCTGATGGAGTGTTGGTTGGTAAAAGATCAAAACGAAAATTAGTTAATTTTGGATTTGATGTTTCTATATTATAGCAAACTTGTGGGTGTAGTTTGTTTAAATATCAATATCTGTGTGCAGTAAACTTATGCATCAGAAACTGCATAAGTTGATGCCTTTCACGTTGCAAGGGCAAGCCGAACTTCGACCTATGTTTCTTACAATCACTGTGCACAAGTATGCGTACTTCATACAAGTGTAGAAACTGTACAATCAGCTGTAAATCTTCTATTTTTATCACCCAGTTTTAATTTTTTCGTTTTCATATTTATTGTCTTTTTTTTTCAAGAGTAGAAACTGTACAATCAGTTGTAAATCTTCTATTTTCTGTCGATTTGGAAATATATAAGACATCATTTTTTTACTTGAGACCAATCTTGCCAAGATAAACATGTTAATCTGCTTTGGGCATGTAGCACCAAAGAATTGATGCAATTGATATCGAAGAGCGAAATCATCCAGAGTTGAAAGGACCGAGGGATGGTACAACTGATTAATACTACTCTTTTTAAGTCTGCTTTATCGAAGAGAAAAGCAATGCTTGAGAATCAGCTCATTGAAATTAGTCAACAACCCTCATTTGGTATTTTAGAATTGAATAAGGTATTGTCTTGTTTACAAAAGCTCGGGAAAGGTCCTTTGGCACATAAAATATTTTTTAAATCCTTTGTGTCCCACCTCCGGAGAAGCATAGAAGAATTTCTCGCTCTATGCCCTTGCTATCCTGAAACATATTCAGCTACTCTGTCTAACCTTGTATTCTCTCTGATTTTGTTAACAACTAAAAAATCTGGTCAAATGTTTGGAGATAATCTTGTTTATAGGGAATGTTTACTATTTAGCAAACACTACGGGTCCGTTTGCTTAAGACTGGGGAGTGCTGGGTCAAATCTGGCCGAGGGAGTTAATGAGTGTGCTTTATTGAGATTCGGTCCTCTAAATCTATTGAGCCCAATCTTAAGCAAATGGACCCTACAACTTATAAGTTTACTACAATTAATTTAATTAAACATCAATTGGCATATTAAGATTGAATCTTTCTCATACAAAAGAATTATAGAAGATTAGGGCCAACAAATTTAGCCACATAACATAAAGATGAACATGTCATAAATACTAGTTCTTTACTAGTAACAATCTTAGGCCATCGTCCAAACAATTTGAATTTTCAAAATACTGAAGTTCATAGATAATAAACTCTTACTTATCACCAAGTAAACTTCTAAAAAATCATTAGATTATCACAATGTAAATTGAACACATAAGTAAAGATTCAAACAATATATGATCTTCATCTAGCTTATCCAACTTCAAACTACCATCTTCACTATAATCCTCACAGTGATAGGTCGCCACCCCAAATATTATTGGATCCTGCCAAGTATATCAAACTTAAAATTATATATGTAAATATAAGTAAAATAAAAATTATGACATTATTAAATTGAAAATTCAAATTCTTTTACCTCTAATAGATACAAAATCTTCTTCAGTAAAATCTTGTGACACTGAATCCCTTTGAGATACAATTGGCCTGCATATATGATTTTTTTTTTTTATAAAAAAAAGGCCAAACAAATCATGTGCATCCTCTATAAATTGAGGAACAAATGAAAAAAGGAAACATCATCAAAGGAATATAACCTTTATAAAGAAAAAATAAATGCGAACTAATTTTAAGGAATATAAATTAAAATTATATCTTTCTGATCCTTTGGGACAATTTCGTTTATCATGTCCATTAGAGCCACAACCACGACAAGATCTTCCTCTAGAAATTGCTTTTTCCTTTGACGATTTCAATCTTTTTGAAGATCCTTTTGCTCTAACTTGTGAAGGGTCATTAATAGTCGACACCTCTCATTCATATTTTTCCCTTCTAAAGATGTTCGTTGCTCACCTTGGCCAATATTCATCTTCTTTATTTCACAGTGTACGTATTCTAACTGTTTCATGAGCAGATTTGACCCATCTTCTATGAGAGATGCATCATCAACAACAATGGAAGCAAAATGGGCCAATTTTGAGTGTCTTGACAAAAGTGATCGATTATGAACATCCTCAATTTCTCTACCATAATCATCTTGCACTCTCCCAACTTTTGCACTTTTCGTCCACCTTGGAAGAATATATTTGGACGGTAACTCAAAAATTTGCTTGACCCAAAAATAAGCCAAAATGTGTCGGCAAACAATACCTTGGAACTCGAATTGACGACAACTGCACAACACTACATCTGTACTTTTATTGAAGTTAAGCTCTCGTTTTCTTGATGTTGAACTGGAATCAATCCTAGAAATGGTGTAGCTTGTATTTCATTCTCGGATTTGCAATCCACAAAATAGGCATGACTCTGAGATATTTCTTCTTGGAAGATGTTGAAATTTTTCTTTGTGTATGTCTTCGCCATTTGTGCTTCTAATTTCCAAAACGACCTCAATTTTGGTTGCACGGTGACATCCATATGATCAGCTTCCAACTCATTGTGTCGTTGATGCCTAAGAGCTCTATTAAATCATGTGATGAAGTCCATCAATGAATTTTTCACCGAAATATACCTTCTGAAAAATGAATGACAACTCTCTGCTCTTTGGCTACTCAAAACACCAGCACTGAATACATGCTTGACATAAGCAGGAACCCATTTCCTACGTAACTCATAAATGTTTTGAAGCCATTCATTATCTTCCAAGGTAGATTTAGTCATGACCTCCACCCACCGTTCTTGAAATTCTTCAATAGACTCAGAGTTCATAATAACATCATGTAAGTTGTGATACTCACTCATCTCGATGTGTTACCACATTTATTTTATCTGAGAATTTGTTTAAGATATGCCAAATGCAATAATGATGATGGGTGGTGGAAGTACTTGTGCAATAGCTTTCGTCAGGCGGCATCTTGATCAGTAACAATTATAAGAGGAGGATTGCCTGGCATAGCCTCTAGGCACTTTTACAATAACCAAACAAAAGATTCTGTCTTCTCATCACTTAGAAGGCCACATCCAAATACAATTGTTTGCCTATGGTGGTTTATCCCCGTTATTGGAGCAAAAATCATAGCATACTTGTTGGTGTTAGGTTGTATCAAACACTAGAACATCACCAAAAAAGTTATATGATCTTCTACCAATAGCATCTGCCCAATTAAAAGCATCTCACAAATTTGTTATCTTGGCCTAGTTTAAAGTGAAAGAAAAATGCAGGATTTTTCTCTTTCTCCATTGAGAAGAACTCAATCAAAGTTTCAACATCAATTCCTTTACATTCTTCCCTCAAATCTCTCTTATAGTTTCTAATATCTCGTTCCGTACATCCAATGAATTTAGGGCCTCCGGATTCAATTTCCATTAATCTCACCTGTTGGCATGTTTGAAGATTTGCTTCAGAGAAATGTTCGCTCAATGCCTTCTTTGCAGCTGATACGTGACGATGCGAATTCAATAGATGTACTTTTCTTGGTGTTGCCAGCCCATGATTGTGATTCTCAACGAAGGAACTAAGAATCCATTTTGGTCCTGTTTGCCGTTTTACAATTGACATCTTAGCTTTACAACCCACACGAACTACTCCTCGACTTCGTACACCGTCTCCATTTTTTGATTCCCTTGTTTGGCCTTCTTTATAACAAACAAATGATTTCCATGTAACTTCCCCTGTGTTTTTGTTCTTCTTGCTGTTATTTTGTCTCACACTAAACCCAGCCTCTTTCGCATACGCATTATAAAATTCAAATGCTTCTGTAATTGTAAGAAACTCCTGACCAATTTTAGGTCTACATTCTTCTGAAACTTGTGGAGTATAAAGTTCACTTTATGAGTCATCTTCCATCTATATCATGCATAAAATCATATTAATTTCAACTTGAAAATACATAAATAGTCTTGTTGTTCAATTTTTTCACAAGATGAATCATCTTCTATCTATATTATTACTGGACCTTTTTTTTGTCTCAAGTCATAATGCACCAACACACTTGTTACCACCAATTCAAGCAAAAACATTCAAGCCACCAGGTTAGTTAAGCTTAGTATCTTTGTAACATGCATGGCCAATGATGTCCTTTATTAATGCTAATTTAGTGTCGTAACTCGAGATATGAGTTATCTTGCATATTAGATTCAATAGCTAGAATTTTTTCTTGCTGTCAAAGAGTACAGTTGAACATATTTTTCTTCTCCCCAGATATTCGTCCTAAAATATGATATAATTCTGATTTTAAAATTCAGTTTCATGCAAATAGAAAAATATTTGTTCGCTTCAATATGTTAATTAGCATGCATGTGAACACATGGAACACAAACTATACATGCACACATGTGAATATGATGTACAAGGAAAACCCACGTTTTTTAAGTTAGTTCTTTTTTTATTTATTTATTTACTCACTTTCAACTATCAATTTGTTGCTGTTTCGAGATTCTCCAGTGACTACTTCTTCTACTAATGCAAGAACATAATTCTAGTACATTAAATAGTCCAGATGATTAAATCATCAATAGTCCATTTATTCTGTTTATTCATGTCAGCATCAATAGTCCATTCTAGTACATAATGTAATTTGTTGCTGCTTATTCATGTACTCATCCAAATCATCATTTGTCATTTATAACCATATATACATTAAATCATGTTCTTTTTTCGTATGTATAATTGTACATGAATAACTACACGCATGCATATACGGCTTCAAATTACATTATTGTAGTACACAAATTAATATGAGTTTGGTAGGATTTCTCATCTTGCCTGTAGAGTAAAAAAAAAAAAACTAAAACAAAAGAAAATTGATTAAGAAATCTTACCACTGCCGTTGCCGGAGACGGGTGCAAAAACGATGTCGGAGTTAGTGGTGGTTGCGCGGCGGTGAAGATGGTGGACGGCGGTCTCAACTTCTGGTTTGAGCGAATTTGCGTTTCGTTGAGAGAGAAATTATGCGCTGATATTAATTATTTATTCTGGTAGAATTTTTTTTTTTTTTTTTTTTTTTTTTTTTTTTTTTTTTTTTTAATTTTCCAGCCCTTAAAAAAGCTGGGCCACGTGGTAAGTTATGATAGGACAATGGGATTGTTGCAGACGGTATCGCGGTTAGACGGTGGGGACCTGAATAGGGATGGCAGTCGGACGGGTTTTAATGGGTACCCGCCCACCCAAACCCGATTGAAGAGGGTTTGGGGAACAGGGCCGGGCCAATGTTTTAAGGGGCCCGGTGCGAAAAGAAAATGAGGCCTCTTAAAATATTGGTTGGTAATATTGTATAAAAAAACTATAAAAGTACCGCTAGAGAGGCGGGTGCGAAAAATAAAATGAGGCCCCTTAAAATATTGATTGTTAATATTGTATAAAAAAAACTATAAAAAATAGTGCTACAAAGGCATCGAACTAAAGACCTCATTTAAATGCAGAAATTTCCCTTGCCAAAGCCAACCAAATAAGCTACATCACTTATTAATATAACTATTCATCTGTAATTATTATATAACTTCTCTATACAGGTGTATATATATAATACTAACAAAAATTCGGGGGCCCTGGCAGGCGGGGGCCCGGTGCGGCGGCACCGCCTCGACCGCCCCTGGGCCGTCCCTGTTGGGGAAGACCTAAATGGGTTTGGGTAGGGTTTGTGATTTATTTTTAAATACCATTAGTAATTGGTTAGGGTTCGGGTTTTAGTGTAAGAGTATCCGCACTACCCGAACCCGCTATATTTTATAAAAAAAAAAAAAAAAAAATTATATATAAATATGTATTATGTAAGAGTCGAACCCTCAACCTTGCATTTTATAAAATAAAAAACATACTGTTATGTTTTGGTCTTTTTTTTAATTTTTTTTTTACATTTCATCTCTCATTTGTTTTTATCTCGTGTTTAATTTATATTGATGGTTAGCGTATTGATTTCCTATCCGTTTAGATGATTCGTGAAATATAATATTTTTAAAATTTTAAATACGTATTGGGTGGGTTAGGGTACCCGATGGGTTTTAGTAATGGATTTGGGTGAGTTTGGGTATTATAAGTACATTTTTAAATAGATTTAGGATTTAGGATGAGTTTAGGTAATATAAATTTTAAATGATTAGCATTTGGGTAACCTTAATTTCGTGGGTATCCACCCAGCTACCATCCCTAGACCTGAACAAATCTGTACAACAATTTTCAATTTTCATTTAAATTTAATATTCGGGTAGATAATGCTGCTTAAAGACCGCACATTCGAAGAATGAAAGGAAAGGATCGAAAGAAAAGAATCAAAAGTCGCACCCAGAGATGCGTGTGTGCGTCCTCTGTCGAATGAAACTCCTCTCCGACTTTCACATTTCGATTTCTTCCTTTTTAAACGTCTGTCGAAGAGCGTCCAAACAGCCATTTCTGTAGCTCCCACCATGTCCAAAAGGCAATCAGTACAAATGATGGAATCACTTACAGATCTTCCGCCAAATATCCTACTCGAAATCCTCGTAAGGCTCCCACTGAAGAACCTCTTCCAGACCAAGTGCGTCTGCAGAACCTTCCGTGATTTGGCATCCCCCACCCCCCACTTCATCCAATTGCACTCAACAAACGCTCCTCAACACCTCATATTCCAATTTGGAAACGTCTACGAACCCTCCAGAATTATACGGTTGCTCGACTCCGAGTTCGGAAGGCTTGAATTCAGACCCATATTTCGGGTGCCCACCTTTGGGAGACTTCCTTTTAATATTTACCGCACCAATTACCGGGAGGTTAATTTGTTTTTTCTTGTGAATTCGTGTAATGGTTTGCTTTACTTTGTTAGAAGGAACACCTCGGATGAGTGTTCTCTTGTGTGTAATCCTGTTACGAGTGAATATAGACGGATTCCTGATGTTGATGCGGAGAGGTCGAATTCACGGACTATGAGTATGTGGTTAGGGTTCAGTTCGGGTACTAATCAATACAAGGTGCTCAGAATATTCAGCTCTGTGAAAGATGAACCTGCCGAGATTGGGGCTCAAGTGCTTCTTGTAGGGTATACTTCATGGAGAAACATTGGGGCTCCTCCTTTGGGGTCTCATCTTTCATGGGATACATGTTCAACCTACTTAAATGGACATATTTATTGGTTTGATCCTTCCCGGAGAGTTGTTGTTTTCTTTGATTTTGAGAGGGAAATGTTTGGGGATATTTCTCTGCCTCCTGAATTTGGGGAAGATAAAGAGAGCATGACCATGGGTGTGCTTGGGGATTGCCTTTCTCTGAGCTATAATGAATTTTCTGCCCACCATGTGAATATATGGGTGATGAAGAAGCCTGGCAATCAAGGATCTTGGAGCAAAGAATTCATTCTTGTTATGACACCTACAAGTAGGCTGTTCTATGGTCAGTTCAAGCCACTGCAAATTCTCAGAAATGGGAAGTTGCTTGTACTATGGATCAGTAATGATCTGATGTCCTATGATCTGAAAAACAAGAGTTTCAGATTTTTTGGGATTAATCGGGTGAGATTGAACCCTAAGGTTGTTGCTTTTACGCCTAGTTTCCTTCCCCTGAAGGATGCTCTGTTGGTTGACAAGGTGTTAGTGCAAGATGTGAGGCCAAGGTATGGATATGTATTAGTAATTTTTGTTACAAATTTGATGTTTGCTTTGTTCTGGGAATTTTTGTACCCAAATTTGTTTGTAGTACCTGAATATTTGTTTGTTTACCTTGTTTAAATATTCTTCAAGATTATTTACCAATCTTTCAAATGGCTTAACAAGAATTGTCTTCTCAATTTCCCATTAATGCATTAGTAACTGATCCATAACTGAATTTGAAGCCTGCTTATACAAGGTACTTTTCTGTTAAACTGTATAGATGTTTGTTACCGTCTTAGGCTGCATTCAGGAGAACTTGCTCTAGTAACTTGGTGCTCTTGCATCATCTTCAGGATCATTAACCAATTTCTCGAAACAACTTTAACAAGATATGGAGCAATCTTACTATAAATACATTGTGAGTTCACTGCAGGAACTGCATTTTTTTTTTTAATATTTTGCCTTTTTGTTTTAATGGTTTTCTCAAAAGTATGTTTCCTCAGTTAGATCCTACTAAATTTGTTCAATGATCTAACTTTTTAGAAGAATTTGGAAATTTGATAACTTGTTGAGGATTAATTAGAAGGATCGTTATATCATGACTCTAATGCTCTAGTAAGATCCACAGATGTTTCTGTACAGTAGTGCTGTCGTTACATCCATGCATGTCGCATTTGAAATTGCTATACAGAAGTTCACATTTAGTGAAGTTATTAAAACTGGTAATAAATTAGAACAGCCAAAATATTTCACTCGTTTATTGCCTTCGATTTGTCATCAATCTAGTTAAATGTCTTTTAGCAGAGCACGAGTTTAAGATCCTATTTAATACCGGATAAGAAATTCATCTGTTGCAATCGGAGAAGGAAGTTATTTAAATCCATAACAGCCAAAAAGTGCGAAATAATCTTCTAATCAATCCCTATAATTTCTCTTTGCTTGGTTTTCTAGGTCTGGTGTGGAGGCTGACTTCTAGATGTTCAATTATATTTGTGATAAATGTCTCCTGACAATGAGCTATATATATATATATATAGTCATCACAAGCTACAGAGGTTAATTCTGTTTCTTTAAATCTGAGAATCACGTAAATTAATATACTTTATTTGGAGGCATGTCTACATTAAGTGAAAATGCCACAAATTTTCATTGTTTAAAAATCGGTTCCTCCCTCCTCCAGTAGTTGCCATGTTGATTGTAATTGAGGATTAGAAGGTCATATTTTCATGCTATGTCATTCCTTTTATATTGTAGATAGATGACTTGGAAAGTATCCACTCGTTCCTCTCTTTGCTTAATATTAGAACTGTGAAATGGTTAAAATTCACGTGGCTACCTGGAAGGCTTCCCTCTCTTGTCTTTTTCTAATTATTATGCATTTAGTGTATTTATCATGTAACACATGGCAACGTAAAAGTTAAACAAGCTTTTCAGTTACACAAGTGATAATGAGATTTTACTTGGTTTACAGATGAATCTGAAATATCCTGGGTGATGCGCTGTGTTTGATCTCTTGAAAAACCTTGATTTACATTGGAAAGAGGATTTTATAGTTCTACTTGGGTGTCCAACAACCATTTTATTACACTACTCCCGCTGTCCCCAAAAAGTTCATGTTTGGTACCTGTCAAATATTTTTTTAATGAATATAATGCCCTTATGACAAAGTGTTTATGAGTTATATGTGGTCAAATAAGCTAAACCAAAAGTAAATGGAGGAGCATAAATTTATTGACCAGAAATAAAAATTTGTACTTGCTAATAGGTGCTGTTAGAAATAAAAATTTGTACTTAAGGATTAACATAACTCTTTTGTTTTGTGAGGAGGGAGTATTACGAAACAAATCGAGAAGTATCCACTATTTCCCTTAAATGCCTTTTAGAAATCTCATAGTCATTGCAATCAACTTTAGATAAGTCGCAATTCAAATTTTATATATTAACTCTCTCTTGCATCGTATAGGGGTTATCAGTGGGATCCATCAGAACAGGAGTAAACTTCATATTATTTGCTAATCACTTGGCTGCAAGACATCACTTCCTCAATGAAGGTACAAGATTAGTCTTAGGTTGAGCATGTTGAACTTATTTTTATCTTTTGTCAAGAAATATTGGTAGTTCTTGGTGATTGTACGACCCTATATGTCTTGACTGATTGTAGTTGTTTATACAAGGGAGGATTCCATGTCACATGGTATATTAAACGTGAATTATGAAAGTTGGTCAATGTAACTGATTGTGTTGTGTTGTGGTCTTCTAAAGGGCACAAGTGAATGTATTTCTGTTGTGTTTTATATTTTCTTTGAATGTATTTCAATTACAAATTTTTTGGCTTAGGGATTTCATGATATTGTGGGCTTAAGGGAGCCTTTTTCTGTTTTTCCATACTTCAATGTTGAGAACGATTAATCAATATAATGAGAATATGAGATTGGAAAATTTTATCTCAAAGTTTCCAAATTATAAAAACAGCCTGTACTATCAAGTATCCATGTTGAAATTTACTGTATTTTTTCTTTATCCATTCTACGTACTAAAAGCTGCCTTACTTGAGTAGGATTTCACTAGATTTTCCGTGTAAAATTCAGGTAACCTTCTACGACTTGATATATGATTAATGGGGTATGCCGAGGATTGTATACGTGAATACTCATTTGTTATGTCAAAATGTGTAAAAGTAATTTATTGGGAAAGCAATCTGAAGCTTATCATCTGATGTTATAAGATAAAATAACATTAAATTAGCATAATTTCAGTTCTGGAATATTTGCTGAGGCGTTTTTACATTGAATCCAAGAAACATATTTTCTTTATTTTAGCCCTTTTTTCTTACTTCTGCTCAGTAACGTAATAAATCTCCAATAACTTTTGTCGTATGCCTTTTGGCTGCTTCCCTTGCTTTTTGTCCAGCTCACATCCATGTATTAAATGTCTCTGTTATAAATAATATCCTCGAATTCATCAGTTGCATAACATCTGCGACAATGGAGACGTCTCTGGCTAACCTTCCTCCACACATCCTCTCAGAGATCCTCGCAAGGCTCCCCATCAAGAGCCTACTGGTATGCAGATCTGTCTGCAAGACCTTTCTCAATATAACATCCTCCAATCCATACTTTAACTCTTTGCACTCATCAAATACATCCCAAATTCTCATAGTCCAATCAGGAAATGTTTTTGAGCCC